>CM035121.1:68404287-68832286 GCA_020205555.1 Panax stipuleanatus
TCATGGACCAAATTTGGTTCTTGCACATTTAATCAAACTAATGGGATAATGAAGAAGACATTGGGCAAGAGGGGTTTGGTGGAGCGTCACTATTGAGACCACTCCCGCCTTCATCATCACCATCATTGCATAGTCATTATTGCTTTGTTGCTAGCCTTTATCAACTCTTAGCATAGACCAAGGGTCTAATACACGTGAATGAGAAAGAGTGGGACTATGAATATGGGACAAGCATTTTAAACTCAACATTTGGCAATTTTATGCATACATACTTAGGTTTATCTCATTTGAGCTTATTAAGTCAATTTCCATAACTTTATGTTACTACACCACATTAAGTTGTAGGTATACATATATATATATATATATATATATATATATATATATATATATACACATGTACACCCACATTTTACAAGCATACCAATACATATAATAATGTACTTCATGTACATTGTTTTAATCCAATAATATTTTAATTGGGCCAAATGTATTTTAGTTGGGTATCCTCCACCCATTATTTTCCATAAAATTTATTATCTCCAATATACTCAAATATTATAATGATAATTAATACTTCCAATTGAATCTCCTTGATTTAACTTCACTATTTATGTCACACAAGACATAGTTATGTGAACTCAGTAATTAATAGTCCACAAGCTTATAATAATATAATCTCATAAAATAATAATTTTTTTATCATTATACCTTATAATATGCTCATGATGTAATATAATTACATTACTTATTATATGCTCTCTTACCAACAATTTAGCAATTGAACTAACAAACTCCACACACCAATGCATTGCCTCTAATTATTGTCAAGCTATTACCCTCCTATGGTCATTACCCAAAGGGCAAAGGGGAGTTGGTGGCAAACTCCCACCAACTACTACTATTCATGTACCCTAGCCACTTGATTAACCATCATTGCTATCACATTGGCTATCATGAAAGCTTATTTAACTCCAATTTTCAGCATTCTAAGGGTCATGAGAGTGGTCTATTGCACCATGCTACATAATTAATTCTCACATTGTACACAAAGTTAGCATACAAGTCTTTATACTTACATATGTAATTAAATATCTCCCTTATACATCCATATACATATATACCTATACATATATGTATACATGTAACCATCAACTTATATTATACAACATATAATCTATGTACATTTAACAATACCAATTATATTTTAATTGAGTAGTGTCACCCCACATTACTATAAGCTTTATTATTTCACTTATACTTAATCATTGAGATAATTATTATCAACAATTATTTATTTATTTTAACCTAATATCCTTTATAAAGTACACATTAATGTACCACACATAACACATTGTCACGTATGTCCCTTTATGTAACTCATGTGACTCCTTTCACTTTACCATATAATTTTCTATATTATATAGTTTCCTTGAAGTGTCACATTTCCTTTCATGTCATATAGATGTAGCTACTATATAACATATAATTACATATCATTGCACATATCAATTAATTCATATAATAATACTAATTAATTCCGTTAATTATTCATTCATTAAATTATTTAATGAATGCTTCTTCCACCACTTTGCCACACTAGGCATATTTCACAAGCTTACACTATTAAGCTTATTATCACTTTCACCACACTTTAATATTCCTTTTAATATAAGGTTTGTGTGACACATGCACTCTAATGTCAAGCTACCTTAAATAATTATACATTTATAATATGTGTAACCTTTATGCTTAGAATAATTAAGATTTACTCTATTATTTAAATAATAGAATCTACGGTAAAATAATAACTTAAGTTATTTAGTACATTAAAATAACTTAGCTTTCTTTTATTAATTAACTCTCTCGAAAATACATTAAAAATTATGTATTTTGCCATAACATGACATAAAAATGTTTGTATCATGTTTTCTTCCAATATAGGCATTAATCATACTAAAATGACATACTCATTTTCTCAATATATTACTTTAATATAGTATCTAAGTATTATTGAAATAATTACATGTATGGCACATGTACACCTTTTATATAGAAAATAGATCATAAGTTTATTTTTTATTATGTTAAATTGTTCCCAAAATAATTTTTTTAATCTATACATTTAATCATATCTCAATATTAATTAATTCTCTAATCAATATTTATTTAAAGATATATATTGGTTTTACAACGTATATATATTTTATTAACGTTGTTCGTACATTCATATAAAACCATGCCGAGTAATATATAAAGGCACTTACTATAATCACATACTGCACACATGTATTAACTCACTATTTTCTTAAGTGATCTTAAACCCCTTACTATATCACCATAGTTAATTAAGGCTTTAATACTCAAATTATATTATTCCATAATATAACGTCCAATTTAATTAACCAATATTTATTCTTGTTAGTTAATTCCCATAATTCACTAATTCATGCTTTACTAACTCAATCTATTCTTGGACAGATTGTTCACTAATTATGACGTATATTAACCACTAATATATGTATTGTAAGTACAGATTTCACAAACTTGCTTGAAATTTTCTACAGACCGGCGAAGCTGCGCTGGTATAAGGCTTGGAAGTGGCGCAGCTGCGCCACCTCAAGTTCAGGTGCTGACAAATTCTGCTATAGCAGAACCAAAATCTAAGTTCTTAAATACTTAGCGCACGCTTGTAAATTGCTAACTTGTTATACCAGTCAACCAATAACTTTTACTACCTCCTTCAATGACTTAGAGATTAAACTTCAAGTTCAAACTCTATGTTTCTTTAATAGTTATTCAACTATAAAATCTCATATATATAGAATTCCTTCTTATCGAACCACTACTTTAAGATATATAACACATGTATATATATTATTATTAGAACACATCTCATGTTTTAACAATTTTATTTATTAACTTCTTATTTTATAATTTTTGAAAATTCGGGTTCTTACATGATAACCTAATATGATGGTCATAAATTCCAGAATACATGTAAGGTAGTTATCACCCAAATTAGTTTCCATTGAACGTCATGTCAAACCAACTACTCATATAAGGTAACTTTACATATAATATATCATGCTTATGTACACACATACTAGACCACATAAGCATGTTTACATTTTCAGAACTCAAAATGTTCATGTTTACATTTTCAGAACTCAAAGTGTTCTTAGTTCGTCAAGTTCGTATTTGAAACTCTAAGTTTCTCATAGAAGGTTATCAAAACCATTCAAGCATGCAAAGTAAACCTTTATACCATCAATCATACTTACGTACATAACTATATCACATAAGCATGCTCAAGTTCATAAATCAAAAGTTACTAAGTTCGTTACCTTTTGTTCTCTAAGTTAAGGTTCCTTTATAATGTCATTAAACCAAGCTAAGGTAGGTGTTAACATGCAAGGTCACCTTTGTCAGTACGTCAGGGACAAAAATAGTCATAATGAGGTTATACTAGCATGCTCCATACATCAGAAACCACAAAAATCATTATCTGATTCTGCAGAAGGGCGCGGCCGTGCCCTGTTTGTACTAGGGAGTGGCGCGGCCGTGCTACTCTGGTTCTAGACCAGAATGCTTCTTGCTAGAGCAGGGCTTCAGCTAAGTTCCATAATTTACTCAACTAGCATGCTTGCCTACTATCACATTGCATACATAATATACATATACACTCTACTAATCATGCTAGCACCTTCTCACATATCAATTTCAACTACATTATGCAATTTCAATTGATTGAATTTCAAAGTGGTTTTAAGTATTATACCTCCTGAGCTTGATTGAACAAGGCTAGCTACCAAATTTCAGAATTCTCTCTCAATGCTCTCTCTCTTTATATCACTTAGTAAGAAACTCAGCAACATAGAAATGAAGAGGGAGTGCTTAATTTATAGGAAATTGAATATCCATACAATTGCTTTGCACCATGAATCAAACTATTAGAAGGAAGAAGAATACATTGGGCAAGAGAAATTTGGTAGAATAGTGCCCCAACCACCCCCATCACCCACTCCCCTCTCATCATTTCATTGAAGCTAGAGTTTGACAATAAAGAGTGAGGCTAGGCTTAGGCCAATGGCCATCCACGTGTAGAGAAGAAGTGAGACACTCATTGTGGGACAAACTAACTCTCAGCAATTGGCAAAATGAATTAATACCAACACTTAGGTTAATATACATATACATATAATATACCTAGGTTTTTAAATTCAATAGGGTACATACATGGATTTTTAATAATATAACAATATTACATGGTAGCAAATTAGGGGTACATGTATACACATCAATATATAATCCATGTACATTTGATAATACCGAAATATGATTTAGTTGAGTATTATCACTTCACATTATCATAAACTTTATTATTTCAATTATATTTAATGGTTGAAATAATTGTTAAATAACAATTATTCATTTAGTTTAATTTAATATTCCTTAAGGTACACCTTTAATGTTCTCACACATCCATGTTGTCACATAAGCATCCTTTATGTAACTTATAATTCATTCAATCTTACTACATAGTTTTATATATTATATAGTCACATTAAAGTATCACACTACTCTTTATATTATATAGATGTAGCTACTATATATTATATGATCAATCATCACATAATATTGCACACAATAATTAATTAAATGAACATTAATCTATTATATTAATCAATTATTTGTTCATTAATATACTATTATTCATAATAAAAATTAATTAATAATATAATATTAATTAATTATTCACTTATTAATTCTTACTTTAATTAATTAATCCATCATAATTCCCATCACCGTGCCACACAAGGCATTTTACAGGCTCATCACATTTCTCCACATTCTCTCAATTATCATAAATTCAATTTAATTTAATTGAGTTACTCATCTTACGGCACATAAACATTCCTATAAAATAAATATTCACATTCTTATTAATATCAATATTATTATTTATCCATAAAATTCACGGTTCTTATAGCGGGTCGCGCTACTTTTGTACTAGTATTGGTGCGGGTCACGCTAGGCTGTTTTGAAGGTTTTACATATGTAGCGCGGGGCGTACCTGTTATTAAAGGAGAGTGGCGCGGGGCGCGCCGAACGGAGATTTTCAGCAAATTTTATTTCCTTTTTGCTCCAAAGTTTATTCAAATGAGGATTTTGACTTACCTAATGTACTAGGGTTTGTTAGGGATTATAAATATTATATTTTTAACTTAGTTAGGGAACTTTTGACGGCAATTCATTGAGAGCCACTTCTATTAGAACTTGGAGATTTCATTGGAGAACACACGAGACGGATATTGAAGCTATAGAGAGTGGAGTTCCTCGATAGAGTTTTTCTTCTTCTCTTTAATTCATTATGTATACTTGAGATGTTATTTAATTTTAATCTTCTTGTTTTTATTATGATGATGAACTAATTTCCTAATTAGGGGTACAATGGAACCAGTTGCAATGCATTAATTAAACTATCATTATTTTCATTTGTTGATCCTATTGAGTTGATTATAATATCTTATGCTTAATTATTAATTATCTAGCTAGCAATTAATCTAATATCTTATTTGGAATTGAAAGAAGAAATCTAAAGTTAGATCTGGATGTGATGACACCTGAATTTGGTATTTCTTGTTAAGGATAACATAATAGTGTATGAGACGAAAGTACTTGTATACCATGTGTAACTTTATTAGGAGTTTGTGCTTAATGAATCTATTTTAAGTATCTTACATGAAAATAGCAAAATAACTAGAATAGGTCTTTTTATTAATCATTGAAAGATATTAGTAAATTGATAGGCAATCCTAGTTATCAATTCATTGGATTAAATCAGTGGAAATACGATAAGGTGATTATTGCAGCGCAATTGGGGAAATTGTATTCCTATGTCTTTATCATCTGGTGATCAATAATTGTTAGTTAATTGATTTTTATTTCTTTATTTAAAATAATTTTCACAAAACAATTGAGTGACTGTTTAAGTAGATTAACTTGTTAAAAACTTGATAATTAGAGTACTTGTTAGTAACCGTTCTTTGTGGGTTCGACAACCTTTCTTATCACTTTATTATTTGATTGACCGTGTGCACTTGCGCGTATTTGTCATTATATAAATCGGACAACAAGTTTTTGGCGTCGTTACCGGGGAACGATTTTAATAATTATTTCGTTATTAGTTTTTATCAGTTTAGTTTTTATAAACGTTTTTAATTTTTTTTTCTCTTTACGAGGTACATCGTGGCTAATTATAATTATCAATGTCCTTATACGAGAATGACTCAGCCAAACGCGGCAAGGATTTATTGACTTGATAAGTTGTTAGCATATATGGAGACACTTTCAAGGAAGATCGACGCTTTGGTGGCACAACATATTCAAAGTGTAGCAGAGATTTGTGATGGAAACCATCCGAGTCATCAATTCGCCATCAGTTTTGACTCAACACAGTATGCTGGAAATTTCGGTGACTACCCCAACAATTATGCCTATTCCAATAACTATCATCATGATTGGCGGTATCTCCCGAATTTCTCTTGGCGAGATAATCAAGCTCAACCTCAAACGACACGACAAACTCAACCACCCAGATTTTAAGCTTAGCAACAACCACCCCCACAACAGGAAAAGAAACTAGAACCGGAAGAGCTTCTGATTGAGTACATAAAAGAGAATGAGACATGGAAGAACAGTCATGAAGTAACTTTTAGAAATAGCGAGAATCAGATTGGGCAGTTGGTAAATGCCATTAACAATTGCCCTCAAGGTGAATTGCTAAGTAACATGGTTCCTAAAACTGATGGAGTACCCGAGCTAATAGTCATGATGCTGAAAAGGAGGAGACAGGGAGCAGGAAAAGGAGGCCAGAGAAAATCGAGCCTTGAGTTTCAATGTTGTTAACCTAATTTTGATAGTGCCCTATAAGCCTCTTCCACCAAAACTTAAGGATTCGGGTAGATTTGCAATCTCGTGCCCAATTGGTAGTTATGACGTCCACAAAGCTCTATGTGACATGAGAGCTAGTATATCTTTTGAGCCATGGTGGGATGAGAAAGGGGAGAAAGAGGAAGATACAGTTGTGTTTAAAAAGATTCAATGCAACACTTCATTCACAGACGCAATTGAGAAAATGTCTAGCTACTCAAAGTTCTTAAATGAGATTTTATCTAAAATGAGTATGCTAAGGGAATTTGAAACAATTATCCTTAAAGAGGGGAAACCCTTAAAAGTTACGTTGCTACCGATGGATGGAGGGTTCCTTAATTTTTGAAGGAGAATTAGATAGAGGAAATTGAAGTAGTCGGGCTGACGACTCTAAAACAAGCGCCTATTGGGAGGCAACCCAAGTTTAAATTTTAATTTTTTTGTTTAGTAGTTAATAAATTTGTATTTATTAGGATTTAATAAACTTGCTTCTATTGTATTCACAAGTTAGTCAAGTCCAATTCAAGTGTGGTGTCCGATTCATTCCAATGTGCCTAGCCTATTCTTTAAACTTTATTAGCAGACAAGGAGGAAAATTGCTTAGGGAAGTCCTCTCCTTTACTTTTTTCTATCTTAGCCATTAAGGACAATGTCTGTTTTAAATTTGGGGGTATTTATTATGTTTGGTTATTACTTGGGCAATATTTTGATGAAAATTGATTTTGGCCAATGATAAGTGGGTGGTTAATAAGTTTTTAACTCTTGGAGAGTTGATGAGCATGCTTAGTCTATATTTCGACTTATTAGTTGGTTTTTACACTGCTTGCGAATCTTTTGAACTTTTATGCACATATCTATATGTTTAGCTAGTTGGGGTAAAAAAAATTTGGCAACTTGAGAAATCTTATTTGAGCATCATTCAAAGTGAAAATTAGGCACTAACATAAGTTTGGGGGAAATCTTGGAGTGTTTTTAAAAAATTAGAACCTTCTCGAGTTGAATAATTAAATCATGTGGTCGGTTGAGATGGAGCGTAAAATGTACTCACCCATAAACACAGGTAACGAGATGAAGCGTAAAATGCACTCGTGCGAGAGGAAACGAGATGGAGCATAAAACGCACTCGTTCAAAAGAAAGTGAGAGGGAGCATAAAACGCACTCACTAAAAAATAAAAAAAGAAATAATGGAAAATGTGTTTTTGGAATACTTGGGAAGGGTTCATGTGTGCTTAAATATTTAAATATCCAGTTGATCCTCTAAATTTTATACGTTGTCCTTATTAGCGAAGATTGACTGTGATAAGAAGGCTTTTAGAGTTGATATTGAAAATCTTTTATAAGTATTTGTTTATATGATCTTATCAAAATCATGATTAGTTTGAATATTTGGATGCACACACACACTTAAAGGATCATGAGTAGAAGTGGAGCTAACGAATTTGTTAAAATTTTAGGCATGGCGTTGTTTTGAAGTTTTTTTTGGGTTATCATTTGTTGTCGCCTTTGAGGCCATAGTTCAAATTCATATTGATTCATTGCTTGAGTAGTTCATTGCTAGAGATTAAATCTTTGTTGTTTTTTGTTCTTAGTGTTTTGTTTGAGGACAAGCAATTGTTCAAGTTTTGGGGTATTTGATGAGTGGGTTGAAAACCTACTAATTGGGTATTATTTCACTTGAATTATTGTGTGTTCTTGGTAATTTTCCTTGTTACTTTTTATGTTTTGTTTTGCTTTGCAGGAAAAGAACATGGATGGGCTTAATAGATGAAAAGAGAGAAGAACTGAATAAATTGGGCAATCTAGCAAAATAGTGCAAGCCGAGCTACTTTTGTACTGGTATTGACGCGGGTCGCGCCAGGCTGTTTTGAAGGTTCTGCATATGTAGTGCGGGGCATGCCAGTTATTGAAAGAGAGTGGGGCGGAGCGCACCAGACATAGATTTTCAACAGATGTTGTTTCCTTTTTGCTCCAAAGTTAATTCATATAAGGATTTTGACTTACCTAATGTACTAGGGTTTGTTAAGGACTATAAATATTATATTTTTAACTTAGTTAGGGGACTTTTGATGATAATTCATTGAGAGAAACTTCTATTGGAACTTGGAGATTTCATTGGAGAACACACAAGAAAGAGATTTCATTGGAGAACACACAAGACGGAGATTAAATATAATATCATGCAATGCAATTCTCAAATCATCCATATCTAAATCTGGAGAATTAAAATTAAGTACATCACTAATATCAACTTCTTGATTATCAGTTGTGATGTCTACTTCTATGGCCATAAGTCACAAGTTGGCCATTTGGGGTCCTTCATCTTCGCTTGATTCTGAACTTGAATCATTCTTAGAATCACTCCACGAACCCTTTGAGACAGGACCTTTATCTCTTCTAGAACTTTCTATAGCCCTTGAATTCTTACTTTGGATCTAATTCTTTTTTCTTATCTTTCTTTGGCTCCTCTTTGAGGGCCTTGTTACATTCAATAATATAACGACCTGACTTTTTACAATTGTAACACATGTCCTTTGAGTGATCACGGTTGTTAATGTTGTTGTTGTTGTTGTTGTTGTTGTTGTTGTTGTTGTTGTATCTCCTTAGCTTGCTTCTTCTGTCTTTTCTCATGAATTTCCTAAATATTCTAGCAAATAGAGCAATGTCTTCATTATCGTCTTCTTCATCTTCAGAATCATCTTCAACCGGAGCTTTGGAAGTTGCCTTTGATTCTTTAAGGGCGACTCCTCTTTCTTTCCTCTTAGATTCTAAATTAGTCTCTGTTATTTGGTTTAGCTCGAGTTCGTAAGTAAAGAGATTACAATAGAGCTTCTACACAGTCATCTCATGCAGATTCTTTGATTTTCTTATCACAGTGGTTTTTGACTCCCACTTGCTTGGCAATACTCTCACGAATTTAATATTAAGGTACTTTGTTGGGATAGACCTTTCTAAATGCTCTTAAGGAGTTAAGCAGCACATTGAACCTCTCATGAGTTGCTGTTATATTCTCCCAGGGACATGGGAGAACATTTCATATTATTGAGTCAGTAGGGATTATTTGTTTTCCCTAACTTCTTTAGTTCCCTCGTGCATCACCTGTAAAGCTTCCCATACTTCCTTCGTCGTTTTGTAGTTGACTACTTTTTTAAATAGTTCATCCTCTAAAGCCATAAATAAAATGTTCTTAGCTCTGTTAACTAGCTACACGATCTTCTTCTCCATATCAATCCATTCGCCCCTTTGCTTGACTACAACCTTTGTTTGGATCTTCTGTTGTTCGAGCGAGTTTCGTGGGGACATATGGGCCATTTAAAACAGTATCAAACAACTCCTCATCAAGTGCATCCTTTTAAGCTTTTATTCACAATTTCTAGTTAGTAAATTTATCTTTATTACATAGGGGTGACTTGTTTCCACTACCAAGCACATAACTGGTTTTATTTTGTTTCATTGATCTACTCAAGCGTTTTAAGCTTTGATTACGAGAACCTGCTTTGATACCACTTTTTGTTTCCCAAAGGCACTAAGAGATCTAGAAGTGGGGTTGAATAGATCCTTTAAAAACTTTTCTTTAAAGAATTATTACCAAATTATAAATTAAGCAGGTTACTTTAAATATGCACAACAGAATGATAATTTGAATATCCCCTTCAAAGATTTAAGAGAGTCGCATTTCTAAATTTAGCACACAGATGGTATTAAGTCACAAAAAATATAAAATACTTTATAAAAATTTAAGTGAAGAAAATAAAGAAGACATAGAATTGTAAGTGGTTATAAAGATCTCCTACTCCACTCTTCTACTCTTTGAGTAGGTATTATCCACTAAAGATGGGAGATCGCTAAGATCTATTCACTAAGAACAATTACAACCACTTAATCACTAAGATTCATTCAAATCGTAAAGACTTGGAACAAGTCACCAAGACTTGATTACAAAGGTCACTAAGACCTAAACAATCACTAAGAGAGATTGATTTGGAGGTGATATTAAGTGGCTTTAAGTCCAGTATTGAAAAACTTAGCAGCAGAACAAATAGTTCTAAATTCATAGAGTAGAGTTCTTGAGATTTCGGAATCAATTCAACTTGTATATTTCATTATATTTTTTTGTTGGATTGAATTTGCACGCCTCTTATAGACATCCTCGAGATTATCTCATTGGAAAGTTGACGTTGCTCATTTAATGCTCCGATCTTAAAAGATCTCTGATTGTTGACTTTTAGAGAGGATGTGTTAACTTACTTTCGACTGTGACATGTCACATCAGATAGCTACAGTGACATTCAAATGGGTTATTGTCATTTCACCGAATTAGTTATTAGATATAATTTGATCTGATATTCTTTTTAACCTTAAGATGTTCAACAATTATCTTGAGATCTTTACTCTACAAGTCTTCACATTGTCAATATATTTTCAGAGCTAATATACTCTACAATTTTCCTAATCATAGAGTTTCATGGTGGTCGTAGAGTATCTGGCTAGGCGAACTCTACTATTGGCAATCTCTACATTTCATAAGGTCTACGATGTTCAATGTGCTCTACGATATCAATCAGACTCTACGGTCTTCTACTTACTTTACGATCTTGGAGTATATAGCTCTACGATCTTTGACAGACTTTGCGATCTTCAATATGCTTTACGATCTCTTAGCAGACTCTACGATTATTTAAATTTTATGATCTCAGAGTAGACTCTGCGAACTTGACCTGAATGCTCTACAATCATCCAATAAGCTCTACGATTATCTAATAAGCTTTACGATCATCTAAACAGCTTAATGATCATTTAATTTTTTATAGTCTATACATTCAATTTACTCAACGAATTATATTAACCTAACAAGTTTAATCATCTAATCTAAGTCCTTTTACATCAATTTCATTTTAAAGACTTCATAAAATCTACTGGTTACAAATATACATTAAGTATGAATTTGTCCTAACACATACTCTGTTGCTAAGTCATTCAAAGAGAACCTCAAAGCAACTTAGCAGCACCTCAAACAAAATATTTCTCTTAGTGATCAGTCAAATCTAAGTGATCTTTTGTAAATCAAGTTTGTATGACTTGAAGGATTCTTTGTGAATCATTATGTAAAAGTTTTTTATGAACTATAATCTTTGTTATTACCTTCCTTAGTGGACAATCCGTACTCTCGAAATAAAAGAAAGGATTAAGAGACTTTTGTGCTTTGAACATCTTAAAAATCTCTTATGTTCATTAAATTTTGCATTTCAGTTTCTATCACTCTATGTTTTATATATGTGTCTTATTTCTACATTATCTCATTAAATTTAGAATTGTGAATTTACTTATAATCTTTGAAGGGCTTTTCTTAAACTATTCCGCTGTGTTAATTCAATCAATTAAATTGCTTAACAGATTTGGTAATACTTCTTTAAAAAGAAAATTTAAAGAATTCATTCAACCCCCTTTCTAGATTTCTTTTGTGTCTATCTAAGAATAACTATCATACCCAAGAATTTTATAAATAATTTTAGTAATAAAATAAGGTATTTGCAATTATTTGTGTGCATGTGTATATATATATATATATATATATATATATATATATATATATATATATATATCTGTGTGCGTGTGTGTGTGTCATGGGACTAATAATTCAATTTTAATTGAATCAAATATGAAATGATTAAGAATTGTATTGATAAGGAAGATAAGCTTGGTTATTATTAATTAAGCTTAACTGTTAAGCCTTGTGTGGCATAATTAATTTATTAATTGAATTAATTAATGGATGATTTAATAAGGTATTGGACTTAGGATTATATCCAAGCCCAAAATTAATAATTTGACATACTTGCAAGAGTTATAAGGTGTGGCCCAAACAATTGATGTGCTAGATTAATGTTAGAGTCCAATGTATATAAGTATACTTACACGTTTATTTATAGGCCAGGGAGCCTCAGCTCTACCTACTGCTGCCGTAGGTAGAGGTGCAGCTTCCCTAGTGGGGCCCACTTATCCGTCTGAGTTGTCTCGAAGTACGTGCACTTCGAGCAACCCGAGGTCGAAGTCGAAACTTTCTGACTTTTGATCGGAGCGTCCGTTTAAGGCGTGCTGTACCTTTTTCGAAAAGTCCTCGCCGAGAGTGTCACAATGACATAGGATAAAACATTTTCCCAATCCAAGAAGATGGGTTCATAACCAGGTTTTTGATTCCCCGCAGTTTATCCGTTGAGCTGTCTTGCGCTGTTTGCACTCGGGGATAGTCGTTATGGTTTGTTCTGACCTTGGTGGCATCAATTCGGCTTGAGTTTGACCGAATCTACTTAGGGTTGGTAAAATGATCGTTTTGCTCCTCCCGGGGTTTCCCTTGGTGTTGACATGGCCTTCGGTTGACTTCTGAGAGTTGTTTCCAATACTTGAATCCCATTCGAGTCTGTCTGCCCTCGATGTTGTCTCTGAAGTTGATTTGGTCGTACCACGTTTTCTCCTGGAGGTGTTGTTGAGCTTTAGGTTTGTTCATGAAGTTGACTTGACTTCCTGGGTTGAGACCGGGGCTGACATGTACCTCCCGGGTTGAGACCGGGGATGATCTGTACCTCCCGGGTTGTGACCAGGGCTGAGTTGACATCCCGAGATTGGTGTTTGAGGCTGTGGTCGTCCCGGTGTTGGTGACCGGGGTTGATTTAAAAGGTCCGATATTGAGATCGGGGTTGAATTTAGGATCCGATTGGAGATCGAAATTGATTTGATGGCCCGATATTGAGATCGGGGTTGATCTGACGGTCTGATTGGAGATCGAAGTTGATTTGATGGACCGATATTGAGATCGGGGTTGAAATGACGGTTCGATTGGAGATCGGAGTTGATTTGCTGGCCCGATATTGAGATCGGGGTTGATCTGACAGTCCGATTGGAGATCAGAGTTGATTTGATGGCCCGATATTGAGATCAGGGTTGATCTGACGGTCCGATTGGAGATCAGAGTTTATTTGATGGTCCGATATTGAGATCGGGATTGATTTGATGGTTTGATTAGAGATTGAAGTTGATTTGATGGCCAGATACTGAGATCGGGGTTGATCTAACTGTCTGATTGGAGATCAAAGTTGATTTGATGGTCCAATATTGAGATCGGGGTTGATCTGACAGTCAGATTGGAGATCAGAGTTGATTTGATGGCCCGATATTGAGATCAGGGTGATCTGACTGTCCGATTGGAGATCGGAGTTGATTTGATGGCCCGATATTGAGATCGGGATTGATCTGACGGTCCGATTGGAGATCGGAGATGATTTGATGGTACGATATTGAGATAGGGGTTGATTTGACGATCTGATTGGAGATCGGAGTTTATTTGATGGCCTGATATGAGATTTGGGTTGATCTGACGGTCCGATTGGAGATCGAAGTTGATTTGATGGTCCGATATTAAGATCGGGGTTGATCTGACGGTCCGATTGGAGATCAGAGTTGATTTGATGGACGGTTTTGCCCTCCTATAGTGTTAACAATAGGAAAGGAAATTTCAAGTGTCTACATGGTGGAACACATTTTCAATAGCAATGTGATTTCTTTCACTGACGATGATATCCCTGGAGAAGGAACGGGCCATCATAAGTCCCTGCATATAGCTGTGATGTCTTCCGGGTATGTGATAGGAGGTGTACTCATAGATGGAGGATCATCCCTCAACATCTGTCCCTACGACACCTTGGAAAGGATGAAGATCAACCCAAACCGGATCAAAACCAGTCATGTGGTCATCCGGGCTTTTGATGGATCTCGCCAACAAGCTATGGGAGAGATAGAGCTTCCATTAGAGATTGGCCCACACACTTTCTACGTGTATTTTCAGGTGCTCAACATCACCACAGGATACAACTTGTTATTGGGTAGGCTATGGATCCACATGGCAGGGGCAGTGCCATCCACCCTCCACCAACAGCTCAAATACATTTTCAACGGCAACCTCATTACGTTCAATGTCGAACCAGAATACCCTGTCTGCATACAGGGAGACATGCCAGTGATTAGCCTGGATGCAGGGATTGAAGCTGCAAGTTTTCAAGCTCTGGAGGTGAGTGATACTCTGTATCTACTTGTCGATACACCAGCCCTAAAGCCAAAGGTCTCCCCTTAAGTTATGACAGTGGGCCAGGAAATGGTATCTATGGGTTTCCAACCTGGAGAAGGGTTAGGAAAGAATCAACAAGGTATCCAGAGTCCAATACAAATCCCGAGTCAGACTAGGAGAGCCGAATTGGGATTTTCATCCAGGGCAAATTACAAGAACCCACATAAGCATCCTAAGGCTCATGCTCCCACAATATTGCTGCCAAACCTTACGGGTGCCAGATGGGTGAAACCAATGAAGAAGATCCCTATTATAGTATCAGCTATGCTATTTCCTCCAATCATACTTGTCAATGAAAGAAAAGCCCTCAAGCTTGAGGCGGACATCAAAAAAGGAAAAGAAAAGATCTTGTACGAAGGACAAGACCCATTTGCTAACATGCGGGTTATCATAAACTACGAGGGTATGAATGATGAGATCCCAGACAGCGACAACGAGGATCAGATTCAAATTCCTCGCATCAAGAAGGAAAAAAGGGGGCAGTTCGAAGAAAAACCCTGGCCCTATTTCGAAGGATGTTTTAGTCATCATCCAAGACGAAGCGGAAGATCACCAATCCTTGATCCTCCCTGTTCACGAGGATCTGACCCTGGATAACTGGAGCAGTGTCCCTTACCTCGGTTGAAAAGGATAAAGGGGCAGAGAGTCCGTCTACTCTTTAAACATGCTTTCATTTACTGCTTACTTTTGATTGCATATCTATAGTAGTAACTTTTGTCATGCTTTCCCAATTGCTTTGTATATTTAAGCAGTTATATATATTAAAATGAAAGCATTTTTGTTTTTAGGACTCAAGCATTGGATATGTTTGTCTCTGCTGATGAGATGCCAACATGTCAAAGTGACTACAACTTTGATGTAGAACTGAACTTCGACTTGATGGATATTGATCAAGAGGAGGAGGATGACTATGGGGTGCCCGAGGAGATCAAAGAATGGGTCAAAGACAAACCCAAACCAAACCTCGACCAAACCACCACTATCAACATAGGAGCCTCTAAAAAAATCAAAGAAATCCAGATAGGCATAGACCTCACCCAAGACCAAAAAACCTACCTGATCGAACTTCCAACACAGTTCTAGGATGTGTTTGCATGGTCACATGAAGACATGATTGGCCTATCCACTGACATTGTCATCCATCAAATGCCCATCAAAGATGGATTTAAGCCAGTCAAGCAAAAGCTCAGGCGATTGAAACCTGAATGGAGTCTAAAAGTCAAAGAAGAAGCCGTTAAACAATTCAAAGCCGAAATCATCATGGTATCAACATACCCAGAATGGCTTTCAAACATAGTTCCCGTACCTAAACCCAGAGGGAAGGTACGAGTATGCGTGGATTACCGGGATTTGAACAAAGCCTGTCTCAAGGACAATTTCCCGGTACCTTTCATCCACATCTTGATACACAATATGGTGCAGTACGACATGTATTCCTTCGTAGATTGCTTTACTGGTTACCATCAAATCAAGGTTGCTAAAGAGGATCGGGAGAAAACAGCTTTCATCACTCTCTAGGGAACCTTCTGCTATAGGCGATTATCCTTCGACCTCATCAATGCCGGAGCCACATATCAGCGAGCCATGATGGCCCTGTTTCATGACATGATGCACAAGAAGATAGAGGTTTATGTGGAGACATCATCATCAAATCCCGCAGGGAGGATGATCACATTGACCATCTCAGGAAGCTGGTCAACAGGTTGCGTAAGTACAACCTCAAGTTAAATCCCGCCAAATGTGCTTTTGGCGTCAAATTAGGTAAATTGTTGGGATTCTTGGTGAGTAATCGGGGCATCGAGCTAGACCCTGCCAAGATCAAAGCCATCACTAAAATGCCAGTACCTCGAACAGAGAAGGAGATACGTTGGTTTCTGGGGAGAATTAACTTCATAAGCCGATTTATTTCCCAGCTCACAGCAACCTATGAACCCATATTCAAGCTACTAAGGAAGAATTCCTCCACTAAATGGAACGAGGATTGTCAACAAGCCTTCCTAGCCATCAAGAAACAGCTGGTCGAAGCACCTGTTTTGGTACCTTCGAGGGATGGAGTTCCCTTGTTCATGTACCTGTCCATCAATGTCAACGCAATAGGCTGCATGCTAGGACAAAAAGATGATAGTAACAAAGAAAGAGCCATCTACTACATCAGCAAAAGATTCAGCAGTGGTGAATAGAAGTACACCATGATCGAGAAGACCTGCTGTGCGTTAGCATGGGCCATAATGAGGTTACAGCATTACCTCCATGGGCACACGACTTACCTCATATCCCGCATGGATCCACTCAAATATGTATTCAATAAGATAATGTTGAATTGTCGATTGTCCAAATGGCAGTTGATCCTACAACAGTTTGACATCATCTACGTGACTTAGAAGTCAATCAAGGGTCAAGGCATTGCAGATCAAGTAGCTGAAGCACCTTTAGGAGGGTTCGAGCCCTTGAAGACTTATTTCCCGGATGATGGGATCATGACGATTCAATAACTCCAACAAGAGAATATAGTCCAACCATGGAAAATGTATTTCAATGGAGTAGTAAACATGGAAGGTGCCGAAATTGGGGCAGTCCTTATCTTTGGTACAGGAGAACAATATCCTATGGCTACCAAACTTCAATTTAGCAACACCAACAACACAGCCGAGTATGAAGGCTGTATAATGGTGTTGAAACTAGCCCAATCCATGGGTAACAAACACCTACTGGTCTTTGGAGACTCTGAGTCGGTCATCAGACAAACCACCGGGCATATCACACCAAAGAACATCCTTTACTGCCCTATCATCGGCAGGTCATTAGAATCTCCTTGGAGTTTGAAGATATAACCTTCAGCCATATTCCTCGAGGTAGGAATGACTTTGCTAATGCATTGGCAACGTTGGCTTCATTAATCCGCATATCCGATAGGAGTGGGATTCCCTGCATCAAATTCACGGTTCAGAAAGCCCCGACATACGAGAGTTACATTGGGGAAGTATCAGATAAAATACCTCCTGTCAATCAACCTTGGTATCAAGACAACAAGGAATATCTACGAGATAGATCTACACCCGCTGGGGCAAGCCAATCCGAGGGAAAGCAGATTCACAAGATGGCTATGAAGATTCATCTAAGCGAAGATGCACTCTATAAGAGAGATGCTGGAATAGGCCTGTTAAGATGCCTTGATAAAGAACAAGCCCAGAGACTGATGGATGAAATCTACGGTGGAGTCTGTGGTCCACACATGAGCAGTCATCTGCTGGCCAAGAAGATATTGAGAACATGACATTATTGGATCTCTCTCAAAGCTGATTGTGATGATCACATCAAGAGATGCTTTCAATGCCAAGTACATGGAAATGCCATACACGCTCCTCCAAATAATCTACATAATTTGAGTTCACCATGGCCTTTCTCCATGTGGGGAATGGATGTGATCAGTCCAGTAGAACATAAAGCCAGTAATGGTCATCGATTCATCTTCACCGTGATCGATTACTTCACTAAGTAGGTTGAAGCAGCCTCTTTTCTCAAAGACACCAAAGAGTTCATCATTGGTTTCATCAGAAACAATGTCGTCTGTCGATATGGACAACCGGAGGTGATTATATCAAACAACGCCAAAAACCTGAACAATCAGATGATGAGAGAACTATGTAGCAAGTTCCACATCAAGCATCTTAACTCCATCATTTATCGGCCCAAGATGAATGGCGTGGTCAAAGCGGCCAACAAGAACATCAAAAAGATCATGCAGAAAATGTCCGCCAATCACAAAGAATGGCCTGACTTGCTGCCTCTAACCCTGTTAGCATATAGAACATCAATGCGCACCTCTACTGGGGCTACCCCCTATTTATTAGTCTATGGCATGGAAGCAGTCCTCCCCATAGAAGTAGAGATGGAGTCCTTGCGAGTGTTAATCGATGCTCAGATGGACGAAGATCAGTGGTTGCAAGACTGGTACCACCAACTGTCTCTGATTGATGAAAAGAGGGCTACAACCATTTTCCACAGACAGTTATATCAGCAAAGGATTGCTCGATCCTACAATAAGAAAGTCCGAATACGGCAATTCAAAGAAAACGACTTGGTGCTGAAGAAAGTCTTGGCCAATCAAGACGAAGCCAAAGGAAAATTCGCCCCTAATTAGGAAGGCCCTTTCATTGTCAAGGAAGTGTTGACTGGAGAAGCTATCAGACTACAAGAAATGGACGGGAGCTAATTTCCCCAACTTATCAATTCAGATACAGTGAAGAGGTACTATGTCTGAAGCACATGCATGCCCGCATCTGGGTCCTACAAATCAAATCAGGTTCAGTTTTTCACTAGAAAGCCGGAACTACGAATGACCTGATCTCCCTCCACCCGGGAGTACGTAGGCAGCCATTTTGGTGCGGTCAAACCAAACAAAAAACTCAAAACTCATCAAACCAAACTCAAAACCCAAGATAAATACTTTTCAAACCTCTTTCATATAAAGACAGAACTACGAATGACCTGATCTCCCTCAACCCGGGAGTACATAGGCAGCTATTTATGGTGCGGTTTGACCTTCAAGAAAAGATAAAAACCAGTCCCAAGACACCAAAACCATATAAAAGCTAAGTTCTATCAAGCCTCCCTGGTCAACAGGCCCATCTGAGATACTCTTTGACATCTCAACTGTCAGTCCATCAAGGAGAAGCTCAAGATACATCAACAACAGCGAGCCATGAAAGAAGTGGTAATCACTCAGCAATAATAATACATCTCCAAACAGGGAAGTAAATCAAAAATATATTTCTCTGATATATAAAATTGTTTGGTATAT
Organism: Panax stipuleanatus; assembly: GCA_020205555.1. Taxonomy (NCBI): domain Eukaryota; kingdom Viridiplantae; phylum Streptophyta; class Magnoliopsida; order Apiales; family Araliaceae; genus Panax; species Panax stipuleanatus. The sequence continues at coordinate 68,424,142 of CM035121.1, forward strand.
ACATAGTGTCATGTACATGACAAAAGATGGCTGATCTAGTATGTGTAGGAAAAATAAAGCTAGTCTATGGACCCAAGGATAAGCGGGCCAGCACTGCCACCATGGCATCTCTCTTTGAAGATGGAGGAGCAGCTGCAAGTGCAATGCCCTCAACCTCCATATGGCCCAAAACCTCTACAGTCATCTGTAAGGTGGCACTGTGGTCATCAATATATGCACTCATCTCGGTAACCAGACCATGAGTAATAGATCCAAGAGCAGTACTGTCAGCAATGTGGAAATTACGGGAAGCTATAGCCTCATCCCTCTCTACAAAAGCTACATCTCTAGCAGATCGGAGCTCCTCTCACTCAATCAACCCTGCATCCTGAGCGGATCGAGACTTATCTCTCTCAGCAAAAGCTATATCTCTGCTAGACAAGGCGGTCAACATTTGCGCTCTAGCCTGATCCTGCTCAAAGGTCATTATGAATAGTGAGTCCGCCAAAGCCGGATCTATCCCTACAAGAATGGTTGGCGGATCACTAACTAGTGCCGCTATCAAACCCATAAAAAGCTCATCCTCAATAGGAGACTCAAGATCCTCTATAGGCTCCTCCTCATCAGAGTCTACAATCAGAGATAAATGGACATCTGCTGCTGTTGCCATATCTGCCTCCAGCCAATCAGAATACTCTGGAGAACGGTCTAGATGGCTACTGGAGAAATTAGCCTTCTCTCTGTGAGTCCAACACTCGTATATGTGAATCAAGTCGGCAGATGACGTAGACGAAGCCGACATTCTCTGATCAGCAGCTCCCTCAAATAAATGCAGGCTCTGATACTGATCAAACTGGCCCATAACAGCTAGGGGATGATAAGTAGTCACTCCCCTAAATCCCGCTAGGGGCAGATAGTCCATGTCATGTGCATGAGTAATGAAGCTATAGGGGGAAGACTGTAAGACCCCAAGTTTTATGAATAAAGATTTAATTCTCTTTATATATTATTTTGAAATAGTAAGGTGTTGATTTGATAAATATGAAAAGTTATCGGTGAAATATGCAAATATTTTAAAATGAACAAGTGGTTATAAAATATTCACTATTGTCGGGGAATATTCGTTTGCTCGTGAAATATTCTTGTTGTCGGGGAATATTCGTACGACGGCGCAGCTATTTGTGGGCCCCACAACGGAATAACTGTAGGATATAGAAAGTGACCGAAATAACCTTTTTATAAATAGCGGCGTAGTTGTTACCGTTAGTACTGTTGAAATTATCGGTGGTTAAAATACAGTAATACGCGGTGTTGCACAGTAGCACACGGTATTGCACAGTATTTCGAATTATTGATTCTTACGTGAGAAGGCACTTACTCAATTATTGTTACAGTAATTACTGTTCAATATTTTATATTATTGACTCAATAATTGCTACGTTGATATTTTATATTATTGACTCAATAATTGTTACATTGATATTTTATTGACTCAATAATTGCTACGTTACTATTTTATATGATTGATTCAATAATTGCTACAGTTGATATTTTGTATTATTGATTCAATAATTATCACTGCACAGTATTTCACATTATCAACTCAATAATTCATATTATTTGAATAATATTATTAGATAGCATTATTGACAATGACTAAGGAAGTTCTGTCTAAGAGGGGTTATTTAATTGCACGCCAGTAAGGAGAAATCTTTATCGGAAGGCCCCTTCTTTCCTAGGAACGACCTGGTTGTCAATATTGTAGTTCTGTAATATTATTTGTGAATAATTAATTATTGATTTATATGATAAGGAAATATTTATTTTGTGGATATAAAAGAAGGAATTAGTGCTGATGTGTTTTTATCAGTATTTTGGTGTGAAAATCATCCGTTTATGGATTTCGGATAATTTATGTTTGGAATTTGGAAAAACTTTCTTCTACAAAGTTGTAGAGAATTAAATTTCCTATAGAAGGACATAGAATTTGTATTTTTCTGACAAAAGGGCTATTTATTATGAATTATTGAAGTTTCAAAAAATAAATATTTTTTTAAAATAAAATGGTGGGCCCCACTTTTTGTAAAATGCTGATGGCTTTTGACTGAGGCGGCGGAATTTTTTTTAAAAAAATATTATTTTATTAATTTAGTCTACTTTGGCATCCTAAGCTTTTCCTATAAATAGGGTGCTTAGGTTAGAATTGAAAATCACACCAGAATCAGAAGTTTTCTCTCTCTATAATATCGAGCGTATTTTTGTGAGTATTTAGATACTTTGAGTGTTACTATTCAGTGCAAGTTTCCTTCGGTATTATATCCGATATTCCAGTCAGAGGTACTATTCTTTTGAGGTAAGGGATGTTATTTCTTTCATAAATGATGTTATTCTTTTCAATATCATTATACCAAAATATTGTCATGGATTTTATTATGAAATTCTTACTTTTTCCGTCGGGGTTACTATTCACGTATACGGCACTATTCACGTATACGGCACTATTCACAAAAAAAATTAAATTTTCTTCTATATGTCCAAGTTGCTTATTAAAGTTCTTATCTTTGATTGGATCTAAATTTTGAGCTTTATTCTTGAATTTTGCTCCACAAAGTATTATTATAGAATATTCTTGAACTTTGATAAAATAAAATACGAATCCTTAATCTTTGTCCTTTATCTCATTGGATTCGTTATTTATATGGTTTTTCATCATCCTCAGTCCTAAGTGGTGATATAACTGAATATCTTTGGCCTGTAGAGCAAAGATGAATGATTACCTGATGAATATCTTTGGCCGTAGTGCAAAGATGACAGGTGTTGAGATGAACATGACCACTGATGATACAAATGAATATCTTTGGCCTGTAGTGCAAAGATGAATATTTGATTTGAGATATATATTGAGATATATCCGTTTATGAATATCTTTGGCCTGTAGTGCAAATATTGATGATGGATTTTTAAATCATAGAAGATAGTAGACTTCATTCTCTACTTAACTCTTCTAATGAATTGTTATTTTCGCTGCGTATATTGATCTAAAACTTGTTGTCCATAATATTTTATCTGAATTGTTGAAGACTAACGATAATTTATTTTCCATTATCTTAGTCATAATATTCTTTACTGGGCTAGTTGAGCTCACCCTTTTCATCTATTGTCCTCTTCAGGAAATGAGAATGTTGCGGGAACTAGTCGGGGGACAGAGTCATGGTCCGAGTTAGAGCAGTAGTAGTCCTCACTATTTCTGATAAATAGTGTGATAATAATTGTAATGAGGACTTAGTTTGAATATTAATATTTTCTACATATTTGTATTGACACTTACAGTTGTGTGGTCGTATTTTGCACGACCGTGTGATATAATGATTGTATTTGGATTATGTACCATGTATTTAGCGACTCAGAATGGGTTGGGTTGACTGGACCTATTCTGGGGGCGTCACAAAGACAGTCCTGAGCATGGCAAGATTAAGAACGGATGCTCAATATCCGATAGAAATGCCGACCATGTCTCTGCATCGGTACACTCTGCTGGCTGAAAAGAGTAGGACATGGCTATATCATGGCAAAAATAATACCCATGATGCATAAAAGATCCAATTGGTCGGATATGGGATATAAACCATACATACAGCAAGACCGAACTGCCTCTGAAAAACCCTTCCGGGTGGGTACTACAGTGAGTGGCTGACCTCAGCGTCTCAGCCAATATCATCGGGATGATGGTGCTACCTTGTATAAGGGCCCTAACCACAACTACTAATCCCACATCTAAGTGATCCAAATGTAACGGCATGTAGACATATACTACGATGCACATCAGTAGAATATCTACCCTTGCCAGATGCCATGCCTCTGCTGAAACAACAAAATCCTCGGCATATCGATTGTAGCTATCAAGCTCGCCAAAACTATCGATCAAGAAGTCAATCGAGATCACCTAGCCGAAAACGATCTCCTCTATGACTATCCTCAGATGCAGACCTGACAGCCGTAGGAATAGTCTTCCTCATATCACTAATAGCAGTACGGGCGCACGGCAAGTCCAGAGCCAGACCAGAGTCGGAGTCAGCTTATGCTGCCCAAATCGAAAAACCTGTCTCTCGGATATCCAACAAGATAGGATGCCATCAACAAATCCATATGGCACCTGAAAATCTGCGAGGGCCAGCGAATGCCCTAACATCTTATCTACTATCCCTCTGGCTAAGAAGGGCAAGCTCTCGTACCACGACCTCAACGATAATGCCACCTCAGATGGTGGCGAATACCCTATGCAACTGACTGACGAAGACGTCATCTGTATCATCGTACCACAAGACCATCCAGGGGTCAAATATGAACTCATCTGTCTAAATGCATAGGTATGACATAATACATGCATGATGACAAGTATAAACATGATGCAATAGATAAGAAATATCACGAATATCTGCGACAAACTATCTACTACAAGCATAATCCATGTCTGATAATACAAAGCGAAATGAAGAGTACAGGAACATGGGGCACCACCACCCAACTACTAACAGTGGTCTATCAAAATGATGGCACAACAGGCAAATAGCAAAAACAGTGGCTGACCAAAAATATAGCTGCCATAGCTATCAAAAGAGATCCAGGTAATCTGCGCCCAGGGTATCAACCTGCTCCATCTCCATTGTGGACACAAAGCTGCGATCATCAGGCATGTCTGGGTGGTACAAGGGAGGATCTGCCCTTGCAAAATTGCTAGAAAATAGACCTGAAGAGGGGCCCGCTCCTGAGATGGACGGGTCAAAAGAAGATGCCTCTAACGGATCTCAACCAAGGTGCCTGATGAAAAAGCGAGCTCTCTCCAACTCCCGGGTCAGCTCTGCATTCTAATCTAAATGAGTGGGCTCCCTCAGGCAAGCTATCCAGTCTTTCATCATAAAAGACCCTGGCACCATGTCTGCCATGAACTGGGTGGCCTGAGTCTGAGCTCTAATAGTGTGAGAGCTCCACCATCTACTAAATGCCTCCTGGCTGAATGGGCCCTCTTATACGGTGAAGCCATCTATGCCCTCCATGGGAATATCTGTCAGTGGCAGGATCAACGGCCAATGATGCTAAGCAGGAGGAATAATGGGAATGCGGATCTGACCCTGTAATACTCCTAATAGCATGCTCTCCCAAATAGAGCTCCCAGCCTCCCTTTGTCAAAAATGGGACTCTGCAAGTCGACAATGCAAACTCCCGACCAGTAAGGAAGACTCCCTCAAATCCAACCGTCAAAAACTCGGAGGTATACGGCATCCAAGAGATTGATCCAGCCGTCAAAAGCTCCAACTGTAGATGAGCATGGGTAAATCCCTCAGCAACAGGGATCTTCGTCAGAGTGGAGTGAGGCCAATGCCGTCCTCGAGGATAGGTCTCCAGACCTAAAGTAGCGATGGGCCGTAGGCAAGGAAACCTCTCAAATGCCCAGAACTGGCCATGTAAATATCAAAAGTCCTCAGTGACCAAGACTAACAAATATAAATGCAAAAATCAAAAAGGTACGAGAAAGATGTACTCACCAGCAGAAATGGATAGAATCCAAACCAAGCCTCAGTTAAACCCTCCGAAAGCATGCCCATGCCCCGGAGAAAATAGGCGAAGGTGTAGGAACCCCAATCAAACTCACTAAGGTTCTCTACATACCGGGTAGCGCTAACCAGGGCGAAGGACACCGTAGATGAATTATCCTCCACAAAGCAACCTCTGATGAGCACCAAAAATAATCACCTCAGAATGCGATCTCTAACCCTCTGATCATCAGGCAGAGGCTTAAGTAAAGCCGTGCTCTAGGCATCTATACTCAAGGGACCTGATCGGACCGTCCGACACTTGATCGACGTCGTAAGAACACCTAGCAGGGATCGAACTGCAGTGGGCGTAATGTCAGCCACAACAGGCACTGGCTCACCCTTGAACTCAATGCCGGTAATGAACCTCCAATCCATAAGGGTCATCATCACCTCACAGTCTAGCAAATGAAGGGACCGAGTCTGGTGGAACCAGCGCTCAGACAAAGCCCTCATATACCCCCAGGGGCAGCGGAGGGGAAGAATAGAAAAGAAAGCCTGAAACCCCCAGCCATCAACGATATCCCTGTACTCCTGGTGCAAAGTATGATACAGGAAATGCACGTTGAACCAGTTCCCTTGAGGCTGCGTAAAGCCGGGAACCTACATTAAAAACCAACCCATGTCAAAAGTCTGTGCCCCGAGAATGGCAAAAAGAAAGAAAGAGAATCCAAAAAGAAGAAAACTTCAAGTCACCTCATTGGCATGAAGAAATCTTGATGGATGGCGACTCAAGTACCCACCAGCTCCTGGATCGGCATAATAATGCCAGAAACCTCCGCACGTGGAGCCTGAGCAGGGGCAGGAGCAGTAAAATGAGCCTGCTCATCATCAATATTGATCGGCTACTCGTCATGTGCTGGATAAATCACCAATTCCGCCAATCTGCGAGGTGGAAGAGCTGGACGTGGCTGAGGAACATCAGAAGCCCTCCTACGTCTGACACCTGAAATGACTCTGCTGATACTGTCTGGTCTATCTCTATCTATCACCTGGACAAAGTCTCCAAATCACCTCAGAAAGGGTGTGGTAAGCCTGAAACATGTGGCTTATTATTTTAACTCAATACTCTATACATTTCCAAGTCCTAAAACATGCATGGGTCAGTTAAAAATACCAGTGAAGTCAAAACTGCATGTTTTTCAAAAGATAAGTCCTAAAAACATGCATGGGTCAGTCAAAAATCCCCAGTAGAGTCAAAATTGAATGTTTGTTAAATACTCGGGCTTTTGAAAAATTTCGTCAGAGTCTCCTTTGTAAAATGGACTGTCCGCATGCACACATGCATGTCTTGGTGGCCATTCAGTAGCACACCTTCCCAAAAATAGGAATTGTTTATATTTATGAAATAAAATCAAATATAAACATCACATGGTAGATAAATTACCATGGATATTTTTAGTTGAAAATATAGGCTCACTTGGCCTCAAAAAAGATGAGTAAACTGATCAAAAAGAGCAAAATATGACTGTCTCATAATCGAATTTTCTTACATCCAAACGTGCATTACAGTAAGATATGCATACATATGTAGTCAAAAAGAGTAAGATATGCATACATATGTAGTAAAAAAAAATAGCAAGTCATATAAGCATACATTTTTCGTACATTATGTCTAAAAGCACCTAATAGCCCCTTACGTGGTTCGCATGCTTTAAACGGTCAAAACTTGCAAAAAAAGGACGTAAAACGTTACCCGCGATGCGATTGAACACTTAGAAACTGATGGAATCAAAAAATAGATGCCCAAACTCCGTAGATCTGAAAAAGAAGATCGAAATCATTTTGAAACTCAAACTAAAAATGTTTCAAATGAGCTCCCGCTGTGATGCCCCCAAATTCGGGACCGCCACTTGGTCACTCGAATTCGGTTCGTCACGTGCTCATAGTAATACAATAATAACTAAAATCACACATTCACAGCGGAAGATCTAATTGAGAATAATATACAATGATTTATTATAATTATTCCCCCAAGTCTTGCAACCTACAGTACTTAATAGATTACATAATGATATCGAATAAAGACTTATTACATAATCCTATTTAAGCTTAAACATAGTCTGAAGACAGTCTTAGAATAACATAACAATTTAAAACATAAAGGAACAAGCTAGTCGGTAGCCTTGCCCTTGCCCTTGTCTTTCCCAGAGACACTTCCCTGTTCCGCCTTAACTGAAAGGTTTTAAAATAAGCAAGAATGAGCACAAATTGCCCAGCAAGTAATATACAACAAGGGTGATGAGTATTATATCACGAGTTTGAAATATCGAAGTATAATCTCTAAGATAGTTCAGAGTTTCAGAATAATATCAGGAACAACAAATATCAACATTTCTCTAATCACATCTTTGGAATATGGAATGATAATTCAATATAGATCAACAGATATATATGAATTTAAAGGCTATCAACGTATCCAACTTGATAAAATAATTTATACTGAGCAGTCACTAAGGACTTATTGAACATCTACTAGAATTACCAATATTAAATTGATAACCCAAAAGAAACAAGTATAATAGATGATCAGTCTACAATACTCTATGTTATGCATAACCACAGTAATATTCACGCGTGTGTTGGGGCTTCCAACAATAAACACTCCCTTTACCATATAGTCTAGCCGAATCAAGTGGCATAGACAATTTCACAATATTCAAGAACAATACCAAGTTCAACATGAATAATAGCTTTCACAAGAGTTTAAACATACTAGCTCAAATGAACGAGTAAGACAACTTGCATTCAAAGAGATAAAGTTTAGATTCTCGCTTACAATATTCGTTGAATAAAGTAATACAAGGGTTAGGATACTTGCATTATAAATAAGTATAAGTCAGGAAACTTGCACAATCATAGATTTCCTTGCATAAAGTAAATGTGTCTGTTAGGATACTTGCCTTAAACGTAGTTTATCCATGTAAAGACTAATATTGCTTCAAAGAATTATGCTATCCTAGTAACGTATATATATATACACACATTATTTATACACGTCGGATTCACATACTTGACATGTAAATTGAGCACATACATCAAGTTCTATCTTAGCTACACAATCAAATCGTATAACTATATATTAACAAACCACATAGTTTAATAATGAACTATAGTCCTTACTTGTAATTGTCTTAGAAAATCATACTTGAATAGTTTACGTCGTGTCCGACTATGTGAGTGTTCATATAGATCATGTGTATAGACATAAAGAATACTAGCATGCAACCCTATAAGTTCAGAATACAACCATGCAACGTGTATGAAACTTAGTTTGCAAACATATCCGAGTTAGTCTTTAACAGTCATTTTAAACCAAGCCAAAGCAATCTAGTTCATATAGGCAATTTCAAATCATATCTCACACCTTGTTAAGTTACGAGCACATGCTAGCAAGTTCAGACTTAAATAACACATGCTTCGTCAAGGGTTGTTTTCAAATCATGAGTTAAGTAAATTATGGAAACATGTATTGCACAAGCGGGACTCCATAAATCATGCTACATTTACTTAGTATGAATTATAATTTCACTGCTCTCGGACTGGACAAACAGATAGTCATTTCTGGGCCTGCCTGCACAGCGGCGCTGCAGCGCGGCCACAACAGCAACAAGCTGGCGCTGGAGGCGCTGTGGCGCTGGAGGCGCTGCAGCGCTGGAGGCGCTGCGGCGCGGACACAATGCCTGGGATCGGCGCTACGACGTGGGGACACTGGGACTGAGGCACTATGGCGCTGCAGCACGCAGATAACGCTGCGCATCGACGCTGCGGCGCCGAGATGCGGACTCAGTTCCTGCAGTTCACGCTGCAGCCACAATCGACCCAAAACTTCCCATTTCATCGATTTCAACATACCCATATATGCTATTACACTAACCTCTTTAACTTACTAACACACATATATATAAATATATATATGCTTATATAACAGTCAATCGCCATTTATCGATTCCCAATTTCGTGAACTCCAACTAAATTCAAGAATTGAAGAATTTTTACTAAAATTTTAGAAACAGAAAATGAAAATGAAGAACAAAGGAAGAGGGATTATACCTCTGCTATATGTTAATTGGACTCCTCACACACTGAATATGCTTCTACAATTGCTCAGTAACTTAGAACTCTCAAACCTATAATTTATTAGACAATTGCAAGCAACACAAAAACTGAAAATGGAGCTTCTATTTATAAAGGAAACTTGGACTGGACATTTGCATTGTACTGAGGTTGGAGTCTATGGTATAATGGAAGAAAACATTGGTTAATTGGGAGTGGTTTAACAACCCACCACCAGCCATCCCCATAGCCATTGGCTTTGCAATCATCACCTATGCTTAGCCACTGATATAAACTTGAAAGTTACGTGATTTAGCCTTAGACTACTGTTTATGTACTATGATGTAACTGATGAGTTTAAATCTTCCAGCAATATGTTTATTTAGTTCAATACAGTTCTTTTTAGTTCTCCTTTTGGTTTCCACATGTAATTCCAATACATAACATTACTATAAGTAGAAGGTTTAGGGATTATATATGTACTCTTATCATTTAACCCATGTACATTGGTTTCACAGTGTTTCATAATCAATGAAGATAACATAAGATAGTTAAGTATTATCAAATTATCTACCACATACTCATGATGTCTCACTTTAATGTATATTCACATTGTTACATAGGCATTTCATGTAACTCTCATAATTCAATAACTTTACTATATAGTTTATGTACATAATATAATCACATTATGCTTCATATAATATATGGTTTCTATGTGTAGTATAATCACATTGCACTATAGTTTATATATACATGCATGGTCACACTTAAGTGTCTCTCTACACTATATAATATAGTTGTATTTCATATACCTTATATTATCAATTATTACATACTTGCACATAACAATCAACAATCAATACAACCTTACTTATTTGTTTTATTATTCATAATGTCAAATAAATAATTTATTCATTTTATCAATTAATTAACAATAATATTAATTAATTCATTTCTCGTAATTATTAATAACACTTAATTAATAATCATAGGATTAATTATCATATGAATATAGATCTTATTATATTTATGAACACGTTGATTATTATTATTATATTATTTGCAATAATAATAATTCCCACATTATCAATTAATTATCATTAATATTCTATAGGAATTAATTAATATTCCACGATAACAATTAACAACAATTAACAATTAATTAATTGTTCACTTAATAAATCCTTCGTCAATTAATATCATCACTAATACTCCTCATCACTATGCCACACAAGGCTTTCACGAGTTTATTATAAACTCCACATTTTTCTCAATTATTATAATTATTCAATTTAACATAATTGAGTTAACTCATCTTTTAACACAAAAATCATTTATATACGAATAAATATTCATTTCCATTAATATATTTATTTAATAATATTAGGAAAATCTCGGGTATTACATCCTCCCCCCCCCCCCCTTATAAAAATTCTGTCCTGGAATTTCTACAAGGTTACACAAATAGATGGGGATAGTCCCTCATCATCCTATCTTCTAACTCCCACGTTGCCTCCTCAACATCGTGATTACGCCAAAGTACTTTTACAGAAGGTATAATTTTATTTCTTAAGGTTTGCTCTTTCCTATCTAATATCTGGACAGGAATTTCTTCATACGCCAAGTTCTTCTCCACTTGAATGGGCTCGTAAGAAATCACGTGCTTGTAGTCAGCCTTGTACGGTCGCAACACGGAAATGTGGAACACGTTGTGGATGTGCTCCAACTCGCGTGGTAATGCAAGTTTGTATGGCACTTCGCCCACTCGCTTCAGTATCTCGAACGGTTCTATGAATCTTGGACTCAACTTTCCATTCTTGTCGAAACGGATCTTTGCTTTCCATGGGGACACTTTCAAGAATACGAAACTACCAACTTTGAAGTCTCGATCCTGTCGATGCAAATTTGCGTACTTTTTCTGACGATCTTGAGCTGCTACTAGTCTGGCTCTTATCACCGTCACCACGTCGGCGGTTTGTTGAACTAACTCTGGTCCGAGTAGTTGTCGCTCTCTGACTTCATCCCAACATAGTGGAATTCTACACTTTCTTCCGTAAAGAGCTTTGTACGGTGGCATGCCGATACTCGCATGGTAACTATTATTATACGCAAATTCAACTAAGGGTAGGTGGTCATCCCAATTTCTCTTGAAATCCATCATGCAAGTTCTAAGCATGTCCTCTAGCGTTTGTATAATTCGCACACTTTGTCCGTCTGTCTGAGGATGATAAGCAGTACTCAACCTCAACTGTGTTCCCATTCTCTCTTGCAAACTCTTCCAAAAATTTGATGTGAAGCGCGGATCTCGATCAGAGACAATTGACACCGGCACTCTGAGTCGTGAAACAATCTCCTTAACGTATAGGCTTCCTAACTAATTCAAACTGTAGCGGATCTTGATTGGTAGAAAATGTGCGGTTTTCGTAAGTCGATCCACAATCCAAATGGCATCATAACCTTTCTGCATAACTGGAAGTCTTACCATGAAGTCCATCGTAATATGCTCCCATTTCCACTCTGGAATTTCTAACGGTTAGTAGTAAACCACTCGGCCGTTGATGCTCTGCTTTAACGTGTTGGCAAGTCAAGCATCTACTGACGCACTCTACAACCTCCCGTTTCAAATTGGGCCACCAAAAAATGTTGCCTCAAATCTCAGTACATCTTCGTGCCTCCCGGGTGAACGAAATACGTCGTATTGTGTGCCTCGTGCAAAATCTCTTCCCATAGCTCGGTTACCGCTGGTACCCATACTCTTTCTTCAAATCTCAAAATACCGTCTTTATCTATTCGGAATTTCTCTTCCTCATTTTCTGTGATCCTTTTTCTGATCTTCTCACATTCTTCATCTTTCTCCTGTGCTTCCTTTACCCTATCCAACAATGTCGGATGAGCTTTCATTACAAATAACTTCTCTTCAGACTTTCCTGGTCCTTTCACTTCTATCTCCAATTTCTTCATCTCTCTTATCAACTCTTCTTGAGTCGTTAAATGAAATAATTTTTCCCTTCTTTCCTTCTTAGAGCGTCGGCAACCACGTTTGCCTTCCCCGGGTGATAAAGAATATCGCAGTCATAGTCCTTGATTAATTCTAACCACCTTCTCTGTCGCATGATTAACTCCTTCTGTGTAAAGATATATTTCAGACTCTTATGGTCCGTGTATATCTCACATTTCTCCCCATACAAATAATGCCTCCATATCTTCAACGCAAAAACTACTGCCGCTAACTCTAAGTCGTGAGTAGGGTATCATTTTTTGTAATCCTTCAATTGTCGTAACGCATATGCAATGACCTTGCCGTGTTGTATGAGCACACATCCAAGCCCCTTGTTCGATGCATCACTATACACCATAAAATTTCCCGCATCATCTGGTAGTGATAACACAAGTGCTTCGCTCAATCTCCTTTTCAGTTCTTGAAAACTTTCTTCGCATTTGTCGGTCCATACAAATTTCACCGCCTTTCTAGTCAAATTGGTCAACGGGGTTGCTATCTTAGAAAAATCTTAGATGAATCTTCGATAGTACCCAGCTAGCCCTAAAAAGCTTCGCACCTCCGTCGGTGTTCTCAGTTGTTCCCAATTACTTACTGCTTCTACTTTCGTAGGGTCTACAGAGATTCCATTCTTATCCACTACGTAGCCTAAGAATTAAACCTTCTCCATCCAAAATTCGCACTTTAAAAATTTTGCATACATCTTCTCCTTCCTTAGTGCCTCCAAAACAATCTTCAAATGTTTGGCGTGTTCTTCCTCTGTCTTCGAGTAGATCAAAATGTCGTCGATAAAAACAACTATAAATTTATCCAAGTATGGCTTGAAAACTCGGTTCATCAAGTCCATAAATGATGCCGGAGCATTAGTCAAACCAAATGACATTACCCAAAACTCGTAATGTCCATAACGGGTTCGAAATGCAGTCTTTGGTATGTCCTCATTCCGTACCTTCAGTTGGTGATATCCTATCCGTAGGTCGATCTTCAAGAAATATTTTGCTCCCTTTAGTTGATCAAATATGTCGTCTATCCTCGATAGCGGATATTAGTTCTTGATCGTTACTCTGTTCAATTCTCGATAATCGATATAGAGCCTCATCGATCCGTCCTTTTTCTTAACAAATAACACTGGTGCTCCCCAAGGAGACACACTCGGTCGAATGTAACCCTTATCCAATAAATCTTGCAGTTGTATCATCAATTCTTTCATTTCTACTGGCGCCATACGATATGGAGCTTTCAAAATCGGTGTCGTTTTCGGTGCTAAATCTATTACGAATTCAATTTTTCTGTCTGGCGGAAGACCAGGCAAATCGTCCGGAAACACGTCTTGAAATTCATTCACTATAGATATATCCTTAATTTTTACTCCCTTTTTCCGAGTATCAACGTTGTAAGCTAAATATCCCACACATTCTTTTCTTAACAATTTCTTGGCCTGCATCATCGTAACGCAACACGATTACTTAAGCGATGAGCTACCATAAAACACTACCGTAGACTTACTCGAAATCTGAAGGTTCACACATTTATTCTGATAGTCAATTATCACAGCATGGTTATACAACCAATCCATTCCCAGTATTACATCAAACTCTCCCAATCTGATAGGAATCAAGTCTACTTTTAGTTCATGTTCTCTAATGTTTGCGCGACAATTTCGATAAATGTATTCTACAGGGATCACTTCCTTATTCGCAACTTCTATGTTCAAGGGATTTTCTAATCTTTCTCGGGGTGAATTAAGTTTACTAGTAAATTCTTCAGATACAAAAGAACAGGTGGCACCCGAATCAAATAATACGTAAGCATTTATATTATTGATTGGGATTATACATGACACTACGCCCTTTGCAGCTACGGCATCTTGGACGGTCATGTTAAATGTTCGGGCGGTCGATCGGTTGGGTTGTGCGGGTCCTCCAATCATCAACTTGCTACCTCCACCCTGACCTCCGCTAGTTCCACCACTTCCTTTCTTTGGGCAGTCCTTTATCTAGTGTTCCGTTGATCCACAAGCGAAACATCCCCTAATCTTCTTTGGCTTTGGGCAGTTGGGCGAGATGTGGCCCTCCTGACCGCAGTTATAACACGTGCTTTTCCCCTTCCAGCATTCTCCCTGATGGCTTCTTCCACATTTGTTACAAGTCTCAGTCCTTTTCTTAAAGCTTCCTTGGTGACTCCCACCTTGGTTATTATTTCGGTTGTTGTTGTTGTTGATTGTCCCATTTTCTCTTCCCGGAGTTACCTCCTCCGCCACTGCTTCCTCCACGATTTTCACTACTAGTGTTCTTTCCTTTCCTCTCTTTGTTATACAAGCTCAAAGCTTTACTTCCTCCCTCAGCGATAATAGCCTTCTCCAGCAGTGTTGCAAAAGAATCGATCTGAAGAACTGACACCTTATTGAATAGCCAAGGCTTCAGTCCTTGTTCAAATCGTCTAGCCTTCCTTTCCTCATCACCAACTTGGTGCTTCGTAAATCGCGCTAGTTCGTTAAACTTAGCCGCGTATTGCGCCACCATCTTTTCACCTTGTTTTAACTCTAGGAATTTTACCTCCATTCTATTTTTCATGCTCTTCGGGAAGTAGTTCTCGAAGAACAGCGTCTTGAATCTTTCCTATGCTATTGTCCCCTCTCCGGCTCTCTGCTGATTTGCTTCCCACCAGTAGTTTGCTTCTTCCCTCATCATATATGTGGCAAACAGCATCTTTTGATCTTCGCCTACTCGAGCTATAGTGAAAGCTTTTTCGATCTCCTTAATCCACGTTTGTGCGACGATTGGGTCGATAGTTCCCTCGAACTCCGGGGGTCCTACACTCTTACAGTCTTTAAAGGTTGTTACTATCACAGCCTGAGGTTCGGGTGAACAGGTTCATTGTTCCTCCCCCTAAGAGCCTCTCCTAACAGATCAACTAACCTCTGGATGGGATCTATTTGCTCCCTCTCATTATTAACTGATTCTTCGAGTGCAGTCAGTCTACGTCTGGGTGGCATTATCTGCATCACAAATTTTTATTTTATTATTATTCAAGTATATTACTGAAGTATTTCTTTTAATACTAAAAGAATAAATTTATAACACGTTTCTGATATAAACTTCATTTATATTCATATGCCATTTCATTTCATTACATGATTATCCTAGCATACTGCTATAAATGTCATCACATATATCCCCTAATATCATAAAAGACAGGGAATATACCAACCTACTACCACACTACCCCTCTAACAAAAGCTAACTTGGGGTTTACATCACTATTCCACATCTTACACAAAAGATTGGGATTACAACATAGTATATACAATAAATAAAGAGAATACTACTAGACTACTACTAATCCGTCTAAGGAAATCTCGTCACATCATCCCGCGCTCCACAGCGCTCTTGTACTCTAACTGTGCTATATAAGCTACCAAATCTCGACTCATAGTGTGTAGAGTCTGTCCCTGTTCTGCCGGGTAGTGGTACACACCATCAAGCACCCTCTCGAATGCCGAACGAAACACGTACCCCATCTTGTTCATTTTCCTCTTCTTACATCGGACCTCATCCTCCAGGTCGTCAGCTCTCTCATGGGCAGCCTCCCACTTCTCCTCGAAGTGTATCCTATCCATCACTTCTAATTCCAACTGAGTGCGGAATGCTTCCTTCTCAGTCTTCTCGCTTAGTTCCCTCTGTTCAACCTCTTCTAGCTTCCCTGCTATATCCACGTTCCTAGCCACTGACTTGTGAAATAGGGTTCCCATCTAAATTCCCGCCTCTTTGCGATAAGCAATTTCTGCTTCCAACTCTTACATAGCCAGCTTCCTCTAGTGGTCTTCGTTCTGCAGTTTCTGGAACTCTGACTCCCTCTCTTTTGCCTCTTCCTCTAACTCCTGGACTCTGCAGTCCAACTCTAGGATCCGCTCCTCATACTCGCCTAGTATATGCTCCTCTAGGTTAGGCTCATAGGAGTCCTCCATGGGATCCTCCTCTAAAGGTTCGTCCTCAATCGGCTCATCCTCCATCGGCTCCTCCTTTGGATCAGACTATATCTCAATCTCAATCTCATCCTCGTCATCTGACTCGGATGGTGCCACAGCCTGTACTAGCACAGCCTCTAAGGGTGCCTCGTACACTACATGAATATCCCTAGGCTCATCCTCAGCCACTCTAGCGGGTACTCCCATAGCTGCCATCTACAATCACAAACACAGACAAGAAACAGCAACTCCATTAGAATGTTAAATAAAATATAAGTTCATTGTATAAAATGAAGTTACATTTCATAACAAACCAAGTCTCTGAAGGAAAACTCTACATGAGTTTTATCTCCTTTCTAACTTCAAAGTTCTCCTAAGTTATAGTCTAAGGACACTCGTTCCTAAGGTTTATAACTACAGCTCTGATACTAACTAGTGACGTCCCCAAATTCGGAACCGCCACTTGGTCACTCGAATTCGATTCATCACGTGCTCATGGTAATAAAATAATAACTAAAATCACACATTCACAGTGGAATATCTAATTGAGAATAATATACAATTATTTATTATAATTATTCCCCCAAGTCTCGCAACCTACAGTACTTAATAGATTACATAATGATATCGAATAAAGACTTATTACATAATCCTACTTAAGCTTAAACATAGTCTGAAAACAGTCATAGTGTAACATAACAATTTGAAACATAAAGGAACAAGCTAGTCGGTAGCCTTGCCCTTGCCCTTGTCTTTCCCAGAGACACTTCCCTGTTCCGCCTTAACTGAAAGGTTTTAAAATAAGCAAGAATGAGCACAAATTGCCCAGCAAGTAATATACAACAAGGGTGATGAGTATTATATCACGAGTTTAAAATATCGAAGTATAATCTCTAAGATAGTTCAGAGTTTTAGAAAATATCAGGAACAACAAATATCAACAATTTTCAAATCACATCTTTGGAATATGGAATGATAATTCAATATAGATCAACAGATATTTATGAATTTAAAGCCTATTGATAAGTACATAATATTCGATGATTATTATTCCTTTATATTTAGTTTTATTACATGTTTCATGTGGATCTGGGCTTAATAAGTTATTTAATTATTTTCAGGTGAATTAGAGCTTAAGGCAAGAAAAAGGAGAAATTGGGCTGACCAATTTAGCAAATCATCATTTACATGAAGTAATTAAAAGGAATAGCCCACGGTTTTGTCAAGAGTCCAAGCACTAGCAGCCCATTATCATGCAGCCTTTCCAATTGGAGCTTGGACAAGAAATTAACGGAATGCTACATGGATATTACAAAAAGAAGCTAGCTTGCATGGAATTAATGACATGAGCACCACGGTTTAGATAGCTCATGCATTCCTTTTCCAAATCTTAGCAGGTCACAGTTTTTAGCTTGCAATTCCTTAGCCTAGTAGGTCCAAGATTTGAGTAGCTTATGATATCACAAGGGATTTAATTCATGGGCATAGGCCACTCACGTGAATGCAAGGAGACCAATTAGCAAGCAACAAAGTAATTCCAATTTGAGAAAGGAATGAGCATATCACGGTTTGGGTTGGTTGGTATTCATATTCGGCCAGCCTTCCAATTACATCTAAAATTAATGCAAATCATTATCATTACATTAAAGGAATATGGGCCCACGGTTGGAGAGCTCACGGTTTGGGTCTTGGAATATTTAAGTGGGCCAACGTAGGGAGATTTCCTTATAATTTCCTAAGCTATTCATATGGGCTGCTTTTGATAATTCCAAAGTGGAGGATTGTTATTCCAAGAGGGGCCGACGATTTAAGCAGTTTTGGGCCACGATCCATGCAAATCCGGGAAAGGCTTCAAGCACGTCCAAATAAGAGCAGCTCACGAATTACCCAAGTCATTCATGTTGGGCCCACGAAAAGAAGTAGCCTAATTGCAAAGGGATTGTAGCGGCTCACCAATAAAGCATCATGTCCTAGCAGCACATGGATTAAATATGGAGCAGCTTGCATTTAAAGGAATGGGAATGATATGTGGCCCACGTGCATGCAAGTTGTTATTCCAAATTGGAGATACATTAATCCTAGCAACCCTTTATCATACACAAGCTCCACGCCAGCAGCAGCTTTGGAAAATACAATAGTCGGATCAGTGGGTACTTCCGCTGGGGCGCGGCGTGAAGATTGGATACTCCCGCTGGGGCGGGTAGGCGGCACAAGCAACACTTCTCCCTTTGCAACTCGAATTTGGTGAAATAATTAAGGGAATTTAGGGCTGTGTTTTTAATAATATAAATAGGTGATCCAATCTCTTGTATTTGGAGATTATTATTTCTTTCATATTAGATCTAGGTTTGCTTAGAGTCATGAACTAATTCTTTCAATTCAGTTCAGAAGGGATGTTGAACCTTATTCATAATTAACGGTTTGATCAAATTTATTTTATTTATTCCTTCTTACATGGGATTTATTCTGATAATCTACTTTAATTTCTTGTATGCTATTCAATTTTAACGTGATTCTGCAGGATTAAATTAGTGAATTGATATCATCTGCTAGATTAAGATTGGTATTACGTGTAATTGATATCTGTCTTCATCACAAGTAGCAATTAGTAATACCTAATTGTGGACAAGCTTTTGAGTATTGCTATGATTATTAGAAGACAAGTTAAACAATCCGAGCTTATGTGTTTGTTACTTGGATTAGTCTAATTCCCTAGTTCTTAATGATGCTGTTATATTAAATCTAGAGAGCTTGTTCTAGGTTATATAATGGTTAGAATCTTGTGAAGAGCTTGTTTCATTGAGTGACAATCTAAGGGGAGTTTCGGGTAGCAGAGCTTGTTGTTACCTAGGGCTATTAGTTTCATTGAAGGGTAAATAATGTTACACTTGATTAATCCATAATTGTGAAAAGGTGATACTGAACTGAAGAACTGAAGCTTTTTATTCATTGTTAATTCTTATTAGTTTATTCTTGTTAATTTTGTTAATCAATTCAAAACCCCCTTTAATTAGAAATCATAGGATAAATATAAAATAAATCACTCTCTGTGGGATCGATCCTTGCTTACTGTTGTATTAATTATTTAAATTCGTAAAGTGAAAGTGAGGTTAATTTAGGAGTGTAAACGACAGCTCCCAAAATTTGGCGCCGTTGCCGGGGAATGTTATTTGTTTTTGTTTATTCTTTGTTTTTGTTTATTTTTATTATTTTCTTTTTGTTTTATGACTCAATCCTCTCACTCTATTAACTTAAATTTTGATTAAGAGATAGAGAAAACTACAGATACAAAAGAAACACTTGTTCCAACACTTAAAAAGGAAAAGATGGCGGTGCTGAACAACAACCGGACTTTAAAAGAACTGGCTACTCCAGACCTTGATCAACCATCCTTGTGTATTGAATATCCTACCTTAGATGTTGCTTTTGAACTTAACTACGGACTAATTCACTTTTTGCCTATTTTTCGTGGTCTTACAGGTGAAAATCCATATACGTATCTAAAGGAGTTCCATGTGGTGTGTTCCACGATGCAATCACAAGGAGTGATAGAGGAGCAGATCAAGCTAAGACTTTTTCCATTCTCTTTAGCAGATTTGGCTAAAGACTGGTTATACTATCTTCCTTCAGGATCAATACGATCAAGGACTGACATGCAAGAGTTATTCTTGGAGAGGTATTTTCCTACATTAAGAGTTGCCGATACAAGAAAGGAGATACGTGGAATCAGGCAGTTCAATGGAGAAACTCTCTACGAGTATTGGGAAAGGTTCAAAAAGTTGTGCTCCAGCTGTCCACCTCACGGAATTGATGATCATTACTTGATACAGTACTTCTATGAGGGGTTGCTACCAATGGATAGAAGCATGATTGATGCAGCAAGTGGAGGAGCACTGGTAGACAAAACTCCAAACACTACAAAGAACTTAATTGCAACCATGGCAGCCAACTCACAGCAGTATGGTACTAGGATGACTCATGCTCCATAAAGGGCAAGTGAGGTAAGCACGAGTGAATTGGTACAACAGATTTCTAACTTAACTGTCGTGGTGCAACAACTAACAACAGGGAATATACAAGTTGCAAAAGTATGTGGAATTTGCTCAAAATTAGGGCATACAACAAATGATTGTCCCATAGTGCAAGAGGATGTAATTGTTCATCAAGTTAATGCTGTGGGGACATTCTTCGGACAAAATCCACATCAATGTGATCCTTGGGCAGAAACTCATAATTTTGGATGGAGAGATCATCACGACTTGAGCTACGAAGTACCTGTCAATTCTGGGACATCTATGGAGGATATGTTCAAGGCATTCATGAACCAAACACAACAGTTCATGAATCAGACACAGCAGTTCCAGCAGGAGACAAGAACTTCTGTTCAAGATCTGAGGGACCAAGTTGGTCAGCTTGCAACCACAATAGGAAGGTTGGAATCTCAAGTCTTCAGGGAGTTACCTCCTCCGTTTGTTGAGAACTTCAGTACAATGGGATTTGACGAAGAGGAGCAGGAGGATTCAGGGCTTACTTCAGGAATGGACTGTAATATGGAATTTGATGAAGAGAAGGAACAAGAGGAAGAAGAGAATAATTTGATAAATTCTGCAGATCTCGACAAGAAAGACGTGGATTCATCTCCATCAATACAACTAACAGAAACAATGAGTGATACACACCATCAAACCTTTACCATGGAAGTGGACAATGCAAAGTTCCAGTTCAACGCAGATGAGGCTAAAAGGTATCTTGGTAATTTTAAGTCTATTTTTGCTATTGAGATTATGGATTCTTCAGTGCAGGAATCTTTTGATTGAATACAATTATACAAGGAGGATTTGGTGGCTGGAAAGGAGCAGGATCATGAAGTACACAATGTTCCTCAATTAAGGCAGAAACTGTTACCAATCCACTTGAAGTTCATAACTCCGATTACATAGAATGAGAAGGATGATGTCAAGCCAATGACGATAAACAAGGGCAGCTGCTTGGGAGGCAACCCAAGAAATCAGATTTGATTCTTCTATCCCTTTACTATTTAGTTTTTTATTTGCATGTAGTTCTTTCTTCTTTGCATGATTTTCTTACATTGGGGACAATGTAAGGTTTGAGTGTGGGGGGAAGGATTTAGGTTTTTATTTTATTTAGGAATTTTATTTAGGGATATTTGATCTGTTTTGAAAAGAAAATAGGACCATCTTGAAAATTTTTGAAAAATTTGACTTCCATAATTCTATTTGCCTATGTGTTCAAAGGTTAAAGTCAAAAATTGAAAATCAATGCTAAAAAATTCAAAATCTATTTGATGCTTAATTGGTTAATGATTGAGAAAAACTAAGTCATAATCTATAGTAATTGATTTGAACTGAATTTATGTCTCATGAGTACTTGAACATGTGATATATGCTTAGTTGGCTAAGTTATCTGTGGAGTTGTCTATGTGCACTAATCTCAAGCTTTAGAACTATTGAACTGCTTATGCTTTTTGCAGGACCATGTGAAAAAAATCAGAAAAGTTAAAAAAATCAATGAAATTATCGAAAAAAAAAAGACGCAAAAGAGAAACCATGTGGTGGGATGAGCTGGAGCGTAAAACGCACTCTCCCAAAAACACGTGTGAATAAGTGAGATGGAGCATAAAATGCACTCACTTACAAAAAAAATTGAGGAAGGTAAAACGGAGCATAAAATGCATTCACCGGAAACAAAGAGGAAAAATAAAAGGTTCCTGGAGAAAATAATAATAATAAAGTAGAAAAAAATATGTTTTGATTTTTTGAGTGGTGTGTCGGGTTTTCGCTCCATGATAACTAAGCTGAGTAAGTGTGTGGATCATAGACGAGGGCTTATGAGGTTGCAATTTAACTTAATGAAATTCATTGGTAAAGGGGCGAGGTGGTTATCATGAGTTAATTGATGAAGCGTTAATTATGTTTTTGTGGGTTTAGTATTGATAATCATGACTTGATCTTAAAATCTTTTGATATAATGGTTGAATAGAATTGTTTTTGGAAATCAAAATTTTGGTTTACACGAGGACGTGTAAAAGGCTAAGTGTGGGGGAATTTGATAAGCACATAATATTTGATGATTATTATTCCTTTATATTTAGTTTTATTACATGTTTCATGTGGATCTAGGCTTAATAAGTTATTTAATTATTTTCAGGTGAATTAGAGCTTAAGGCAAGAAAGAGGAGAAATTGGGCTGACCAATTTAGCAAATCATCATTTACATGAAGTAATTAAAAGGAATGGCCCACGATTTTGTCAAGAGTCCAAGCACTAGCAGCCCATTATCATGCAGCCTTTCCAATTGGAGCTTGGACAAGAAATTAACGAAATGCTACATGGATATTACAAAAAGAAGCTAGATTGCATGGAATTAATGACATGAGCACCACGGTTTAGATAGCACATGCATTCCTTTTCCAAATCTTAGCAGGTCGCAGTTTTTAGCTTGCAATTCCTTAGCCTAGTAGGTCCAAGATTTGAGTAGCTTATGATATCAAAAGGGATTTAATTCATGGGCATGGGCCACTCACGTGAATGCAAGGAGACCAATTAGCAAGCAACAAAGTAATTCCAATTTGAGAAAGGAATGAGCATATCACGGTTTGGGTTGGTTGGTATTCATATTCGGCCAGCCTTCCAGTTACATCTAAAATTAATGCAAATCATTATCATTACATTAAAGGAATATGGGCCCACGGTTGGAGAGCTCACGGTTTGGGTCTTGGAATATTTAAGTGGACCAACGTCGGAGATTTCCTTATAATTTCCTAAGCTATTCATATGGGCTGCTTTTGATAATTCCAAAGTGGAGGATTGTTATTCCAAGAGGGACCCACGGTTTAAGAAGTTTTGGGCCACGATCCATGCAAATCCGGGAAAGGCTTCAAGCACGTCCAAATAAGAGCAGCTCACGAATTGCCCAAGTCATTCATGTTGGGCCCACGAAAAGAAGTAGCCTAATTGCAAAGGGATTGTAGCAGCTCACCAATAGAGCATCATGTCCTAGCAGCACATGGATTAAATATGGAGCAGCTTGCATTTAAAGGAATGGGAATGATATGTGGCCCACGTGCATGCAAGTTGTTATTCCAAATTGGAGATACATTAATCCTAGCAACCCTTTATCATACACAAGCTCCACGCCAGCAGCAGCTTTGCAAAATACAATAGTCGGATCAGTGCGTTCTTCCGCTGGGGCGGGGCGTTAAGATTGGATACTCCCGCTGGGGAGGGTAGGCGGCACAAGCAACACTTCTCCTTTTGCAACTCGGATTTGGTGAAATAATTAAGGGAATTTAGGGCTATGTTTTTAATAATATAAATAGGTGATCCAATCTCTTGTATTTGGAGATTATTATTTATTTCATATTAGATCTAGGTTTGCTTAGAGTCATGAAATAATTCTTTCAATTCAGTTCAGAAGGGATGTTGAACCTTATTCATAATTAACGGTTTGATCAAGTTTATTTTATTTATTCCTTTTTGCATGGGATTTATTCTGATAATCTACTTTAATTTCTTGTATGCTATTCAATTTATTAACGTGATTCTGCAGGATTAAATTAGTGAATTGATATCATCTGCTAGATTAAGATTGGTATTACGTGTAATTGATATCTGTCTTTATCACAAGTAGCAATTAGTAATACCTAATTGTGGACAAGCTTTTGAGTATTGCTATGATTATTAGAAGACAAGTTAAACAATCCGAGCTTATGTGTTTGTTACTTGGATTAGTCTAATTCCCTAGTTCTTAATGCTGCTGTTATATTAAATCTAGAGAGCTTGTTCTAGGTTATATAATGGTTAGAATCTTGTGAAGAGCTTGTTTCATTGAGTGACAATCTAAGGGGAGTTTCGGGTAGC
The DNA here is from genome assembly GCA_020205555.1 of Panax stipuleanatus. NCBI lineage: Eukaryota > Viridiplantae > Streptophyta > Magnoliopsida > Apiales > Araliaceae > Panax > Panax stipuleanatus. The sequence continues at coordinate 68,448,616 of CM035121.1, forward strand.
AGAGCTTGTTGTTACCTAGGGCTATTAGTTTCATTGAAGGGTAAATAATGTTACACTTGATTAATCCATAATTGTGAAAAGGTGATACTGAAATGAAGAACTGAAGCTTTTTATTCATTGTTAATTCTTATTAGTTTATTCTTGTTAATTTTGTTAATCAATTCAAAACCCCCTTTAATTAGAAATCATAGGATAAATATAAAATAAATCACTCTCTGTGGGATCGATCCTTACTTACTGCTGTATTAATTATTTAAATTCGTAAAGTGAAAGTGAGGTTAATTTAGGAGTGTAAACGACAGCTCCCAGCTATCAACGTATCCAACTTGATAAAAATAATTTATACTGAGCAGTCACTAAGGACTTATTGAACATCTTCTAGAATTACCAATATTAAACTGATAACCCAAAAGAAACAAGTATAATAGATGATCGGTCTACGATACTCTATGTTATGCATAACCACAGTAATATTCACGCGTGTGTTGGGGCTTCCAACAATAAACACTCCCCTTACCATAAGGGTTGTTCAACTCAGTTTTCAAGATTTTCACACCAATAAAAAGGGTTTGGACAGTTTTATAAACATGCATATAGTCTAGCCGAATCAAGTGGCATAGACACTTTCACAATATTCAAGAACAATACCAAGTTCAACATGAATAATAGCTTTCACAAGAGTTTAAACATACTAGCTCAAATGAACGAGTAAGACAACTTGCATTCAAAGAGATAAAGTTTAGATTCTCGCTTACAATATTCGTTGAATAAAGTAATACAAGGGTTAGGATACTTGCACTATAAATGAGTGTAAGTCAGGAAACTTGCACAATCATAGATTTTCTTGCATAAAGTAAATGCGTCGGTTAGGATACTTGCCTTAAGCGTAGTTTATCCACGTAAAGCCTAATATTGCTTCAAAGAATTATGCTATTCTATTAACGTATATATATACACACACACACACATTAGTTTTACACGTCGGATTCACATACTTGACATATAAATTGAGCACATACATCAAGTTCTATCTTAGCTACATAATCAAATCGTATAACTATATATTAACAAACCACATAGTTTAATAATCAACTATAGTCCTTACTTGTAATTGTCTTAGAAAATCATACTTGAATAGTTTACGTCGTGTCCGACTATGTGAGTGTTCATATAGATCATGCGTAGCGACATAAGGAATACTAGCATGAAACCCTATAAGTTCAGAATACAACCATGCAACGTGTATGAAACTTAGTTTGCAAACATATCCGAGTTAGTCTTTAACAGTCATTTTAAACCAAGCCAAAACAATCTAGTTCATATAGGCAATTTCAAATCATATCTCACACCTAGTTAAGTTACGAGCACATGCTAGCAAGTTCGGACTTAAATAACACATGCTTCGTCAAGGGTTGTTTTCAAATCATGCGTTAAGCAAATTATGGAAACATGTATTGCACAAGAGGGACTCCATAAATCATGTTACATTTACTTAGTATGAATTATAATTTCACTGCTCTCAGACTGGATCTGGGCCTGCCTGCACAGCGGCGCTGCGGCGCGGCAACAACAGCAACAAGCTGGCGCTGCGGCGTTGGAGGAACTGCGGCGCGGACACAATGCCTGGGATCGGCGCTGCGGCGTGGGGACGCTGGGACTGAGGCACTGTGGCGCTACAGCGCGCAGATAACGCTGCGCATCGGCGCTGCGGCGCCGCGATGTGGACTCAGTTCCTACAGTTCACGCTGCAGCTAAAACCGACCCAAAACTTTCCATTTCATCGATTTCAACATACCCATATATGTTATTATACTAACCTCTTTAACTTACTAACATATATATATATATATATATATATATGCTTATATAACAGTCAATCGCCATTTATCGATTCCCAATTTCATGAACTCTAACTAAATTCAAGAATTGAAGAATTTTTACTAAAATTTCAGAAACAGAAAACAAAAATGAAGAACAAAGGAAGAGGGATTATACCTCTGCTATATGTTAATTGGACTCCTCACACACTGAATATGCTTCTACAATTGCTCAGCAACTTAGAACTCTCAAACTTAGAATTTATCAGACAATTGCAAGCAACACAAAAACTAAAAATGGAGCTTCTATTTATAAAGGAAACTTGGATTGGACATTTGCATTGTACTGAGGTTGGAGTCTATGGTATAATGGAAGAAAACATTGGTTAATTGGGAGTGGTTTAACAACCCACCACCAGCCATCCCCATAGCCATTGGCTTTGCAATCATTACCTACGCTTAGCCACTGATATAAACTTGGAAGTTATGTGATTTAGCCTTAGGCTATTGTTTATGTACTATGATGTAACTGATGAGTTTAAATCTTCCAGCAATATGTTTATTTAGTTCAATACAGTTCTTTTTAGTTCTCCTTTTGGTTTCCACATGTAATTCCAATACATAACATTACTATAAGTAGAAGGTTTAGGGATTATATATGTACTCTTATCATTTAACCCATGTACATTGGTTTCACATTGTTTCATAATCAATGAAGATAACATAAGATAGTTAAGTATTATCAAATTATCTACCACATACTCATGATGTCTCACTTTAATGTATATTCACATTGTTACATAGGCATTTCATGTAACTCTCATAATTTAATAACTTTACTATATAGTTTATGTACATAATATAATCACATTATGCTTCATATAATATATGGTTTCTATGTATAGTATAATCACATTGCACTATAGTTTATATATACATGCATGGTCACACTTAAGTGTCTCTCTACACTTTATAATATAGTTGTATTCCATATACCTTATATTATCAGTTATTACATACTTGCACATAACAATCAACAATCAATACAACCTTACTTATTTGTTTTATTATTTATAATGTCAAATAAATAATTTATTTATTTTATCAATTAATTAACAATAATATTAATTAATCCATTTCTCGTAATTATTAATAACACTTAATTAATAATCATAGGATTAATTATCATATGAATATAGATCTTATTATATTTATGAACACGTTTCTTATTATTATTATATTATTTGCAATAATAATAATCCCCACATCATCAATTAATTATCATTAATATTCTATAGGATTAATTAATATTATACGTTAACAATTAACAATTAATTAATTGTTCACTTAATAAGTCCTTCGTCAATTAATATCATCACTAATATTCCTCATCACTATGCCACACAAGGCTTTCACGAGTTTATTATAAACTCCACATTTTTCTTAATTATTATAATTATTCAATTTAACATAATTGAGTTAACTCGTCTTTTAACACAAAAATCATTTATATACGAATAAATATTCATTTCCATTAATATATTTATTTAATAATATTAGAAAAATCTCGGGTATTACACCCGCTGCCCAATATAAAACCACAGGCGAAAGCGAGCCCATCTGCAGCTGTCGCACCTCCACCTGCGGCTCCCTAGGGTGGGTCCCACTCACCCCGGGTTCGGTCCGATTGGAGTTAAAACAGAGTTTATATGAGCTGCCAAGTCAAATATGAAGAAAAATCGCTACGCGATTGAGCGGTTTGTCTTGAAATCCTGTGTTTAAGCAGTGTAATCCTGACAGAAAGGGGAACATTTTGAAAACCCTTGGTATTCATCCCGAAAACATATTCGGGGATTAATAATACAAACTACGGGAAAACTGCCGAAAAACTGCGCAAAACTGCAGAAAGCTGCCACTTTCGAAGCGTCGGGTACAGACCGAGATAGTTCAGCCGTTGGCTCAACCCTAGCGAAGCATCAGGTACAGACCGAGACAATTCAGCCGTTGGCTCAACCTCAGCGAAGCGGCGGGTACATACCGAGATAGTTCAGCCGTTGTCTTAACCCTAGCGAAGCATCGGGTATAGACCGAGACAGTTCAGCCATTGGCTTAACCCCAGCGAAGCATCGGGTACAGACTGAGACAGTTCAGCCTTTAGCTAAACCCCAGCGAAGCATCGAGTACAGACTGAGACAGTTCAGCCATTGGCTTAACCCCAGTGAAGCATCGGGTACAGACCGAGATAGTTCAGCCGTTGGCTCAACCCTAGCGAAGCATCTGGTATAGACCGAGATAGTTCAGCCGTTGGCTTAACCCCAGCAAAGCGTCGGGTACAGACTGAGACAGTTAAGCCATTGGCTCAATCCCAACGAAGTGTCGGGTACAGGCCGAGTCCAGTTCAGCCGTTGGCTTCAACCCAACGAAGTTTCGAGTACAGACCGAGTCTAATCCAGCCGTTGGCATCACACCAGCGAAGCGTCGGGTAATGACCGATGACAGTTCAGCCGTTGGCTCAGCCCCAACGAAGCCTCGGGAAGGATCCGGTGTCGCACGCAATATAATAATCCATCACCAATGATGGAATCTGTTATACACATCCTCAAAGGGAGCATCAGGAAGGACTGGTGGTTCAACCCCCTGTTGCAAGCTACCGCTATGAATTATCGCCAGGATAAGCATTGAAAGCCTACAAGAAGGTAACTCGGTAACCGAGATATCTCCCCATCAGAGTTGGCAAAGCTATTACGGATAACGTCATCCCCAGCAAAAAGTGACAAGAACTGTGACGCCCCCAAATTCCAGGACCGCCAGTTGGTCTCTCGAATTTGGTTCATCACGTGCTCATGGTAATACATCGCAATAATGATAACTAAATATCACACAACCACAGCGGAAAATCTATTCTAGAATAATTTACAATGATTTATTATAATTATTCCCCCAAGTCTCGCAACCTACAGTACTTAATAGATTACATAGCAATATCAATTAACGACTTGTTATATAATCTAACTTAAGCTTAAACATAAACAAATCCAGTCTTACTACATCATCTTCACACAATATTAATATATTTGAAACATAACAGACATAAGCTAGTTGGTAGCCTTGCCCTTGCCCTTATCAATGCCCGAAGGTTCGCCATGCTCTGCCTTAACTGAAATGTTTTAGGGAAAGCAAGAATGAGCACAAATTGCCCAGCAAGTAATATACAATAAGGGTGAATAATAAGATTCTCAATTCTCGAAAGGGTATAGCAAGATTTGATAGTTCAAGAATAACAAGAATATCAACAGTTCTCAATAACAGTCGCTAAGGACAGGATAATATCAATATGATTCAATAATAAGTCAATTCAAGATTTCAAATAATTGAATACTGAGTAGTCACTACGGACTATGAACTTCTACTAGAATTGACAGTAATAAACTGAAAATCCAACAAAAAAACAGGTACAACAGGTGATCAGCCTAAAGTACCCTTGTTATGCATAACAATCAATCATACTCAAGTGTGCACGTCGGTTCTCCGATAATTATATATTCCCTTCAAAGAAGGTTGTTCTTCTCAGTAAAATACAAGATCCCGCACCAATCAATTAGTTTGGGTCGCTTTTCAATAATATAAGTCTAGCCGAATCAAATGGCATAGACACTTTCACAATATTCAAGAACAATACTAAGTTCAACATGTATAATTGCTTTAATGAATTAAGAGTTCAAGTATGCTAATTTAATTCAACCGATTAAATAGGAAACTAGTTTGCAATACACAAGATAGGATACTTGCATAGTAAAAGAGTATAAGTTAGGAAACTTTCACAATCATAGCTTTCCTTGCATAAAGTAAATGCGTCGGTTAGGATACTTGCACTTTAAAAGAGTGTAAGTAAGAGAACTTGCCTTTAGCGTAGTTTATCCACGAAAAGCAATCAACACTTTCGAATTCCTATCGTAATACAGTTACGTATATATATGATATTCATTAGTCATATAATTTAACTTCACATTTTCTCTTTGAATATACGATCAACACATAAGGTAAGTTTTTCCTAGCTACACAGTTATATAGAATATAATTTCTATCCTTAACGTTCCTTCTTTAGAGTTTAAACGCATTCTCATATTATATAAGATCTCAACAATTAGCAAACATGCTTGCATATTATTAATATCACATAAGACCACAATCAATACTAAATATATTTCATTTTAGCAAGTTACGGCATCTCCTTAAGTTAACCGTCAAAATCGGGTTCAAGTAACATCATATAATATCACGTAGCATGTATTCATATTTAAAGGATACTTTACATGCTTGTATAACTTTTCCAAATCCAATCGTACATGGTATAGGTTCTTAAGTTAATACTTAAAGCCATTCAAGTACACGAACTCATATGGTCTAACATGGTCGTTTTTAAACACATAAGATATTCATATAACTTGTATTAGTCATGCTCATGAGTACTCGTATTGCATATATGTAGCTAGCATTGTTATTATCTTGAAAACATGCTTTGTTTATGCTAAACTTTAATCACGGCAACCAATCATGATATATATATGTGCATGACACATGAATGAGTCTAAGAGTACTATCACATGTGTCCATAAATATCAGAATTTAAATCTCCACGTATCGTGTTAATGCTCATGTGCAAGGCTTGTATTTCTATTAGTGAATCTTACTAACAGAGCCTAACATGTTCATGCTTCCTTACGAACTATATAAACACAAGTTAAGGCTTCATTCATATATTTCAAAGTTATCTAAACATGCTCATAACATCAAAATGACTATATAGCATTTACATGATCATATCCACCTTCAAACTTATATTTTTGTTAGGAATGAGCATTAGTTAGGTTCACATGTTCATATTTTATTACGGAACCAATATAGATAAGCTAACATGCACTTCATGTGTCTCTAGGTGGTACTAACATGCTTGCAAGGTCAGTATGTAAACATGCTCTATAATGTTAACGTTCGTTTATGAAACTTTAAGTTTGTTTTCAAACTATATGTCGTTTGGTTAACCATGCATGCTAATACACTAAAACATGCTTACATTGCCTCATTAGGTTTATATATATGTATTAATCATGCTTCCATGCTTGTTTAAACAAAAATCAACCAATTAGTACATAACAGTTTTGTTGCAGAATGCAGAAAACTGAACACAGAGGTCGGCGCTGCGACGCGGCAACAGCAGCCATATTCTAGCGCTGCGGCGCGGGTGGCGCTGCGGCGTGGGCTGCGGCGTGGGTGGGGCTGCGGCACGGGCTGCGGCGCTGCGGCGCGGGCTGCGGTGCTGCGGCGCTGGCTGCGGCGCTGCGGTGTGGGGACAGTTCCTGCAGTTCAGACTGCAGCGAAACCGACCCAAAACCTCCCATTTTATCGATCTCGACATACCCATATGCTATTAGACTAACCTTTTAACTTACTAACACATATATATGCTTATATAACAGTCAATCGCCCAAACGATTCCCAATTTGATGAACTCCAATTAATTTCACGAATTCGATGTTTTACAGAAATTACAGAGCAACAATGGAAATGAAAGTCAAGAAAGCTATATAGTGGTTCCATCACGTATGTATGTTCATATAACAACAATATAAGGGTTCTACAAACCAATCATGAACCAATTTGGCATAATCAAAAATTTAAAGGAAACTTCGGAAACAGAAAACGAAAATGAATAACAAGGAAACTGTATTATACCTTCTGTTAGATTCTGAACTTGCTGCTACTCAAGAACACTGATAAATATATATATAACTCTTAACTTACTTAGCCAAAATTCTCAGCAAATGAATTAGGAAGAGGATGGGTTATATTTATAGAAGAATTTCATAACCAGGCAATGCAATTACATCCAAAATCAAACTGACAGATTATAGGAATGTTTGCTAGAGAAGAGGGAGTTGGTAATTAGTTGGTGATCTCCACTATTCCACCCACTCCCTTCATGATCATGTTGGCTAGAATGCTGAGTTTGAGAAGGTAGGAGTAGGCTAGCTTCATGAGTGTTTTACGTGTACAAGGTTTGTGTCTTATTAATATGGGACAAGGCATAAAAATCTCAGCATTTCCAATTTGTAAACAAACTAGTGTTAATACTTAGGTTATATACACACATATTTAGACACTTAGGTCTTTAATTGAAATGTCACAATAATTCATATACTGTAGTAAGTGTAAATTGACACGTATAATCCATGTACATTTTGTTAATACCGGATATAATCTAATCAGATGTTAACACATTACACTGTCTCCTTTATTAAAACTAATTGTTTACAATATGTTCATGATATATTATACAATGTATACCCACATATTTATTGTCACACAAGTTATTAATCAAGTAGCTCAAATGGTTTAAGAAGCCTTACCATATAATAGTGTCATATTACACTTCACATAATACATAGTCAGCTAATATATGCTACACATTTAATTCGCATGCTTGCACATATAATTTCTCATCTTATAAATTGAATATTAAATAATAATATACACATATCCTACATCAATCAATATAATTGTTAACCTCCATAACAATTTAATTAACCTTTATATGATTAATCATCACTTTGATATAAATCTTATTATATTTATAAACACGTTGCTCATTATTATTATGTTTCTTGCAATAATAATAATCACATATTATTAATCAATCCTCATTAGTATTTTATAACAGTTAATTAATATTCTTCGATTAACAATTAATATAGATTAATTGTTCGCTTAAATTAATATAATCATTCTTATATTACGTCACTGTGCCACACAAGGCAATCAACGAGTTTATCACAAACTCCACCAATTTCTCAATTATTATAATTATTCAATTATATATAATTGAATTAATTCATCTCATAACACAAAATCATTTATATTCAAATAAATTCTCATTTCCATTAATATATTTATTTAATAATATATGGAAATTCTCGGGTATTACAAGAACATTCTGTGATAACTTAAATCTGATATTCTACCAACAATCGCACGATAATGCTGCAGCAAGGGTTATCACGAGTAACGTTATCCCCATCAGAAACTGACATAATCAATCAGTGATAACCCTAACCCTTCAAAGATACCTGACACTCATGACATACCATATCATGCATTGCCTCCCCTTTGAATTTGCATTTCCAGTATCTGTTAATCTTTATCCTGTCCATTTTACTGCATTCCATGAACATATTAAAGAGGGGCATCTGTAGACACTTGAAATTTTTTTCCCTGTTACTAACACTGTAGGAGGGCAAGACTGTCTTTTCAAATCAACCCTGATCAAATATCAGGCCATTAAATCAACCCCGATCTCAATATCGGGCCATCAGATCAACCTTGATCTCAATATCGGGCCGTCGGATCAACCCCGATCTCAATATCGGGCCATTAAATCAACACCGATCTCAAATATCGGGCTGTCAAATCAACCCCGATCTCAATATCGGGACATGAGATCAGCCCCGATCTCAATATCGGGCCATCAGATCAACCCCGATATCAAATCGGGTCGTTAGATCAACAACGATCTTAATATCGGGCCCTCAAATCAACCCCGATCTCAATATCGGATCGTCAAATCAACCCTGATCTCAATATCGGGCAGTCAGATCAACCCCGATCTCAATATTGGGCCATCAAATCAACCCTGATCTCAATATAAATCCATCAAATCAACCCTGATCTCAATATCGAGCCATCAGATCAACCCCGATCTCAATATCGGGCCATCAAATCAACCCCGATCTCAATATCGGGCCATCAGATTAACCTCGATCTCAATTTCAGGCCATCAAATCAACCTCGATATCAATCTCGGGCCATCAAATCAACCCCGATCTCAATCTCGGGCCATCAAATCAACCCCGATCTCAATATCAGGCCGTCAGATCAAACCCAATCTCAATATCGGGCCCTCAAATCAACTCCGATCTCAATATCGAGCCATCAGATCAACCTCGATCTCAATATCGGGCCATGAGATCAGCCCCGATCTCAATATCGGGCCATCAGATCAACATCGGGTCGTTAGATCAACAACGATCTTAATATCGGGCCCTCAAATCAACCCCGATCTCAATATCGGATCGTCAAATCAGCCCTGATCTCAATATCGGGCCGTCAGATCAACCCCGATCTCAATATTGGGCCATCAAATCAACCCTGATCTCAATATCGATCCATCAAATCAACCCTGATCTCAATATCGGGCCATCAGATCAACTCCGATCTCAATATCGGGCCATCAAATCAACCCCGATCTCAATATCGGGCCATCAGATTAACCTCGATCTCAATTTCAGGCCAACACATCAACCCCAATATCAATCTCGGGCCATCAAATCAACCCCGATCTCAATCTCGGGCCATCAAATCAACCCCGATCTCAATATCAGGCCGTCAGATCAAACCCAATCTCAATATCGGGCCCTCAAATCAACTCTGATCTCAATATCGAGCCATCAGATCAACCTCGATCTCAATATCGGGCCATGAGATCAGCCCCGATCTCAATATCGGGCCGTCAGATCAACCCCGATATCAAATCGGGTCGTTAGATCAACAACGATCTTAATAACGGGCCCTCAAATCAACCCCGATCTCAATATTGGGCCATCAAATCAACCCTGATCTCAATATCGATCCATCAAATCAACCCTGATCTCAATATCGAGCCATCAGATCAACCCCGATCTCAATATCGGGCCATCAAATCAACCCCGATCTCAATATCGGGCCATCGGAATAACCTCGATCTCAATTTCAGGCCATCAAATCAACCCCGATATCAATCTCGGGCCATCAAATCAACCCCGATCTCAATCTCGGGCCATCAAATCAACCCCGATCTCAATATCAGGCCGTCAGATCAAACCCAATCTCAATATCGGGCCCTCAAATCAACTCTGATCTCAATATCGAGCCATCAGATCAACCCCGATCTCAATATCAGGCCATCACATCAACCCCGATCTCAATATCGAGTCGTCAGATCAATTGCGATCTTAATATCGGGCCATCAGATCAACCCCGATATCAATATCAGGCCGTCAGATCAACCCCGATCTCAATATCGGGCAGTCAGATCAACCCCGATCTCAATATCGGGCCATCAAATCAACCCCGATCTCATTATCGGGCCGTCAGATCAGCCCCGATCTCAATATCGGGCTATCAGATCAGCCCCGATCTCAATATCGGGCCGTCGGATCAACCCCGATCTCCATATCGGGCCGTCAGATCAACCCCAATCTCAATATCGGGCCATCAAATCAACCCCGATCTCAATATTAGGCCATAAAATTAACCCTGATATCAATACCGGGCCGTCAAATTAACCCTGATCTCAATATCGAGCCATCAGATAAACCCCGATCTCAATATCGGGCCGTCAGATCAACCCCGATTCCAATATCGGGCCATCAGATCAGCCCCGATCTCAACCCGGGAAGTCAGGTCAACCTCAGGAACAAACCTAAAGCATCTCAACATCTCCAGAGGAAAACCTGGAGCGACCAAGTTAGCCTCAGAGATAACACTGAGGAAAAACAGACTCGAATGGGATCCAAGTCTTAGAAACAACCCCAGGAAGTCAACCGAAGGCCATGCCGACACTAAGGGCAAACCTGAGAGAGGCAAAATGGTTATTTTACCAACTTTAAGCCGATTCGGTCAAACTCAAGCCGAATTGATGCCACCAAGGTCAGAACGAACCATAACGATGATCCCGAGTGCAAACAGCGCAAGACAGCTCAACGGACAAACTGTGGGAAATCAATGACTTGGTTATGAACCCGTCTTCTTGGGCCCAAAAAATGTTTTATCCCATATCATTGTGACACTCTCGGCTAGGGCTTTCAGGAAAGGTACATCACGCCTCAAACGGAGGCTCTAATCAAAAGTTAGAAAGTTTTGACTTTGACCTCGCGTTGCTCGGAGTGCACATACTTCGAGATGACAAAGCCGGACAAGTGGAGCTCACCAAGGGAGCCGCACCTCTACCTGCGGCAGCATCAGATTGGGTGGAGGCTCCCTGGCCTATAAATAAAAGGCCACCCCCCTCTTATTTTTATAATTCAAAAACGCTCCGAACCTCTGCCCGTTTAATTTTCAGTCATTTTCAAGTCTTCCAAACCCAAATTTTTTCACTCTAACACGTAGATATACCCATATACTATCACATATCAGAAAATAACTGGTATATTTGGACGTTTAGTGCCTACAATTTGGCAAAAAGTTAGTATTGCAGTCCATTATGAGTATTTTTACGATCAGAAAGTCAATACTATTTCTTTGCACTTTTATACACTTGCATATCAAGTTTCATTTTCTAAATATGCCCGGAACTTAGTTCCGTGGCCGTTTTCGTTAACTTTTGGTATATTTTAGTACCTAAACTCAATTTCTGGCATTTCTACAACTCGGATTGACGATCCGTCGCTTCCAGCAACTTCAACATTCTTGCATCTTTGTTATAAGCAACTTCGCCGAATTGGGTTGTCTTCCCAGTTTGGGTTTGACTTTTTTTGTATATATTTAACTGTATATATACTAACTTTTCAATTATGTCAAGCCCAGATGTCAAATTCGAGGTAGTTTACTGCTTTTATACATACTTATGCATATATAAGCAACTTTCACTACCACTAGGTTCTCTTTCCAGTCTTCGTTAACTACGTTTCTGTCTATATATATATATATTTACATTTCAGTCCGGCCTGGATCATTCTGTGGCCTTTATACTGTTTTTGCACCCTTCACCATTACTGGGTTATCTTTCCAGTCACTGGTTGACTATTTTTTTGTACATTTACATTTCAGTTTGGCCTGAATTATTCTGTTGCCTTTTTACTGCTTTTATATATAAATATACATATATAAGCAGCCTTCACCACCACTGGGTTCTCTTCTCAGTTTTGGTTGACTACTTTCCTGTCAATATATATATATATATATATATATATATATATATATATATATATTACAATTCCTAGTCCGGGCACCGGTGTGAAAACCCATTGCCCTTTACATCTTTTATATATAATTATATATATATATATATATTATTTTACTTTCTTTTATTAAACTGTTGCTTTAAATATTCATTGTATATGAATCGGCATTAACAACTTCAGCAGGTTTCAGTTATAAAAGCAACCTCGCGTCCCTTAGATCGCTATCTAGTGGGAACGAGATGCTTCGGCCAGGTGCGAACCAGGATTTACTGAATGAATCCTCAGTTCTGGCGACATTTGGGATATATATATCTGTTTCTGTACAAATTTGAACTGTGCAGATTTATTGGCTACTTCTATGTGAGCCTAGGAATCGTGGGATTCATGATCCAATCGATCAGAATCTGATTCCCACGATGGACAAACTCCACTTTACAGATGTACCCTGCCAGTTTTTCTGTAGAAATGTACATACAACAGACCTTAAAATGGTTATCTAGATTTAAGGTCTCAACATAGTGAAAAAATGGTTTGTCGTGTCAGAGTCCCTCCGATGGCTATCATGCCCATGAGGAGACCAACACTTGTATATATGTTGTGGTCGAGGATGCTTCGCAGCCCGACAATCACCATTCAACTTGTGCCTTAAGGCTGAAAAGATAAAATTGAAAGTATCGATATGCTTCAAGTCCTATGTTAGCGTAAGGGTTTGATATCTTGCTTTTCAAAACATCACTTCAACAATCTTTTCAAAAAGAAAAGCTTTTGCAAACCAAATCAAATATTTTTATAAATCAAATCAAAGACTTTTGCAAATCAAATCAAACCCTTCGTATATAGATTCAACGATGCATAAGACATGCTTTCCAATCAAACACATGCCCAATTTTCAAACAGCATACACACACATTTTAGTTTTTTAAGAAAATATTGAAAAGATGTGGTACCGTGTTTACATGGGAGTTGTGGGGTGCCTAACACCTTCCCCACACTTAACCAAGCCCCCGAGCTCAAAACTTTGTTTTCAAAGATCAAGTTAGTGTCTAGCAATTGGGCCTCTTTCAAACAAAACTCGGTTGAGTTGGTACAACCATTTTCAAATCTACCAGCTGGCGACTCTATAAAACGTTCAAATCGTCGAAATGATACATGTTGGCATTTTTCTAAAAAACCCTTCAAAACATTTTTTGCAATAAAAAGAGTAAGGGTAGAGATAACTTATGAAGAGATAAAAGATCCGGGTTGTGACCCGACCCGCAAATTTTTTCCCGACGTCGACAGTAATGATTTGTGAATAGTGAGAGTTGGTAAAACTTTTCACCAAAATTTTACCTTTGGTTAATGTCCTAATTATTGGATATTAGCTTTTCTATAAATACCACTCTCCCAATTCATCTCCTCATTTGCTAAAACTCAAAGTGTTGGAAGATATAAGAGAGCTAGAGAGAAATTGAGATAAAAGAAGAAAACCTAGGAGAGCTTTTGCATTTTTGGTGGAGCACAAGAAGGATCAAGGTGGAGGCCTATTTGAAGTTCAAAGCTAAGAGGAAGAAAGCCATTAAGAGGTAGGTTCACCATCTAACTTCATTTTATTCTTGTCATAGATAAGTTAGTGTATGTTAGTATAGGTAGAAAAGTGCATATGAGCATGAAACCTAACTTAGTATGCTTAGAAGTATGATTGTTGTTGATTAATGTCATAAAATATGTAAGCCATATATATGATTCAAAAAGGTTATGTTGAACCTCTATGAAATACGGACATAACCAAAGTGGAATTGTAGGAATCGGACATAAAACGAACTCGTAGCGGAACGTTTTGTAAAATATATCCAAATGTAAACCCTAGCTTGGAAAAGCAATAATTTTGGTTAATTAAATACCTTAGAAAATTGTTTAAGAAAGCAAATATTGAAGTTATTTGAGTTTGTGAAGTAATGGAAGTGGTTTGGAAGCAATTGAATATATAATACACAAGTTATGCAAGATTGAATCAAAAGAGGTAAAAGATCTATTATTGAAAAACTTCAAGTCTAGAAAATCTGCCGGGCCGGCGTTGCTGCGCCGCCCAGAGAACTAGAATTGGCGCTGCCGCGCCATGAGCATTTCAAAGAATAAAGTTTCTGGATGACCGGCGCTACCGCGCCATCCGTAGTACAAAACACAGCGTTGCCATGCCACACCAAAATCAAAGAATCACTGGAAGGCTGGCGCTGTCGTGCGGCCTGCAGGCTTAAACCTAGCGCTGTCGCGCCAGGCCTGTTTCTCAGTTGACCCAAATCCGGGTCAAACAGGGTCGGGTTGGGTCAAATCGGATCAGAACACAAACTTTTTCTAAATTAAAATAAAATAATAATTAATTAAAAAATAATAATACTTAATTAGATTAATATTAAGAGATTTTATTAATTAAAGATAATTAAACAATTAAAGTAATTTAATTTTGAATTAGTTAAATACAATTTGTGATTAAAAATTTAAGATTATTTTACGTGAAGAAGATTAAAATAATTTTAATTGTAAATTAATAAGTGATAATTATTCTAATATTTAGGATTTCTTTAAGAGATTTCCTAAACTATAAACAATTAAAACTAGATAAAGTTTTAATTGTGAATCGATAATACTTAAAATTTATATGGTAATAGTGAAGACTATTTCTAATTGTGAAATTTATAAAGTGTGAACAATAAAAGTGGCATTAATGAACACTTTAATTGTGAATTACTTTAATTAATAAACAATTAAATACTTTTGAAGATTATTTAATTGTGTACCAATGAGACATGAATAATTAAAATAAATATCCCTAATTATGAATTAATGATGATTAAGGGAATTACTCAGAGAATAATTAAATGAAGTATAGATACCTTATAAATATAATAAGGTATAAACCCTTAATCGAATAATAAGGATAAAAAAAAAAATCTAATAAAGTGCAAGATTAAAGATGGAATGAAGGAGATAATAATTTGAGAAACAATGAATAATTAAGATATATATTGTTTTGAGAAGTCTTAGCTACCTAAGGCTAGTGTGTTAGACCAATTAAGGTTTATATGTTTATGAGTTGATAAAGATTAACCATTATAATAACAAAAGGGTTTTCCGAGGATAAGAAGTCAAGGTCGGAATTAGTCAACGACTCAGGCAAGTATTCGAATCTTACTCTTTATTGAGCAAGTACTTAAACTTGTACTCTTATTGGTGGTACAAGTAAATAATTGCTAGAATGATTCTTGTATTGTAAGTTAATATTTTGTAGCTTGATTTAAATCACAATTATGTTCTTAGTATCATGTTGCGAGCCTCGAACTTATAAATTGTTTCTATATCTATTGTGAAACCGACGTGCACACAAATGACATGTAAATATTATGCATAATGTGGGGTACTTTAAGATGATCACCTGTTGTATTTGTTTCTATCGGATTTTCAGTAAAACATTGTTAGTTCTATCAATAGTTCTTGGTACTTAGTGACTGCTCAGTATTAAACTTTATCTTGTGGAAAACGTTGAAACCTTTGAATCCTTTTGATAATGCTTCGGTCTATAATGACCTTCCGTTTACAATTCAAAGGACAGTTTTGGGGCTATTGATATTTCTTTGTTTACAACATTATTCCTTAAACTCTTGAGTTATCCCTTAACATTATACCTTTGATATTATTAGCTTTATAATTATGCTTATCCTTATTGCTATATTACTTACTGAGAAATTTTTTTGCTCATTCTTGCTTTCCTTAAACATTTCAGTTAAGGTAGAACAGTGCGGACCCTCTGGCACGGATAAGGGCAAAGGCAAGGCTACGACGTAGCTTTGTTCTTCTTTAAAACTATTATTATGTTGTAATGAACTTAATTTATGTTTTCAGTTATGAATTTAAATTATATATTAAGTTAGTCATGGTTGCGAGACCGGGGACGCAAATATTTATATTAAATCAATGTAAATTATTCTATTATTCCGTTATTTTTAATTTTAAAAATAGATTGTGATGCACCGAATTTGAGATATGAGTGTCTGAATTTGGGATAATCACAATGACACCCTTATTTTGAAATAACTAAGGTGGTTTAGGCGACAATACCCTAGACACCCATTTTAGAATGACATAAGTGGCTTAGGCATAAGAACCTAAACACCCACCTTCTGTTGGAATGACACAATTTGCTTATGCACAAGATACTACGCACACTATTTTATGGAATGACTCTTTATTTTAGGTAACTTATTTAAATTTAGGAAAAATAATATGAAAGCGGTAATCGTGATTAGCAAAAGTCGGGGTGGGGGTGTCTAACACCTTCCCTACACTTAAGCAAGCTCCTGAACTCTTGAAATCTTGGTTTCAGTCCCATTTTATGTTGTCATATGGGGCCATCTTATTTATTCAAACAAAAAATTTAGATGATTTGATATATCCATTTAAATTTATATTAATTGATAACTTTGTCTAATTGACCCATTATAAAATTAAAATTTTCAAACCAAGTCGACATAAGTCGATTTTTTCCAAACACCGCCATAAATCTATAGTCATTTAAAAAAACAAAAAAAAAAATACTCGACGTCTACAATGATGATCGTTAAAATTATTATGTTACACTGTTACTTATAAAATAATACAATTAAGCACATATTGAGAAGCAGTTTGCAATGAAAGAGTCGGCCCTTTAGTTATAATAAATTGATGTTTGTTTACCTCTTAATACCTCTTAACATCTTCATATCTGATTCGATAAGAGGATAAAGTTGTTTAATAAAATTATGTTTGTCTCTTAATCGGTAATGGAAGATTTAAATACAAATCATTAAGAGTTATCTCTTAACGAAAAATTAAAATCTATGGACAAAAATAGCCTCAATAAATATTTTACTCCCTCCATTACAAATTTTAAGATCATTATTGATTTTTGAAAAGTCAATTTGAGATATTTTCAATTTTAAAATTAAAATGATTAAAAATTATGTAACAATAAATCTTACAATGAGTATTACTTTTTTGATATTTTTCAATATTCGTCATTATATAAACTAAAATCAAAGAAATTCATGTTAATTATGAGTTTGAAAATATTTTAAATTAACTTTATGAAGTTAATAATGATCTTATATTTTAAAATGAAGGAAATATAATTCTTCTCATGAACTATTTCATTATGTTGTTGTTCTATTAAACTTGACACATTTTTTTATCTAATGTAATAGTCATCATATTATTCATTGTTGCTAATTTTTTAGGTGCTTTTTTTCATATTTATTCACTAGAGTATATAAATATCTTTATATAAACACATTCATGAGCAATATTATTCACTCTTTTTTTTTTTATTAAATTGAATATTTAAAATTATCAAATAAAATTTTTAAACAATTCAAAGGGTTAAAATAGCGTTATTCAGATATTTTATACTTTTTATTTATCAAACAACATTTTAAGTTCAGATATTTTTATTAAATATACTAACTATTCAAATCTTAATTACTCAGTTTTATCAAATCCCCATAAAATGCGTTCACGGTTGGGATGATTATATAATGAAATACTCCCCACCAATCGAACCTTAAATTGTAAACTGTATTTCATAATGAAACTATTTTAATCGCTCCAAAAAAGGGAAAAAAGAAAGAAAAAAGAATCCAATTATTTGGGATGAAAATATCTCAAAGAGAATTATATTTTTGGGCATTAAATACCAGTTAAAGGTCCCTTGGGTAGAATTGGACGTTTTTATCATATTTTTTTTCATTTCGTAGATGACCATTTTACTTTTTCACTAAAGAAGTGTAATTCACTCTTTTGTCTTAAAAAAATGTTTCTTTTTATGAAACAAGATAAAATTTTGAAAATTAAATTGACCATATATGTGTCTTAGTCTAAATGCAATTATTGTCTTGTTCTAAAATACTAGTAATTGTCCATTATATCTTCTTGCTAATTGTTTAATGTGTTTATTGTCATCAAAAAAATTAAAAACAATTTTGATTTAGTAATGGGATGGCATAATTAGTTATTAAGTCCAAAATTAAAGTAGATGACGAGGAGAGAGAAGCTGATGTGTTAAGCGAGTAGGATATTATTAATTAAAATTTTAATTATTATAATGTGTGGCTTTATCTTAACCATTTAATTCAAATGGAATGATGAGATTTTGACAACTCTAATTTTGAAGTACCCTAAAAACTCTAGAAGGGTAAAATCTACAAGAAAATAGCGTATTTTTAACGAACACTTCCATCAAGAATACTTATTTTCATCGAAAATAAAACTATTCTCGACGGTTTAAACTGTAAACTGTCCATCAAAAAATAGTCTCTTCGAAGA
This sequence comes from Panax stipuleanatus, assembly GCA_020205555.1. Classification (NCBI taxonomy): domain Eukaryota; kingdom Viridiplantae; phylum Streptophyta; class Magnoliopsida; order Apiales; family Araliaceae; genus Panax; species Panax stipuleanatus. Next base: position 68,467,760 of record CM035121.1, read on the forward strand.
TAAGAATATGACGTAAATATTGTGTGTGTCTGTTGAGGGGCCATCACAAATAAAATGGTTAAATAATACTTATGTCTCTCTGCTGGGAATTTTCTACGCGCAACACACGCAAATGTGCGTGGTCCACAAGTAATAAAGTGATAAATCAAGTATCGTACCCACAGAGACAATAATTATGTTCAATCAAACAATTATCAACTTTGTAATATTTCAGCTTTATCAAACTATCGGTCAAAAAGATGTTTTCTTTTATATCTAAATTAATACTGAACACAATCGCAACACTAAATCGAGACTTTAACAAGTTTAAGAGAATTAAGCCCACAACTTCACTTATAATTGCATTTCTGATATTTATCATTTTCCCCAGTTTAGTTCAGTTACCCAAGATTATTAATCGAAAACACTAACGTAGATAAAACTACCTCACGATGCATAATATACATACTCACTTATATCCACATATGATAGATTCAAGTAAGACATCCTAATTAACCAATTCACTATATTTTTATGTGAATTACAATTAATAAGAATTTATTATCAAGTTCTCTTTCAGATTACATATGGCGTAAATGCATACTTTTATCCTAAACATGAATCGCGAATTCCATCTATGCAGAATTCACAAACATATGTCACTATGTTTGTTCTAATCCCCTATGTTCCTTCACAAGTTCATAAGAAATAACAAAATAATCGTTGATCAAGCAATTATATAAATGAATCACACACATAGTGAATAACTTGGGAATAACATCCATAAACTGAGTTTAAAAACCCTTAATCATCCATTACAATCATAGATCCGTTGTAGGCTTAAAATGGAGTTTAGTTCATCATAGACAAGTAAAATCCAGTGATCCACATCATAATAAACATCCTGAATACAAGATAAAAAGATAGAGAAAAGGTAGACACTAGAACAATATCACCGCTCTCCACTCCGATCTTGTATCCGTCGTGTCAATTTGATGCTTCAATTCTCCGTGCACATTCAATCCTTCAATTAGGGCTTCTCGATCTGTCCAAGTCTCCCTATAATAGCAGTATATTTGGTCCTTTATATGCTCCCAGCCGCAGCACTCATTAGCCCTTATTTTCCTGCACAATCCTAGTACAAACTGGAAACTGGTAACATTTCCCTACCGTATGCCCGCCTCGGCGGTAGTTTTAGCCCTTGGTATGCCCGCCCCAACGGCAGTCCACTTTTGTGCGTGTCAACTTTACACCCCCGCCCCAGTGGGGGTTTTGGCTTGGCAATGCCAGCCCCGGCGGGGGTCATTTTTCTACCAAATTCCTGCAATTGGTCCTTTTTGCCCTGGTTTCACCTCACTTCATATCCTGCACATAATAACACGAAATCAGGTAAAATAATACTAAAATAACTCAAAGTAAGCAAGAAACAAGCTATAACGGATATCAAATCGTTGGTATAAAAGCAACTCATCAAAACCCCAAACTTGAGACTTTGCTTGCCCTCAAGCAAAACAATGTATATGCTATCAATACAATGCCCACTAAAGTGCAATCGTTAAATAGCAAGAATATAACCAGTATTTCCTCAGAGAATTGATATCATAGATAGCCAACAAATCCAACCAAAAACATATCTGCATTTCAGACCAATCAATTAATCTATACCTGTCAACACCTCTGTTGTGTGTGTGCTTAACAACAATAAACTCAGCTGCAGATCGAATATACCACATAATATGCGTCTTAGAATGAAATCACAGTTCTAATTCAAGAAATCACACATACCAGATAAAGTGAATCCAACGTTCATAAACCAAGCCGGAAGTTAACATTGGTCATGTCCCTGTGAGGTGGTTATATTATATATATAATACCCGCAGCCCACTTGCTATCCCAATCCGAGTCACTAATGGAAAAGAAGTCCAGCTCAGCTGCACATGCATGCCTCATGTCCCTTTTAATATCATCCACTAACAAATTGGAAAAGAAAAGTAGACGGCCCACTAACTCTCTTCTTGCTGCCAGTCCGAGTATGAGTAGGAAAAGGGGATCAGCAGCTATCTTGTCTCCATGCATTACAACCCTGGCCCACTCGAAATAGGAAGTCTTCTTTTACATCACCTTATACTAGCAGCCCACCAATCATGCAAGTCAAATCTCCTTTTCCTTAAGTTGCTCCATTTGTAACAGGTTACGTCTTTTATATATAGCAGCATTGTCCCTTTTTCAATCACTATATTGCAGCTCACTTATATTAAATTAATTGCCCACCATCCAAATAGGAAAAGGACTCCAGCTGACCCACTCGCCTGCTGCTTTAATTAGATAACATATACTCCTAGCCCAAATTCGAAGAAAAGAAGAAGATTAGCAACAGTACTGGCGCCTCCCCGCTCCAGCGGGGGTTTCCTGCTGCACATCCCTTCCCCAGCGGGGTATTATTCTGTCCAGCCTGCAACAGCCCCTCCCCAGCGGGTATTCTCCACTTCCGGGCTCCACCCTAGCAGGTGCAACAAGCCATGCATGCTATAAATTGTTCTTTTAAGCTCCATTTCGTCCATTTCAATTTCTGCACATAAAAGTATAAATCCGAGGTAAAATGATAGTAAAATTACTTGAAAACCTTAAGACTCAAGTTATTAAGACTACCGATTAGTGGGTATTAAACCCACTCATCAAATACCCCCAAACTTAAGACTTTGCTTGTCCTCAAGCAAAAACACAATTTAGAAAAATTCATTCTCTAGCAATGATCCACTCAAGCAAGGAATTAATATGAATTTGAACAATGGCCTCAAAGGTTACAACAAATGATAACCCAAAGAAAATTTCAAAACAATGCTATGTCTAAAATTTCAACGAATTTCATTAGTTCCATATCTACTCATGATCCTTTAAGTGCGTGTGTGCATCCAAATGTTCAAACTAGTCATGATTTCGATAAGATCAACCAACACTCATAAAAGATTTTCAAAAACAACTCTCAAAACTTCTTATCACATCAATCGCCGCTAATATAGACAAAGCACAAATTTTTTTCTTGAGGATCAAACAGATATTTAAATGTTTAAGCACATATGAACCCTTCCCAAGTACTTCAAAGTTACTCTTTGTTTTCTCTTTTTTTTAGTGAGTGCGTTTTACGCTCCATCTCACTTTCCAGTTCCTTTTAAACGAGTGCGTTTTACGCTCCATCTTGCGCCTGTGTTTCTGGGGAGTGCGTTTTACGCTCCATCTCGACCCACCACTTGCTTCAATTATTCGACTCGGGAAGGTTCCAATTTATTTATTTTTTTTCAAAAATATCCCAAAATTTCCCCCAAACTTATGTGAGTGCCTAATTTTCACTTTGAATGATGCTCAAATAAGATTCCTCAAGTTGCAATGATATATTTCATAAGTATTTAGCCAAAAAAATTTCAATCCCAACTAGCTAAACAAATGGATATGTGTAAAAATTTTCAAAAATTCGCAAGTAGTGTGAAACCAACTAATGAGTTGAAATATAGACTAAGCATGCTCATTAATTTTCCAAGAGTTAAAATTAACCACCCACTTATCATTGGCCACAATCAAATTCCATCAAAATATTGCCTAAGTAAATACTAAACATGATAAGTACCCCCAAACTTAAAAAAGACATTGTCCTCAATGGCTAAGATAGGAAAAAGTAAAGTAGAGGACTTCCCTGAAAATATAGCATTTTTCCTCTTTGTCTGCTAAGTCTGAAGAATAGGCTAGACACATTAGAATGAATCGGGCACCACACTTGAATTGGACTTGACTAACCTGTGAACATGGTAGAAGCATGTTTATTAAATCCTAACAAAAATGAAAATCTATCAAATAATATGAAACCTAAAAAAAACTAAAACTAAAAATTAAACTTGGGTTGCCTCCCAATAAGCGCTTGATTTATAGTCCTTCAATCTAACTTTTGTCTGGTCAACGCTATCCAATTCCTCTTCAGAAGTTGAGGAACCCTCCATCCATCAGTAGCAAAAAATCCTTTGGGAGGTTTCCACAGGCGATGGCCAATGCATCAAAGTCACCAAGCATGCTCTTATTCGGTATGATCTCCATGAAGAAGGTCCCACAGCTAGGTGATTTTGTGACGTCTCCAAATTCGGACCGCCACAGGGTCACTCGAATTCGGTTTGTCACGTTCTAATAGCTACCAGCATAATAAATATTACGACTAAATATCGCATCGAACGGCGGAATAATACACAACTATTACTGAATAGATTACATTTAATTAATATAATTTATTCACGTCCCAAGGTCTCGTAACTTAAACACTGATTACATAGCTTAGACATGACTTAAAGCATACATAATCTTAACTAATACATAATAGAATAAATTCTTATTACAATAATAAGTCCTATATAATATTAAGCTACTCAGTAGCCTTTCCCTTACCCTTGTCGGTGCCCTAGGGTCCGCACTACTCTACCTTAACTGAAATATTTTAGGAAAAGCAAGAATGAGCAACAAGTTTGCTCAGCAAGTAATATAGCAATAAGGATGAGTAATACAGTTCTCGAATCCCAAATGGGTACAACAGGATATGATAGTTCAAGGATAGCAAGAATATCAACAATTTTCAATAACAGTCGCTAAGGACAGAATAATATCAATATGATTCAATGCTAAATCAATTTAAAATTTTAAGATAATTGAATACTGAGCAGCCACTAAGGACTATGAACTCTTACTAGAATTAACAGTAATATACTGATAATCCAATAAAACAAGTACAACAGATGATCAGCCTAAAGTACCCTATATTATGCATAATATTTAATCGTACTCAAGTGCGCACTTCGGTCTCCCGACAATTATGTTTTTCCTTCAAAGAAGGTTGTTCATCTCAGTCAAACACATGATCCCGCACCAATCAATTGGTTTGGGTCGCTTTTCAACAATATAAGTCTAGCCGAATCAAATGGCATAGATCACAACAATTATAAGTTTAATCTCAAGATTTAAAGTTCGAAGAATATAAATCGACTTTTATCTTATCCATGAAGTACGTAATTCATAATATCTGGATTTGAATCTCAAAAGCTTACTTGTACGACAATAATATTGCAAGCTAAATGAATGCTCAATAAAGAGTAGAGTTAGGAACTTGCTTACAACGTTCCTCGAATAACGTAAACACAAAAATAGGATACTTGCCTTATGCGTAGTTTATCCACGAAAAGCAAATCAACACTTTTGAATCCCTATCGTAATATAGTTACGTTTATATATGATATCCATTAGTCATATATTATAGCTTCATATCTTATCTTGGACATACGATCAACACACAAGCTAAGTATTAGCCTAGCTACACAGTTATATCATATATAGTATCATACCAGTATAACCTTTATTGTCCTTTATCCCTAACATTCCTCTTTTCAAGTTAAACATCTTCATACATTATACTATCATGTGAGACCACAACAAATAGCAAACATACTTTATTTAGCAAGTTATAGTCTTGTTATAAGTTAACCATCAAAATCGAATTCAAGTATCAACATATGATATCACATAGCATGTATACATATTAAAGGATACTTCTATGTTTGTATAACCTTTCTAATTCCAATCATATATTGTAAGACCCCAGATTTTATGAAATAAAAGTATTCAATTTTTCTATTTAGTAAATGGTTAAATTGATAAAAGTACAAAGTTAAGGGTGATATATGTAAATTTTTCAAAATAAGCAAGTGGTTATAAAATATTCATTGTTGTCGGAGAATATTCGTTTGGTCGTGGAATATTCTTGTTGTCGGGGAATATTCGTACAACGGCGCAGCTATTTGTGGACCCCAGAACGGAATAACTGTCGGATATAGAAAGCGACAGAAATAACTTTTTTACAAAATAACGGCGTAGTTGTTACCGTTGGTACTGTTGAAATACCCGGTGGTTAAAATACAGTGATACGCGGTGTTGCACAGTAGAACACGGCATCGCACAGTATTTCGAATTATTGAGTCTTACGTGAGAAGACACTTACTCAATTATTGTTACAGTAATTACTGTTCAATATTTTATATTATTGACTCAATAATTGCTACGTTGATATTTTATATTATTAACTCAATAATTGTTACATTGATATTTTATTGACTCAATAATTGCTACGTTGCCATTTTATATGATTGATTCAATAATGGCTACAGTTGATATTTTGGTATTATTGATTCAATAATTGTCATTGCACAGTATTTCACATTATCAACTCAATAATTCATATTATTTGAATAATATTATTAGATAGCATTATTGACAATGTCTAAGGAAGTTCTGTCTAGGAGGGGTTATTTAATTGCGCGCCAGTAAGGAGAAGTCCTTATTGGAAGGCCCCCTCTTTCCTAGGAACGACCTGGTTGTCAATATTGTAGTTCTGTAATATTATTTGTGAATAATTAATTATTGATTTATATGATAAGGAAATATTTATTTTGTGGATATTAAAGAAGGAATTAGCGCTGATGAGTTTTTATCAATTTTTTGGTGTGAAAAATCATCTGTTTGTGGATTTCGGATAATTTATGTTTGGAATTTGGAAAAACTTCCTTCTACAAAGTTGTAGGGAATTAAATTCCTATAGTAGGACATAGAATTTGTATTTTTCTGACAAAGGAGCTATTTATTATGAATTATTGAAGTTTCGGAAAATAAATATTTTTTTAATGGGTGGGCCCCACTTTTGAAAAAAAAAATTCTGATTTTGTTGTAGCAGCCGGCGGCGGAAATTTTAAAAAATAATATTATTTTATTAATTTAGTCTCCTTTGACATCCTAAGTTTTTCCTATAAATAGGGTGCTTAGGTTAGAATTGAAAATCACACCAGAATCAGAAGTTTTCTCTCTCTATAATATCGAGCGTATTTTTGTGAGTATTTAGATACTTTGAGTGTTACTATTCAGTGCAAGTTTCCTTCGGTATTATATCCGATATTCCAGTCAGAGGTACTATTCTTTTGAGGTAAGGGATGGTAATGGATGTTATTTTTTTTCGTAAGTGATGTTATTGATTTTAATATCATTTCATCGAAATATTGGTATGAATTTTATTATGAAATTTTTACCTTTTTCGTCGAGGTTACTATTCACGTATACGGCACTATTCACGAAAAAATTAAATTTTCTTCTATATGTCCAAGTTGCTTGTTAAAGTTCCTATCTTTGATTGGATCTAAGTTTTAAGCTTTATTCTTGAATTTTACTCTACAATTGGTTATCATGTTGACAATTGGATCGTATTGTTCTTATTCTCATATATAACATTTTTATAATCCTGGTAGTTGAAATTTCTCTTTGACTTGAGTGTAAAGATGGGTAGATTATTGGTATGATCATGACTATAGATTCTCTTTGGCCAGTAGTGCAAAGATGGATTGTTGACTGGTATGTTCATGACCATTGAATTTACAATTGAATATCTTTAGCTTAAAGGCAAAGATGAACTGATCAACATGGTTATAATTATTGTTTATAAATTCTAGAATGATTAGATATTTTTTTGAGATACGAATATCTTTGGCCCGTAGTGCAAAGATGAACTATTGATGAAATATCTTTGGCCCGTAGTGCAAAGATGAACTATTGATGAATATCTTTGGCCTGTAGTGCAAAGATGAGCGGTTGATTTGTGAATATCTTTGGCCTGTAGTGCAAAGATGAATGATTAGTTGTTGAATATCTTTGGCTTGTAGTGCAAAGATGAATTGATTAGCATGATTATGAACAGGAACTGTGATTTGGTATAACCATGATCTTTGGTGTTTCAGGTAAAGACAGGTGATGAGATTTATCTTCGTCCTGAGTGCGAAGAAGAATTCATCAAGATAATTATGATCATGAACTTACATGATTGTGGACATGAATTGTTGATTGATGTTACAGGGATAAAATATTATTGGTGGACTTTTAACATGGAGAAGATAATAGACATTATAGTCTATTTGACTTTTCTAATGGATTGCTCGTTCCGCTACAACTATGGTTGAAAAGTTTTACCATATGTTTAAATCTTAGATTTATTACTGATGAAAACTATTGATAATATAATTATCTTTAGTCATGATATTCTTTACTGGGCTATTTGTGCTTATCCTTTTGCTTCACAATTCCTTTCAGGTAATAAGAGTATAACGGGGTCGAGCAGGGATAACAGGGGAATAGAACGATGGTCTTTAGCTGTTGAGGTTTTCCATAAAACAGTATGAGAAGAATTATATTGAGAATTTAAAATGTGTGTGTCGTATTTTATACGTCATTTTAACAGTTGATTTTGGTAAACCAAATAGGCTGAGGTGAACCCAACTTTGGAAGGGTGTTTTGCCACTATCATACAAGATATCTAATCACCTACAACTTCGGGTTATCATAAGACATGGTTGTGCACATCCACTTGCTGATTATATCTATGAGCATTACCTATATAATATTGGAGTTTGGTTGAAATATAATTCTCAATTGGAGACAATGGAAATAATTATATGGCAAGAGAAGACCCACCATTGGAAAGAACATGATAGTAATCTTTTTATTTTTTTTTGGGGTCTATTGGGTCAACCAAGGATAATTCTCAAGTCATATGATATCTATTATAACTTAGACGCATGGCCTCCCATGTACGAAGGTTTCCTTGAGTATTTTCTAAAGATTTTAATTTCTAAAATAGTTATTGACTGTACCTTTCTGTAACGTATTATTGATTTGTAGTATGGGCTCTGTATTTTTATTGAAACTCACAGTTTAATTGGGGTCGTATTTTGTACGACAATTTAAAAGTTAGAATTTAAAGATTTATATTTAGAATTTTTTTTGAGTGTATTTCGTGGCGACCCAGAATGGATTGGGTGGATTGGACCTATTTTGGGGGCGTTACATATATGATATAGTTTTAATTCACGGCCTCTAACGACTTAGGGTTATACAACGCCATAAATTTACATAAGTTGTCATGCTTATCATTTAGACATATAAAGTAGTCATATATTTTATTGATACGCATGTTCACATGTTTCTATGTCATGGATGCGTGATTCTAGCATTGCTACTTGTTCGTGATTTAATCGAACTCATGCTTGATTAACTTGCATTACATTTAACAAGTACGTATATGTATGATGCCTTCAAAGCAAATTCAATCATGTTGAAAATATCAGAATGTAGAGTCCTAATATAACATGTCAAAGTCCACATTTAAAGCTTATGTTGTTGTTAGTAAAGTTCACTAACGAGTTCAACATGCTCACGCTTCATTACGAATCATATAAACACAAGTTAATGGGTTGTTCATGCATTTCTAAACCATACTACTACGCTCGCAAAATCAGAATATTAACATAGCATAGCATGTCAAGGTTTGTGTTCAAAACTTACATTTTTGTTAGGAATGTGCACTAGTAGGGTTCACATGTTCACATTTCATTATGGAACCTATATACGCGAGTTAACATGCTTCTCATACATCTTTAAATCATACTAATATTCTTGTAAAGTTAGAATGTTAACATAGCAAGTATACATATCGAGTTCGTTTCCAAACATCGAAGTTTGTTTATAAAATGCTAAGTTCATTTCAAAACTATAAGTATGCGTGCAACTATTAATAAAACATGCCTACATTGTTTCAATATATCCATATATATGTATCACTCATGCTAGCATGCTTATTCTAAATTAGTACTATAAGCTAGCACTTAACAGAAACAAGCAGAAATCAATCAACCATTTCCAGTGACCGGCGCAGCTGTGCTGCACAACACTATTAAACCGGCGCAGCTGCGCCGTGTCTGGTTCGTCCCAAAGAGCCGGCTACGACAAAAAACTAGGTCAATTCCCAAATTCCACAACCAATTCATTTCTACTCAACTACATTTTAGTTTAAACATGTTTCTAAGACTATAGCAATTAAACAAACATTCTAACATCCAATTGTCACCAAATTTTATATGATCAAGAAATAAAGTTTTGACAGAGAACAAGAATGGCAATGAAGAATACAAAACTTAGAATTATACCTCTGTCAAACGAATGTGAACTTGCTGCTACTTCCCACTCACAATGCTACTATACTGATATGTATTACTCTCAACTTAACTTAAGCAAATTATCAGCAAAAGAATTTGTGAAGAGAAGGGCTATATATATAGGAAAATTATGAACCAATCAATGGATTCCTCCATTGAATCAAACCAAGTGATAGAAGATTTGCATGAAGGTTAATAGAGAGTTGGTAATTTAGTTGGTGAGCTTCATCATTTTTCCCACTCCCTTGCTCATCATGAGCTATAGAATGCTGAGTTTGAGGAGAGGAGAGGAGAGGAATAGGCTTAGGATAGCTTGGAGTATAACATGTGAAGGGAATGTGACTATCATTAAGGGACAAGGCAAGGCAATCTCAGTATTCTAGTAAGTTTGTACAATATCATGTTATAACATATAAGCATAACATATTATCTACACTTAGGTATTAAATTAGTGTCACAAGGCAATTTCATATAATGTAGTAAGTGTAATTTGCACACATATAATCCATGTACATTTTATCATATCGATATATTTTAACCGGATATTATCACATTACATTGTCTTCTCTATTAAAAATAATTATTTACAATATGTTCATGATATATTATTTTAATGTATACCCACATACATATTGTTATATAAGCATCATGATGTATTCATAACATATAGTTTAATAAATCTTAATATATGGTTTCTATATATAGAATAGTCACATAAACGTCGCACTACACTATATAATATAGTTGTATCCCATATACTTCATATAATTAATTATTGCATACTTGCACATAACAATCAATACAACCTTATTATATTAATAACTTACTTATTTATTTTATTATTCCTAATGTCAAATAAGTAAATAAATTATACATCTCATTGATTAATTAACATTAATGTTAATTAATCCGTTCCTCGTCAATTAATGTAATTATTAATTTTCACAACAATTGATTATTTATCACAGTAAATAAGTATAAATTTTATTATACTTATAGACACGTCGCTTATTATTATTATATTTCTTGCAATAATAATAATCACATATTATTAATTAATCACCATTAATATTCTATAATAATTAATTAATATTCTACAATAACAATTAACAATTAATATAGATTAATTGTTCACTTAATAATTCCTTTGTTAATTACTATAATCATTAATATTTCTCATCACTGTGCCACACAAGGCACTTAACGAGCTTATCGCAAACTCCATAATTTCTCAATTATTATAAATATTCAATTTAATATAATTGAGTTAACTCATCTTATAACACAAAATCATTTATTTTCAAATAAATACTCATTTCCATTAACATATGCTTTTATTAATATTCAGAAATTCTCGGGTATTACATCCTCCCCCCTTATAAAAATTCTATCATCGGAATTGCTACAAGGTTACACAAATAGATGGGGATAATCCCTCATCATCCTATCTTCTAACTCTCACGTAGCCTCCTCGACATCGTGGTTACGCCAAAGTACTTTCACGGAGGAAATAACTGTATTCCTTAATGTCTGCTCTTTCCTATCTAATATATGGATAGCAATTTTTTCATACGCTAGATTCTTCTCTACTTGAATGGGGTCATAAGAAATCACGTGCTTGTAGTCGGCCTTGTACGGTCACAACACGAAAATGTGGAACACGTTGTGGATGTGCTCCAACTCGGGTGGTAATGCAACTTTGTATGCCACTTCGCCCACTCGCTTCAGTATCTTGAACGATCTTATAATTCTTGGACTCAACTTTCCTTTCTTGCCGAAACGGATTTTTTCCTTCCATGGCGATACCTTCAAGAATACGAAACTACCGACTTTAAAGTCTCGGTCCTGCCGATGCAAATCTGCGTACTTTTTCTGGCAGTCTTGAGCTGCTACTAGTCTGGCTCTTATCACTGTCACTACGTCTGCGGTTTGTTGAACTAACTCTAGTCCGAGTATTCGTCGCTCTCCGACTTCATCCCAACATAATGGCGTTCTGCATTTTATCCCATAAAGAGCTTCGTACGGTGGCATGCCGATACTCGCATGGTAACTATTGTTGTACGTAAATTCAACTAAGGGTAGGTGGTCGTCCCAATTTCCCTTGAAGTCCATCACGCAAGTCCTAAGCATGTCCTCCAGCGTTTGTATAGTTCGCTCACTCTGTCCGTCTGTCTGAGGATGATAAGCAGTACTCAACCTCAACTGTGTTCCCATCCTTTCTTGCAAACTTTTTCAAAAATTTGACGTGAAGTGCGGATCTCGATCAGAGACAATTGACACTGGCACTCCATGTCGTGAAACAATCTCCTTTACGTAAAGGCTCGCTAACTGGTTCAAACTGTATCGGATCTTGATTGGTAGAAAATGTGATGTCTTTGTTAGTCGATCCACGATAACCCAAATGGCATCATATCCCTTCTGTGTGACTGGAAGTCCCACCACGAAGTTCATCGTAATGTGCTCCCATTTCCACTCTGGTATTTCCAACGGTTGTAGTAAACCACTCGGCTGCTGGTGCTTTGCTTTAACGCGTTGGCAAGTCAAACATCTACTAACGCACTCTGTGACTTCCCGTTTCAGATTGGGCCACCAAAAGTGTTGCCTCAAATCTCGGTACGTCTTAGTGCCTCCCGGATGAACGGAATACGTCGTATTATGTGCCTCGTGCAAAATCTCTTCCCTTAACTCGGTTACCGCTGATACCCACACTCTTCCTTTGAATCTCAAGATACCGTCTTTATCCATTCTGAATTTTTCTTCTCTATTTTTTGTTATCCTCTTTTTGATTTTTTTTCACATTCTTCATCTTTCTCTTGTGCTTCCTTTACTCTATCCAACAATGTCGGACAAACTTCCATTACGAACAACTTCTCTTCAGACCTCTCCGGTCCTTTTACCTCTATTTCCAATTTTACCATCTCTCTTATCAACTCCTCTTGAGTCGTCAAGTGAAACAATTTCTCCCTTCCTTTTCTGCTCAGAGCGTCGGCAACTACGTTTGCCTTACCCGGGTGATAAAGAATATCGCAGTCATAATCTTTGATCAATTCAAACCACCTTCTCTGACGCATATTGATAAGTGGCTTTTATGACCACTTATTCGGATAGTAACCAACTCATTCTATTGCTTAAACTCAAGTATCGTTATGCGTTTTATGTGTTTTTGCTTTGTTTTATGATTTTCAGGTTTAGAAACTCTCCGGGTGCAAATTGAGCTTAAATGGGGCAAAGCACTGAAATGGGCTTAAAGCTTGAAGATAGCATGGGTGAGGAAGCAATGAAGGTGATGCCACGAGTCTAGAGGCCAAAAGGAGCAAGAATGGCATTTGAAGCAAAAATGGGAAGAAAATGCAATCCGAACATCGTTTGGGGGGTTTATGTTCATTTCATGTTCTTGGATTGGAGCTTAGTTCATATTGTAGAGCGTCTTCTAAGCTTTTCAGAACATCTTGAATCATCCCAATTGGAGTTTGGAGGCAAGAGTTATGCCCCGTATACCAACAGACATTAAACTCCACGGTTTTGGGTTTCTATTGCACAGCTGTCACTTGGAGCTCAATTTCAGCCTTCATCCATCCATTATTTCTCAATGCTCAAAGAATTAAAGTTGTAGAGCTCTTCAATAACTTCGATTTGACAGGTGGCAGACCTCGTAACTCCTCCCGGATAAAAAGTTATGACCGTTTTACCAGAGGACTCTGCAGTAGAAAAGCCTTGGAGCGGGCGCGCGGATTCTAGTGCATTTTTAGGCGCGGCCATGCCAGTCCCCAGCTGTGCCAGGCTTGACTTTTCAATTGAACGGGACTTGGCTTTTGAGTGGGAAATAAGGGGGCTCGTTTTGGGCAAGAAAGGATCAGATATACATGTATTGGCCTTAAGCCCTAGTTTTTCCTCTTCCTTCTATTTCAATTCCTTGTCTAGGAGTAGATTAGGTTAGAGATTAGTGTTAGATTAGTTTAAAGTAGTTAGATTCTAGGGTTTGATTTGTATTGAAGATTGAAGCAAGAGGATTGACATCAAGGGTCCAAGCATGGAGAAAGATTTGAAATCTCTATCCTTAATCTTTCTTTGCTAGTACATTGTATATTTAGATGATGCTATTGAATCTTGTGGATAATATACTTGAGTTATTTATGGCTTAAGCTTATTTTGAGGTTCCAATGAAACCTTTTGAGTAGTTTACTTTGATATGCTTCCTTGCTTATCTCTTTGATTGTTATATGACTGTCTATTACGATTCGTGCTTGCATTGCTTAATTGATTCGCGACCAATTACTGTGATAACCTATGTGGGATTGGAAAACAAAATGTAGGTTTAGATCGAATCGCGGTAGCGGGCGATTGTAGATTCACATGGCGTTAGACTTATGATTTGTGCTGAGGATAGAAATATACCGAAGTGCCGCTCGTAGTCAATAGAGAACTTGACCTTAAACCCTATTTATTTGTAAATCACATAGGAATATAGTGGTTTAGGTAATGTGGGTGTCCACGTGCATCTATCACCTGTGGATTGCACGTGGTATGGTTTAGGTACATCGAAAGGTGGCCTTCTCTCACTCTCGTGTTCTCGGCTAACACTTATAATGATTAATTTGACCTAATTGGAAGTGAATCGACTTAGACGAATCATTAGGGGAAATTGGAATCTCTTGTCTTCATTATCTAATTTTAACTCTAGAATTAATTAGTTTAAGTTAATTGCTTGCCTAGTTTAACTTAGTTTTAATTCATTCTCTTTACCATCCGTTTAAATAAGACTGAGATGATTATGTGCTAGTGGTTTGGTGTCTTTTATCCATTAATTCTCTGTGGGACGATATCTGTACTTACACTTTATTACTCGTTGGCCGCGTATACTTGCGCGTTAATTGTGTCATCTAATCGGACAAACACGTATTCAACTCCTTCTGTGTGAAGATATATTTTAGACTCTTGTTGTCCGTGTATATCTCATATTTCTCTCCGTACAAATAATGCCTCCAAATCTTCAACGCAAAAACTATTGCCGCTAACTTTAAGTCGTGAGTAGGGTATCGTTTTTCATAATCCTTTAATTGTCGTGATGCATACGCAATGACCTTGCCGTGTTGCATGAGCACACAGCCAAGTCCCTTGTGTGATGCGTTACTATACACCACAAAATCTCCCGTCTCGTCTGGTAGTGACAACACAAGCGCTTCGCTTAATCTTTTCTTCAATTCTTGAAAACTTTCTTCGTATTTTTCTGTCCATACAAATTTCACCGTCTTCCGTGTCAGATTGGTCAACGGGGTTGCTATCTTAGAAAAATCTTGGATGAATCTTTGATAGTACCAAGCTAACCCTAGTAGTACAAGTGATCCTTGGACTTGAGATCATCATAGTATCTTGTATGTAATGAATTAAACTTTGACTTATTTCTTAAAGCCCTTTAGGGTATATCAAAGAGTATGCTTGAGTATAATGAGTTACATATGGAGATAATGAATGATTAATAAAGAATCTACCACCTCTAGTAAAAGAGGAAATATATCTTATGTGATTCGTTAAAAGACAACATAGGAATCCTTGGCCAAGGTGGAATGAAATTAGAAAGGAGTTTTTAATTTGCATTATTTGAAGTTGTGCATTTTCTAATCGAAATACATATAATTAAATAAAATAAGACTTGACAGTAAATCTATATCTTATATTTAATTGGGACATTGTATGGTGGAAGAATTGAATTGTACGGTAACTATTTACTCACAGGTTCTTTTATGATTAATGTTGAAATCTATATTATCTGAAAAGTCGTTGATCACTAGGGAGGCTTATCTCTATTGTAGAATAAATATTATTTATTTAAATAGATTATTAATTTAATTTATTTATTTAAATAAGATTAGAATTGTTCTAATTGATTTATTCACAACCGGTTTAATATGGAGAACCTAAAGGGTCACACCATAAAAGGAAGAATAATTATTTAAGAAGGTAATGGCATAATCGTAATAATGCATTAAGTGTAATTAATTTAATCTATGGTGATAGAATAAATTAAATAGCTTAATGTTTATTATTTAATATTTTGGAAATATTAAATATAAATTAATAAGAAAAGTCTTATTAATATTATTACAATTATTATTATTTTAATTTCTAAAGGAGTTTAGTAATTAATTTAATATTAGTACTCTCATTTATTCCTAATAAGATTAGAAGACAAATTAATTAAATGAATTTAATTAATTATTCCCCATGTGGTGGGGAGCCTAAATTAATTAAAGGAATTTAATTAATTAAATGAAATCCCATGTCTAATAGGATTAGAAGGGTTGACCAATATCTATATAAGAGGAGTCTTATAATAGATATCAGTCGATGCAATTCTAATTGTTGGAGAGTACTCCTTTTCTATATAGGATATAAAACTAAGCCAACCACCCTCTTTCTTGATAATTCATATTCCTTAGTGGATCACCTCTAGAAGCCAAACATTTGGGTGGCTAATGTAAGACCCCAAATTTTATGAATAAGATTTAATTTTCTTTATATATTATTTTGAAATAGTAAGGTGTTGATTTGATAAATGTGATAAGTTATGGGTGAAATGTGCAAAGTTTACAAAGTAAGTAAGTAGTTATAAAATATTCGTTGTGTCGGAAAATATTCGTTTGGTCGAGGAATATTCTTTTTGTCAGATAATATTCGTACGACGGCGTAGTCATTGGTGGACCCCACAACGGAATGAATGTCGGATATAGAAAGCGACAGAAGTAACCTTTTTATAAAAATAACGGCAAAACTATTACCGTTAGAACTGTTGAAATACCCGGTGGTTAAAATACAGTAATACGTGGTGTTGCACAGTAGCACACGGTATTGTACAGTATTTTAAATGATTGATTCTTACGTAGGAAGGCACTTACTACATGCAATCCACAGACGATAGAACACACATGAACACCCACATTATCTAAACCCCTATATGTCTATGTGATTTACAAATAAATAGGGTTTAAGTCCAAGTTCTCAATTGACTACGGGCGGCGCTTCGGTATATGTCTATCCTAAGCACAAATCATACATTCAACGCCACGTAAACATACAATCGCCCGTCATTACGATTAGATCTAAACCCATACTTCGTCTTTCAAGTCCATATGGGTTATCACAGTAATTGGTTGCGAATCAATTAAGCAATGAAAGCACGAATCATAATAGACAATCACATAACAATCAATAAGACCAACAAGGAAAGAAATCAATATAGACTATTCATTAGGTTCCATTGGTATCTTAAAATATAAGCAAACTCATACAAGAATTAGATATACCATCCACATATTGAATAAGCATCATAAGAATACAAATGAGAATCAAAGAGAAAATAAGGATAGAAAATGCAAATCTGATTCCTCTTGATCAAAATATGAATCCTTGATGTTCTCCAAATGTTTCAACCATCAAGTCTAAGCAAACCCTAGAAAACTAACTACTTTAAACACTAACTTAATCTACTCCTAATCTATACAAGGGAAGTAAAGAGAAGGAAAAAAGAACAAGAACTAGGGCTAAGCTCCCTTAAGGGGAGTATATCTCTAATGTGTGCCAAAAATGTGCCCTTATATGAGTCCCCAGCCAAGTCTGCCTCTTTTTCTCCCAACAAAATTCCAGCCGGCTAGCATTAATGAAAGTCAAACTGTATGATGAAGACCGGCGCAGCTGCGCAGGGAAGAAGGGCAAAGTCGGTGCAGCTGCGCAGCAGGGAACTTGGCAGAGGCAACTGGAGCAGCTACGCAGGCAATGGGTATGGAGTCGGCGCAGCTACGTAGGGCTTCAGGCTCTGAATGTCTGCCTCTTTTGCTGCCTGTTCCTGCACTCATTCCATTCCTGTGATTCTTGCTCCTCTTACTCAGCATCCTCAGCATACCATCAGCTCATGTTTTAGCAACCTGTTCCCTTTTTGGCATTCTATCATCCTTTTAAACTCAATGCACACCATGAGGAGTTCCAAACATAAAATCTACAAAAGAAAGTAAAAACACATGAAAAGCACTAACATACTTGAGTTTAAGCAATGAAATAAGCTAGTTAATATCTGAATAAGTGGTCATGAAAACCACTTATCAAATACCCCCAAACTTAAACGTTGTTTGACCTCAAGAACACAAACAAAACAAAACACAGATGCAATGCAAGTAACTATAATGTATGCAACCTACACTAGCATGAAAATGAATCCAGATCTCAGTCAGAATTGATATTTAAATGAATTGCCTTAGAAAAATCACAAGATAATCAAACAGGAAGCTACCCAAGATAAGATCATGAGGTATATTTTTGCAAATCCAAATCTGTCAACACTGATGTATTGTGCGTTGTGTGCCTAGCAACCATTAGACATGCTTTGGAACAAATAAATCACATACTATGCTTCTTAGGGGAAAAACAAGTTTTAACTCAAGAACAGCAGTAAATCAGATAATTTCTAACTAAGACCATGCATTACTTAACCTAAGAGTCAACAGGGGCTTTAATATGTTTCTAATGTACACAATCGACTGTGCAATGCCTAGTCCTCTTAGGCTTTTCAATGATATCTGTGTAGCGAGCTTTCGACCAACGACTCCCAGACCAGACGGCCTTAGGGCACTGGGTGTAGAGACACCCCTCGGGCTTACTTGCTCGAATATCAAAGGCCACAGGATTCAACGTAGCCGAAGTGTTTATTTTATTTTTTTTCTTTTTCTTTTCTTGCATTTTTTTTTCTTTTGTTTTTCTAATCTTTTTCATTATTTTTCATAGGAGAGTGCGTCTTACGCTCCATCTCTCCAACTAGCATGCACCCCCTGTTTCTCCCAAACTTAAGCTTTTTACAGTCTAGTTATTCTTATTAGATTACTGAAATTCTTTTATTAAAACATAGCTTTTCCGCCAGAAGACAAGTATGTGAACATTTAAACTAAACATATTATGATGGTTACTCTATCGTGCTAACTGGGTACACAGTATCTGACAAAAAAGGATTTACATATATGACCTTATAATCAAGCTTAAGTCTCAAACTGGTTCGAAAATCAAGTAATTCTAGTTTCCTCATGGGCCAAATAAATAACAAACCAACTTCAACCTGGATTCATGCAATATGTCCTACAATAGTTAACTAAAACAAAAACAAAAAATTTTAACAAATTTTAACAAAATACGACCTACATGCACTATATGAACAAACACAATATGCAAAATGATATGAATTAAACTACATGCAAAAATAAACCCTAATACCCCAAAACTTAAAATATTCAATGTCCTCATTGAAGGGTAAAAGGTAAAAAGGAACTCCCCTAGTCGGACTCGTCGCCGCCCTCCTCCTCAGTCTACTCTGGAGGTGTGTCTGGCGGAGGGTATTGGCTGCCTGTGCCAAAAGTAGGGAACGCAGCATGCACGCCCAATATCCCGAATGCTCGAAATAAAGCCTGGGAGAACTCGGATGTATAGGTCTGGAAGTCTGTGTATGTAGTGTCCATCCGTCTCCTCAGCTGCCTGATCTCCCTCTGCTAACTAGTGAACTCTACGGGAGTCGGCCCTGCTGTCTGCTGAGCCTGCACTGGACCTCATTCTAC
The DNA here is from genome assembly GCA_020205555.1 of Panax stipuleanatus. Classification (NCBI taxonomy): domain Eukaryota; kingdom Viridiplantae; phylum Streptophyta; class Magnoliopsida; order Apiales; family Araliaceae; genus Panax; species Panax stipuleanatus. The sequence goes on from CM035121.1 coordinate 68,487,384, forward strand.
TTTTTCTTCTTCCTCGTCCTCATCCTCATCAGAATCTCCAGCAATGAATCCCATACCTCTAGGGTGATACTCCGCCCCCTCCCAAATAGTGTACTGCTGGATGGCTATATGATCTATGTCGCGCATCGAGCGCTGTAGCTTCTCAGTGCCCCAGACCACACCAGCAGCTAGACATAGTCGTGTAACAACAAAGGTGTGCCGGATCCCTCCTGATGTGCTCCTCCTCATGAACTTCAGCATAGATTGATTGATAATATGTCCTATATCAATCCTCTTGTTCTTGATAATGCTATAAAGGAGGGTGGCTCTCTCAGTAGTGACCTCCGCGTGATGGCTAGAGGGGAGAATGCTCTCACAAATGAAGTTGTACCAAGCCTTGGCGTAGTGACTCAAGGCAGTCTGCGGGAAGCCAATTTTTCTGTCTGTGCCTGAGTATGTAGTCCACTTCGTCCTTGGCTTTCACATTTCTTTGATTAGTATGTACAGGTCAGTCTCCATCTGCTGGGACTCTGCCCAATTCGTCGGGCCAGAAGGAAGAGTGTCCAGTTTGAATATCTCGTTGATTGCCTCCTTTGTATAAGGCACCTTCTTCCCCCACACGTATGAGATCCCATTTTATGTCTCGTGGGTATTGGCATAGAATTCTTTCACCAGGGGGATAGGAGCTGACAGCGGTGTGGCTACTACTAATGCCCATCCATGCTCTATTATCTGCCTCTATATAAGCCCATCATTGCTTCCTGATTTTAGCCCCCTCTCCTTCACACAAGTCTTCTTATCCAGCACATTTACAAAGTAGCACTGAGCAGTCAAGTCCACAAATCTAAAGGCGTCCAAGGCCTCATGAGAACTACCCGCGCCATGATCGCTACTCGGAGGAGGAGGAGGAGAAGGAGGAGATGGGGTTCGAATTCGTTTAAGCATGATGAAAGTGTGCTTTGATTCCTCTGAAATCTGTAAGAAATAAATAAACCCAAACTGCAAGCAATCTACCCCTCTGTCAAAATTCTGCCCCAGACCTCTGTCAGAATTTGTATCAAACAGTTGGCGATCAACTCTACTGTCTTTAACAACTGCAAATCTTCACTGTCTGGAATTCTCACTGCATTCCCCCTTGCTTTGAACAATTGAATGAATAACAGCCTACAGCCCTCTATAGTCTCAATTAACCAATACACCCAAGCCTTCTATATTTCCTTCAATTCTGTCAAATGAGCACCCACCTCTAGTCTGAGAACTTTTATCAAACGGTTAGAGTGCAAGCAAATAAAACCCCAAAATTTGCCCTGAACAATTTTCAACCCCCACTGCTTTAGACGATTGATCAAATCCCCATTACCTGAATTGTCTCAATGCGTTCCTTTGACCTTGCTCAACCAATTGATGTGCCCCCTAACAGCCTTGAGTGCTCTCAATTTGGAGATGGGGTGAATGAGGGAGAAGAGGTGAGACTAAGGGTTCGGTAGGAATGGAATGGAAAGAGTAGTGAGATGAGGGATTCGGCTGGAGTAGGGAAGATAGGTTTAAGTTTGAGAAGAGCTCAGATGTAGAGTGAAGGAGAGAGTTATAGGAGTTCGGATGGGGTGGATGGCAGAGGGGAGGTTTCGGTATGAGGTTTGTGGGAATATAGGATGCCAAAAGTTTTAATTAAGTGGGGAAGAAAATTAAGGACTGGGCCGGTTTTAATTTAAAAATGGGGAAGGGAGCCCGGCGCAGCTGTGCAGGGTAAAGGAGGAAAAGGGGCGCAACTGCGCAGGTTGGAAATTCCGGACTCTTGCCTGGAAATTGGCCCAGTCGCTCGGGTCATTAGGCATATTCTGGCGCGGGCGCGCCAAGGCTCAGGAAATCTTTTTCTGCAGCATTCATATGCAATTTACCATGGAATTTTTCTACACTTGAATAGAACCTGCAAAAGGCATACGAACTTTATTACATTACTAACTACCAAAAATTTATTATGACTATTAACAACTAAGCGGAGAATTATCATAAAGGGAGAATCATATGCATGTGAATTCCCAAAAAGAAGTATCTGTGCACATAAGCAACAAGCTCATTTTCCAAAAATATGTCCAGTAAACTTTTAAGTCCCAAAAATAGATACACAATTGCCTAAGTCCCAAAAATGAAGGCATTGAACTCCTAATTCCAAAAGTATTCAAAAATTTACAACTATGAATTACACTACTTAGAATTAAACATGAGGGAGGGAAATACAGATAAACAAGTAGAATTAAACAGGTAGGGAGAGAGAGAAATGATGGGGTGCCTCCCATCGAGCGCTCAGTTTATAGTCCGTTAGCTGGACTGTGTCTGTGACACCGCTATCTGATTCCTCGACGATATTTGAGAAACCCTCCATCCATTAGTACTGCAGTGTATATTGGGGGGTCCCCCTTCTCTAGAGGCTTCAGATTTAAACTACCTAGCATTTGATTTGTAAATGAATTCCCCATTTGGAAGTTCGGGGAGCTAGGCTCTTCTTCCGTTGTGTTTGTAAAATGATCGGGGCACTGAGGCAAAACTAACACCACGGACTCTTCTTCAATTCTCTCTTCTTCATACCACCATGGTTTCAAGAATGCGGACTCTCTCATATCCTCGAGATCTGTATCTGTGATGTGACTTCCAAGGAGTAAGGGTGTGCAAACTTCGCTGGTTTTTCCAACTTCGGTGGAGAAGGCTCTTGGGGTGTTATCATGATTGGCTCACATTCCTAATTCTTCCCATCCCCTAGTGTCTCCTCGATTTCCATTGCCTTAGGCTCGTCCAGTTGCAAGTGCACTTCTGGCTCTTCATCAGTTTCAGCATCCATATCATAGCACCACTTATTCCGAGGGTCATTACTCACGACTTCAGTCATTGGAGGTACTTGATTTTGAAGATTTGGCATTTTTGTCTCTTGCTCAAACACTTCCTCCTTCCTTAAAGTCGTGCTAATTTGCTCCACCCAAATCTGAAGATTCTCAATCGTCTCCTCTTGCTCAATCAAGATCTCCTTCGTTGATGCTAAGGAATTTCCCCATAAACTTTCCAATCTTGCTTTTTCTGTTTCAGCCTCAGGATCTATGTACTGAGTCTCACTGGTAGGAGTATTGTTGATTAGGGCCATCTGGTTCTGAAAATTTTGGTTCGATATTTCCTGGCTCCTAAGCATCTCCTCTTTCTTTGCTAAGCTCCTATACATGAATTCCATTGTTGACTATTCTTCTTGTAACCACGGAGATTGATATGTGGGGTCTGGTGCGTATATTGGACTTGGCTCACAGTATTGGTCTTGATAGCTCGCTGAAGAGTTTGGGTGATACCCCCAATCTTGCTGATAATTGAGATAAGCCTCATTGTAGGGGTAATCACCCCCATACTGCTCTTGTCCATAACTGATGGGATCCTGATGGCTCTTATAGTTTCCAGCACTATAATCATAAGTAATTACTGGCTATCGACTCTGTTGGGCTGTAACACAGTCCAACTTCCTCGAGAGAACCTCTAACTGTGCTGAAAGTGTGGCAATTGGGTCTAGTCCATCATTCCCTATTTCCCTTGGTTGCTCCTTCCTTGTGCAACACCATGGATAAAAATTTAGATCCATTATACTTGAAAAGAGAATATAGGAAGAGAATTAAACAAAATAAAAATGTTTAAATTAAGACTAATTTGATTGAAACTAATGTTGGCAAACAGTTATCAAATTAATTCCCCGGCAACGGCGCCAAAAACTTGTTGTCCTGATATAGATATGACAATTACGCGCAAGTATAAGCGGTCAACAAGTAATAAAGAGTAAGTAAAGATCGTTCCCACGGAGAATTAAGTGATAAAAGACACCAAACCACTAACACATAATCATTTCAATCTTATTTAAACGATGGTAAAGGGTTTTAATTAAAAACTAAATTAACTAGACAAGTAAATTAAACCTATTTAACACTAGAGTAAAACCATATAATAAAGATTTGAGATCCCAATTTTTCCTAATGATTCATTTAAGTCGACATACTTCCAACTAGGTCAAATTAATCGTCAAGGTTTGTTAGCTGAGAACACTGAAAGTGAGAGAAGGCCATCTTTCGATGCACCTAATCCATATCACATGCAATCCACAGATAATAGAATGCACATGAACACCCACATTATCTAAACCCCTATATGTCTATGTGATTTACAAATAAATAGGGTTTAAGTCCAAGTTCTCAATTGACTACGGACGGCGCTTCGGTATATGTCTATCCTAAGCACAAATCATACATTCAATGCCATGTAAACATACAATCGCCAACTATTACGATTAGATCTAAACCCACACTTTGTCTTTCAAGTCCATATGGGTTATCACAGTAATTGGTCGCGAATTAATTAAGCAATGAAAGCACGAATCATAACAGACAATCACATAACAATCAATAAGACCAATAAGGAAAGAAATCAATATAGACTATTCATTAGGTTCCATTGGTATCTCAAAATATAAGCTAACTCATACAAGAATTAGATATACCATCCACATATTGAATAAGCATCATAAGAATAAAAATGAGAATCAACGAGAAAATAAGGATAGAAAATACAAATCTGATTCCTCTTGATCAAAATATGAATCCTTGATGTTCTCCAAATGTTTTAACCATCAAGTCTAATCAAACCCTAGAAAACTAACTACTTTAAACACTAACTTAATCTACTCCTAATCTATATAAGGGAAGTAAAGAGAAGGAAAAAAGAACAAAAACTAGGGCTAAGCTCCCTTAGGGGGAGTATATCTCTAATGTGTGCCAAAATGTGCCCTTATATGAGTCCCCAGCCAAGTCTGCCTCTTTTTTTCCCAACAAAATTCCAGCCGGCTAGCATTAATGAAAGTCAAACTGCATGATGAAGACCGGCGCAGCTGCACAGGGAAGAAGGGCAAAGCCGGCGCAGCTGTGCATCAAGGAGCTTGGTCGAGGCAACTGGAGCAGCTGCGTAGGCAATGGGCATGGAGCCGGCGCAGCTGCGTAGGGCTTCAGGCTCTGAATGTCTGCCTCTTTTGCTGCCTGTTCCTGCACTCATTCCATTCCTGTGATTCTTGCTCCTCTTACTCAGCATCCTCAGCATGCCATCAGCTCATGTTTTAGCAACCTTTTCCCTTTTTGGCATTCTATCATCCTTTTAAGCTCAATGCACACCATGAGGAGTTCCAAACATAAAATCTACAAAAGAAAGTAAAAACACAGGAAAAGCACTAACATACTTGAGTTTAAGCAATGAAATAAGCCAGTTAATATCTGAATAAGTGGTCATGAAAACCACTTATCAAGCCGCAAGTGAAACAACCTTGGATCTTCTTTGGCTTCGGGCAGTTGGGCAAAATGTGTCCCTCCTGGCCATAATTATAGCAAGTACTGCGCCTCTTCCAGTACTCGCCCTGGTGATTCTTCCCACACTTCGGGCATCCTTCTACCCTCTTCTTGAAACCTCCACGAAAATTCCCCGATTGATTGTTTTTATTTTTGTTGTTGTTGTTGTTGTTGTTGTTGTTGTTGTTGTTCTCCCACTTTCTTTTTCCTAAGTTACTTCCTCCACTGCTGCTTCTTCCAACACGGCTTTCTCCTCCCATATTCTTTCCTTTCTTCTCTTTGTTATACAAGCTCAAGGCTTCACTTCCTTCTTCGATAATAATCGCCTTCTCCAGTAATGTTGCAAAAGAATCGATCTGAAGAACTCACACCTTATTAAACAACCAAGGCTTCAGTCCTTGCTCAAAACGTCTCGCCTTCCTCTCTTCATCTCCTACTTGGTCTTCTGTAAATTGCGCTAGTTCATTGAACTTAGCTGCGTACTGCGCCACCGTCATATCACCTTGCTTAAGTTCCAAAAACTTAACCTCCATTCTGTTCTTCATGCTTTTCAGGAAGTAGTTCTTGAAAAATAGAGTTTTGAATCTCTCCCATGTTATTATCCCTTCTCCTACTCTTTGTTGATTAGCCTCCCACCAGTAGTTAGCTTCGCCCCTCATCATGTACGTAGCAAATACTGTCTTCTGGTCTTCACCCACACGAGCGATGGTGAAAGCCTTCTCTATTTCCTTTATCCAGGTCTGCGCAATGATTGGATCAGTAGTACCTTAAAACTCTGGAGGTCCTACGCTCCTAAAGTCTTTAAAATTCCTGGCTGGGGCTGCTTGAGGATTGGGGTGAACGGGTTCGTTGTTCCTTCCCTTAAGAGCCTCTCCTAACAAATCCACTAACTTCTGGATCGGGTCTACTTTCTCTCTCTCATTGTTCACTGATTCCTCAGGTGCAGTTAATCTACGTCTGGGCGGCATTTTCTGCATCACAAAATTTTCACTTTTATTATTCAATTATATTACTTAAGTATTTCTTTAATGCTAAAAGAATAGAATTTACAACACGTTTCTGAAATAAGATCATTTATATTCATATGCCAAATCATATGATTATCCCTAGCATACTGCTATAAATGTCATCACATATCCACTCATATCACAAAAGGTGGGGAAATTACTAACATACTACCCCTCTAACATAAGCCTACTCGGGGTTTACTTCACTATCCCATACCTTACACATAAGATTGGGATTACATCACTATATACATCACATAAAATAACTACTAAAGCTACTACTAGACTAACTAATGGGTCTCATCCCAACATCCCATGCTCCACAGCGCTCTTGTACTTAATCTGCGCTATGTACGCCATCAACTCTCTGTTCATAGTGTGTCGGGTCTGTCCCTGCTCAGTCGGGTAGTGGTATACACCATCGATCACCCTCTCAATGACTGAGCAAAACACGTAACCCATCTTGTTCACCTTCCTCTTCTTGCATCTAACTTCATCCTCTAAGTCGTTTGCCCTCTCATTAGCCGCTTCCCACTTCTCCTCGAAGTGGATCCTATCCATCACCTCTAACTCTAGCTGAGTACGGAGTGCCTCTTTCTCAGTCTTCTCACTTAACTCTCTCTGCTCTACTTCTTCCAGCTTTCTTGCTAAATCCACAATCCGAGATACCGACCTGTGGAACAAGGTTCCCATCTGGATTCCTGCCTCTCTACGGTAAGCAATCTCTACTTCCATCTCCTGCATCACTAGCTTCCTCTGATGGTCCTCATCCCTCAGCTTCTGGAATTCAGACTCTCTCTCCTGAGCTTCAGCCTCTAGCTCCTGAACTCTACAGTCTAGCTCTAGGATCCTCTCCTCGTACTCTCCTAACATCTGCTCCTCGAGATTAGGCTCATAAGAGTCCTTCATGGGATCCTCCTCTGGATCAAACTCTACCTCGATCTCAGTCCACGTCGTCAGACTCAGACGGTGCAACTGCCTGTATAGGCACAGCCTCTAGAGGTGCCTCATAGACAACATGTATATCTCAGGGCTCCTCATTTGCCACTCTACTAGGTCCTCCCATGTCTGTCATCCTACAATCACGAACACAAGATAAACAACAGAAACTCCATTAGAATGTTAAACAAAACATAAGTTCATTGTATAGAATGAAGTTATATTTCATAACACACTAAGTCTCTCTCTAGGGAAAAACTCTACATGAGTTCTATCTCCTTCTATATCTTCTAAGTTCTCCTAAGTTATAATCCAAGGACTCTCGCTCCTAAGGTTTATAACTACAGCTTTGATACCAACCTGTGACGCCCCCAAATTCGGACCACCACAGTCTCGAATTCGGTTCGTTACGTTCTATAATCTAATCTAATATAATAATATAACTAAATGTCATATCGCACAGCGGAATAACACATTATACGAATAGATTATGTTTATTTAATATAACCATTCATGTCCCAAGGTTTCGCAACTTAAACATCGATTAAATCTTAAACATAGCTTAAGGATACGTAATCATAACTAATACATAATAGAATAAATTCTTATTACAATTAACAAAAAAGTTATACATAATTAACAAGCTACTCCGTAGCTTTGCCCTTGCCCTTATCAGCGCCCGAAGGTTCGCCTTGCTCTGTCTTAACTGATATGTTTTTTAGGGAAAAGCAAGAATGAGCAACAAGTTTGCTTAGCAAGTAATATAGCAATAAGGGTCAATATAGTTTTCAATTCCCAAGGGTATAACAATAAATGATAGTTCGAGGATAACAAGAAGTATCAATAATTCTCGATAACAGTCGCTAAGGACAAAAAGATATCAATAAGATTCGATGCTTAAACATTTTAAGATTTCAAAATAATGAATACTGAGCAGTCACTAAGGACTATAAACTTCTACTAGAATTAACAATAATATGCTGATAATCCAATAAAACAAGTACAACTGGTGATCAGCCTAAAGTACCTACGTTATGCATACCGTTTAATCGTACTCAAGTGCGCACGTCGGTCTCCAGACAATATATAGTTTCCCCTTTAAAGAAGGTTGTTCATCTTAGTCAATACAAGATTTCGCACCAATCAACTGGTTTGGATCGCTTTCAAATTATGATTTAGGTCTTAGCCGAATCAAATGGCATAGACCGCTCTTTCAATGTATATAAGAACAAGTATAAGTTCAATACTCGAAATCAAAGTTCGAAGAATATAAACAATTCTACCTTAACTATAAATCATTATGTCAAAAGACAAGAATCATACTTTTAATTGTTTACTTGTACAACCAATAACAGTACAAGCTCAAGAAATGCTCAATAAAGAGTAGGGCTCGAGTACTTGCCTCAAGCGTAGTTTACCAAAGTATAGCTTATCAACACTTTTCGAATCCTATTATAACATAGTTTTGTATATAGGACATTTATTAATTATGTTCATTCGATACACAAACTTAATATGTAAGTTAGACATACACACACGATTCTAACTTAGTCGTATAATCCTTTACGTCCGTCATTACGCACTTAACATACACGTAGCACAATATATTATGAAACCAATTAACATAATTTGTAATCGTCACTTGACATAACATTTGAATGTTTATAAACATTTATCAAATCTATATGGCTTCATCTTATCATGCTCATTGACACTTTGAATAATGTTCTGGACATGAATTACAGATTAGGATAACCATACAAGCCTACATCAATCTCAAATTACAAACAAAATAGTCAGACTCCTCTACAGGGTGGCGCGGCCGCGCCTAATTTGAACTAGGTATTGGCGCGACCGCGCTGCTCCCAGTTCAAATCAGAGCTGAGCATCAGATTGCTTGGCCTAGCTTGCACAACCTCATACTCTAATGATAACACATGCAGAAATATATATGTTATGATAAGTTTGATTCTTACATCATGCTTTCAACATCGTCTTATCGATATCCGACTAACGAGGCTTAACGTGTTCGATTACAATGTTTCTTACGTCTACTCATTATACACATGCAATGAGGTCAATAATCTTTATTTACACATGCTCAAGTTATTTTAGTCATGCATTTCATGTTCTATGGTTTCACTTCTTTAAAACTTATTTTAAACCATGCTCAACTAGTTTACAATGCTTAAGACTAGTTAGGCATACATGTCAATCATGTCTAGAGGCATACGATACGTTATCAAGATGGTCATAAATTTTAGAATGTTCATAAGGTAGTTATCAACAAAACCAGCTTCCAAACTCTTAAGGTTTCTCTTGAAAATCTCATGTTAACCAACCACGCATGCAAAGCTACTACACATATCATATTTCATGCTTGTATATATATAATCATACCACCTAAACATGCTCACAAGTTCAGAATTTAAAGGGCACATTGTTTATCAAGTTTGTATTTGAAACTCTACGATTTCTCTTAGAAGATTGTCAAAACCATTCAAGTATGTAAGGTAAGTCCATATATCTTATATCATGCTTTCATATACACATAAATAGTCCACATAAACATGCTTTATATTTTAGAACTCAAAGTGTTCTAGTTCGACAAGTTTGCTTTTGAAAACTCTAAGTCTCATTTGGAAAACCAAGCTTTGGTAAGTGGTTCTATGCAAGGTCCCTTAAACCAGTATGTCAGGGATGTAAAGGTGTTTAATTACGTTGTACTAGCATGCTCAATATTCCAGAAACCATAAAAATTCATCAACTAGTTCTGCAGAAGGGTGCGGCCGCGCCCTGTTTGTACTAACTAGTGGAGCGACCGCGCCACTCCGGTTCCAGCCCAGACAGTTTTCTGCTAGAACATAACTTCAACATAATTCAGTTAGCATGCTTTCATACTACTACTTTGCATACCTAACACTTATATACACTCTATAATTCATACTAACATTTCCCACACATTAATTTCAACTACATTATGCAATTTCAATTGATTGAATTTTAAAGTGGGTATGTATTATACCTTTTGAGCTTTAAATTTGGATAGAGCTTTGCTTGAATTCTCAGCTTATGCCCTCAACTCACTCTTGCAACACATAGCAAATAATTTGGCAACTAGATTATGGGAAGAGGAGGTCTCATTTATAGAGATTTGAAGGACCATGTCAAGCCTTTGCTCATAGAATTAAACTAAGAGATGGAAGGAGAGTTCATTGGGTATTGGATAGTTGGTGGAATAGTGGCCATCAACCACTCCAACCCACTCCATTGCCATCATTGTTGCTAATTTGCTGAATTTGAGAGATGAAGGGACTAGACTAGGCTATAAGCTACTCACGTGAAGAAGAAATGAAGGAAATGACTCTCAATTTGGGACTAGCTAATACTCAGTATATGCAAGAATGATATAACACTAATACTTAGGTTATTATACATACACTCATATATGCTTATGTCTAAGTTCAATTGGGTGCATACTTAGATTTTAATGACATTACAATATTACATGGTAGCAAATTGGGGTACATGTACACACATCAATAAATAATCCATCTACATTTTGATAATGCCAAGTTATGATTTATTTGAGTAGTGACACACCACATTATCATAAACCTTATTATTTCAATTAATCATTAATATTAATTATTTATATAGTCAAATTTAATATTTTATAAAGTACACTCTAATGCACTACACATAACACATGGTCACATAGACATCATTTATATAACTTACACATTCCATTAATCATACTATATAGTTTTCATATTATATAGTCTCACTAAAGTGTCACACTACACTTTATAATATAGTTTGGTTCAACATTGCACAATGTACACATAGCATATATTCTCATGGGTCCATTTATGTATTTCATGTGACTTACTTCCTTTTACCATATAGTTCCTATATTACATAGTCATATCAAAATGTCACATTATACTTTATATCATGTAGTTACTATATAATATGTGAGTACCTATCGTTACACTTATAAATTAATTGAACAAACCTTAATCTTATAACATTAATCAATTATTTATTCATTAATATATTATTACTCATTATAACAATTAATTAATAATATATTATTAATTAATCATTCACTTATTAATTCTTCTTTAATTAATTAAATCATCATAATTCTCATTATCGTGCCACACAAGGCATTTTACGAGCTTATCACAAACTCCATATTTTTTCTCTCAATTATTATAAATTCAATTTGAATTAATTGAATTACTCATCTCATAACACGTAAACATTTACATTCAAATAAATATTTATTTTCTTATTAATATCAAAATTAATATTTATTCCTGAAATTTACGGTTCTTACATATAATAGGTCGATACTGGATGAAATGATCTTAACTACTGAGGATATAATTCAGTGTGTTGAGGTGGAGAGAAGTGCTTATAAACCTGGTGGTAGACCGGTTCGTGTTTCTACCAAAAGTGCTATTTTGAGGAGTCCATATACAACGATGTTTGGATCTGCTAGTTCATCTTCTTCTGCTGTGGGTCCTACTCAAATACGCAGAGGAGTTTCTGTATTTCCCAATGTTTGCATGGGTATGCCATCCAGATATGAAGATGTATTATTTGACCAATGGTTTAAGATTGGCCTAAATAACAGGAAAATGTATGTTATTTGTAGTTTAACAATGATATAGTTTTTTATAAAAAAAAATTGTTTTCTTTTACTAATATGCTTTTATATTGAAGGATTGAAAAATTCTCTGGAGATAATAATAAGATTGAACCTGCATTTAGATTTGGGTCTGTCCCAATATCATCTAAAATGTGGTTCTACAAGTTAAATACTCCTGGACAGTGGCTTGATGATGATGTGAGCTTATTTTTTTTCGAAATTTTGTAGTGGTAGTTATGGTTACCTTAGTTAACTATTTTGGTAACTAGTTTTGACAGTGTTGGTTACCTTTAGCATAGAGTTATATTTTTTAGTAAATGTTTATATCTTATGGATTTTGGTTTTTTTTGGGGTTCAGCATATCAACATTTCCTTCTACTACTTTCGAAAATTGGCTAGGCACTTTGACAATATTCAAATCAGGGCAACGACAACAGATTGTTGGTTTCATGTGAAGATGTCTGCTTTGTATGGTGAATACTGTCTTAAAAATGCAGATACGAATCTATTGTAGGGGAAGGGTGATGTCGCTGAATACATCCGTGGATTTGTGATGGATGTGAACACACCATGGGCTGATGTTGATTATGTTTTGTTTCCCATTCACATGACAGTTACAGAGCATTGGTTTTTGTTGATCTTTGATGTGCATCGTAGACTTCTAGTAGTTTACAATTCTCTTCAACCAAATAGGTCACTCATGCGAACAAATCTTATGGATGTTTGTGAGCCTTACATTTTCATTCTACCCATAATCTTATCTAAGAGTGGTTTTTGGAAGGGTAGGTCAGATATTAATTTCAATAGTGAACCATATCTTCATAAGAAGGAACATGATATAATTAAACTTGAATTTGCAGAGGGGGGTACCTGAACAAATTGAGGGGTAAGGTTTACATTGTTTCCATTTCTTTAATTATTCCATCTAGTATGATTTTTGTTTTAATTTTTGTTTTATTTTGTTTGCTTGTGCAGTGATTGTGGGATGTTCACGGTTTATTTTGCTGAACATTTTATTCACCAACAGTTTGTTGAAATGCCTATACCATTCCCTGTTACTCATTATCGGAAGAAATTATGTGTTAACCTCTTTATGCATGCCATGAACAAGCAATTAGAGGGATACGATTCTGATACAGAATATCTAAGCAGATTTGTCCCAGTTGAATAGTTTGGTTGTCATTATTGTCGACGATGGGCGGAAAATCAAGTCCTCGGTCTCCATTTTTGTTGAAGGAGGATGTCTCTTTTTTCTCTTTTGGAGTTATTTGCCATCGTCTCTTGTCCGTGGACGAGAGAGGAGTTCCCCGATTTCCTTATTTTATTATTTTCCCTTTCGCTTTGTCTTTGGGGTTTTGTTTTAAAGGGTGAATTTCATAGGAAATCGGTACCGACATATGTGTCGACGATTTTAAAAGATTGATTTTATTGATTGGACCGATTGAGACAGAGTCGCCAATTGGTATTTTGGAAATGGATGTACCAACTCATCCGGGTTTTAATAGTTTTTTGCAAGATGGTCCAATGCGTGACTCTTTGATTTGTTCTTGAAACCCGAGATTCGTGGAATCCGGGGGCTAGGTTAAGCGGGGGGAAGGTGTTAGGCACCCCCCGACTACCGTGCACGCACGGTACCGCATCTTATTAATTTTCTTATGCAAAAAGAGTGTGTGTGTGTGTGTGTGTGTGTGTTTGATTTTGAAAGCTTTATTAATAGGTTTTTAAGTCTTTTTGATGACTTGAAAGTAGTGTTGTACCTCTTTTGCGCCTAGGTACAAAGGATTTAATTTAATCAAAAGTTCATTTTTAGCAAGATATATGAATTGAAATGAGGTTTTAGAAAGTAAGGTTTTCAAATCCTTTGCCCGACTAGGAATCAAGGACTTCGATACTTCCTTTTATTCTTTACGTTAATTACGTGATCTACCCTGAATCGCTTTATTTCATCAAAAGCTCTTTGTGGTTTTTTTTTTGAGAAATCATTTTGATGATATGTATGCTAAAGAGTTAAGAAAGTTCGAAACATCATCGGGCATAAAAGCCATCTCGATGAACCAAGCTCCCGTAAAAAAGGTTTTCACTATCATAGGATCTTGGATCCGAGATCTTGAGACTAACCCCTCGAGTTCGTTTTAAAGATCCAAATATTACATGTACATCGATATTTACAATATTTAAAGCATTTACAACGTAAAAACCGATCCATCGTGGGAATCAAGTCGGATCCATCCGGGGATCTCGACACCGGGATTCCTAGGCTCACATGATTTATATAATATTACGTATACATAACGTCCACGGCTTTGATACTAAGTGATTTCATCGCTCGAAATCACCGTTCACGCCGATTTGGCCCCCTTTTTACCTCTAAATATAGATTTAGGGCTATACGGGTTAACCGGGACGATTCAAAAATGATAAATCCATAGATATACCACGGATCTAAGCCGTTATAGCTCCCGGGTTAAAGCTTCATGCTTAATAACCTCTCGGGAGCTAGATTAGGCTTAGCTTGAGGTATATCTAGCCTCTGAAGACTATATACAACGTATCAAGCACAAAATAACCGGTAGAAACATAAAAACTACCAATAATTACATGATATGCTTAAAATACAACAAGTATAGCTAGATTCAAACAAGATACTTCATTAATCTATCATTTAAACATAGTTTACAAAGAAATAGAAGCTAAAAGTGCGTTATTTCACCTTGGGGAACGTGTGAACAAGCGTTTTGACTCCCCGGATGAAGTAAGAACACTAAGACAGCTTCAAGTATGTATTAAGTGGGATGATTGAGCTTCAAATATGTGAAGAAGAGTTCCACCCGAGCCTCCTTCTCTCTAGAAACTCTCTCTCTCTCTCTCTCTAAACATGTATCTCCCTCTTTCTAAATGAACTAAGATGGGGGTTTATAATATGTCCTGGGTAGCCACATATATGTATCCTGCCAGCCGCATACATGGTCAAGGCTACCCAAGTGGGACCCCCCCGGCTTGGTTATTGCTCATTCGATCTTGATTCGGCAGAAGCTGACATCCACCGTTTGATCTTTCGGACCGTCTTTGACGAACGCAGCGAGATAAGATCGAGTCTGACTGAATTAGGGTTCAGGAAGTTGATACTCATAGTCGAGATACCTTCCAGGTCCAGATATCAGTCCGCAGGCTTATCTCTCGATGGTACGTCATTTGAGGTTTGCTGGGGTGGTTTTCGATGATCACTGTCTCAGCTCGTCGATCTTCGATCGGGTTACGGTATGTTAGGACTTCATTGGTCCTCTTTACCATTCCCAGGGTTATCTCCGAGATAACCGGGATCTTTTTCCCTACTTCGGGGTTGTCTCTGAAGTAAAATGATGCTTTTACCCTCCTGCAGGGTTAGTACGGCAAAAGCAAAATTTTGAGTGTCTACAGATGCCCCTCTTTGTCATGTTTATTCAATGTAATGGAATGAACACGACAAAGATTTAATAGACACGGAGAATGCATGATAAGGTATATCTGATGATGCAATGTCATGTATAATCGATGAAATGATGTGTGAGATGTATAAAAGGGTTACGTCCCCGGTTGGGGAAGTTAAGGATTACTTTGTAGGGGTTGAGTCGACCTGCGTTGAATTGTAATCAACGAATTACACCATCGGAGTCATATCGATGCCTTCACTGGTTTGTAGCCAACGGATTCATTATCAGGTGAGCTAATTCCTTCACTGGGTTGTGGCCAACGGATTACATCATCGGGGATTTGCCGACCTACGTAGGGTTGTAGCCAATGGATTACACCATCGGGGATTTTCCGACCTTCACTGGTTTGTAGCCAATGGATTACATTCATCGGGATTTACCGATCTGTGTAGGGTTGTAGCCAACGGATTACATCATCTGGGATTTGTCGACCTTCACTGTTTTGTAGCCAACGAATTACATTCATCGGGGATTTGCCGATCTGCGTAGGGTTATAGCCAACGGATTACACCATCGGGGATTCGCCGACGCCTTTACTGATTCGCTGTCTGTGGATTACATAGTCGGGGTTATGCCGACGCCTTTACTGATTCATTGTCAGTGGATTTCATTGTCTGGGTCAAGCCGATGCCTTCACTGATTTGTTGTCGGTGGATTACATCATCGGGGTCAAGCCGACACCTTCACTGATTTATTATCGATGGATTTCATCGTCGGGGTCAAACCGACGCCTTCACTGATTTGTTGTCGGTGGATTTCATTGTCGGGGCCAAGCCGACGCCTTCACTGATTTTTTGTCGGTGGATTACATCGTTGGGGTCAAGCCGACGTCTGCACTGATTTATTGTCGGTGGATTTCATTGTCGGGGTCAAGCCGACGCCTTCACTGATTTGTTGCCGGTGGATTACATCGTCGGGGTCAAGTCGATGCCTTCACTAATTCATTGTCGGTAGATTTCATCGTCGTGGTCAAGCCGACGCCTTCACTGATTTGTTGTTGGTGGATTACATCATTGGGGTTAAGCCGACGCCTCCACTGATTCATTGTCGGTGGATTTCATTGTCGGGGTCAAGCCGACGCCTTCACTAATTCATTGTCGGTGGATTTCATCGTCGGGGTCAAGCCGACGCCTTCACTGATTTGTTGTAGATGGATTACATCATTGGGTCAAGCCGATGCCTTCACTGATTCATTGTCGGTGGATTTCATCGTCGGGGTCAAGCCGACGCCTTCACTGATTTGTTGTCGGTGGATTACATCGTCGGGGTCAAGCCGACGCCTTCACTGATTCATTATCGATGGATTTCATCGTCGGGGTCAAACCGACGCCTTTACTGATTTGTTGTTGGTGGATTTCATCGTCAGGGTCAAGCCGACGCCTTCACTGATTTGTTGTCAGTGGATTACATCGTTGGGGTCAAGCCGATGCCTGCACTGATTTATTATCAGTGGATTTCATTGTCGTGGTCAAGCAGACGCCTTCACTGATTTGTTGTCGGTGGATTATATCGTCGAGGTCAAGTCGATGCCTTCACTGATTCATTGTCGGTAGATTTCATCATCGTGGTCAAGTCGACGCCTTCACTGATTTGTTGTCGATGGATTACATCGTCGGGGTTAAGCCGACGCCTCCACTGATTCATTGTCGGTGGATTTCATGGTCGTGGTCAAGCCGACGCCTTCACTAATTCATTGTCGGTGGATTTCATCGTCGGGGTCAAGCCGACGCCTTCACTGATTTGTTGTCGATGGATTACATCATCGGGTCAAGCCGATGCCTTCACTGATTCATTGTCGGTGGATTTCATTGTCGGGGTCAAGCCGACGCCTTCACTGATTTGTTGTCGGTGGATTTCATCGTCAGGTCAAGCCAACTCCTTCACTGATTTGTTATCGGTGGATTACATCGTCGGGGTCAAGCCGACTGATTTTTTGGTTTTTCGGCATTCAACGTCGTCGGCGTTCAACGACTGATCTTCGCCGAACTTCAGCTATTTTGGAGGATTTTTCAGGGTTTTTGGGGTTTCAAACTGTCCCGGAAAGGCATCATTTTTCCTAATGTGACCATTCTGAACCCAAAAGAACACGTTTTGTGCATCGTGTTACCAAACAAAATGTCACGGGACCCACTTAAGGTAGCCGCATACTTGGTTGCGACTAGAGCAACCATGGTCAAGGCTACCAGTGATCGAGCTTATACCCTCGGGAGGCCTCATTTTCACCCATTTTATTCGGGTTTCTTGTCATTTCTCTCTAAAAAATCGAGTTCTTCTTCATTTGTACTCGATTCTGGCTTGATTTAGAGCGATCCGTCACCATACATTCCTTCTTCGGACTACGGGTAACGTCTAGACTCCGTTCGTTCCTATTTTTGTTGGTTAAAACACGTGTTTCCTTTCTTAAAGGCAATATATCTAACATGTATGCATGTATAGATAGATAAATGTGGTTATGATGTAATGCATGCATACAGATCATCTTATGGACCGTATGAATGCGAAATATTATCATTTATCAGTTAATCTAGACATACATTATATATATATGTGTTAGAATAACAATTGAAATTGATGTTTGCATGCTTGGTTATGATGATGTACCCTCATAGGGTGATTTAATACATGCTTCGGGCATGTGGATAGTCCGTTTTATAAAGGAGACTCTGGCAAAAAAAATTTATAAACCAAATGTCCGGGTCATAGATACATTATAGATGTACTAAGATGCAAATGACATACACATTTAATGACACATGTAAGACATGCATGATGTGATGATCATATTTTATGGGTTTAATTTGAAATTTGCAAATGGTAAGAATATACCTGACTTGGCTTTAATTCCTACGAACTCATTGTACAAACATGGATCCTGAGGAGCTTAGTCATGCCACTGGACGGCCGATTTCATCCGGAGTTCGCCGGCATAGGACCCCCTCTGAGGTTTTGGTTCCACGTATTAGCCGACGGGTGCAGCGTTTGACCAAGCCCGCTCGCTTGCCTGCTGGGGAGGATCAGCCACTCCTGGACGAGGACATTCCCAAGCCTGAGGTTCCGCCTCCGCCCCCTACTGCACCTAGATTTCTTTCGGGCATTGAGGTAGAGGTCCCAGATTTGCTGGGCACGGATTTGAGCCACCATCCATCCATTCACTTGCAGGTGAATGAGGTATGGGATTAATTGGTTTTTTTTATTCTCTTTTCTAACATAGACGGGTTTTCTTAACCTTGACATCATGCAGGTGCCAGAGTTTACCCAGCTGAGGGGTAACTGGTTTAGTATCTACGCTCTGTATCAATCGCTACCTCCCGAGTACAGAGAGATCATAGATTCTTGGGGATTTGGGGCCTTCTTCACCATTATTCCCCGTCGTTGCCCTGGGGGCTATTTGCAAGCTTTGGGTGAGAGATGGTTTCACCAGAGTCAGTCGCTGCATCTATTGGATTGTGAGGTGATGATAACTCCCATGGATTGGAGGTACATCACTGGCTTGGAGTTTACCAGGGATAGGGTGCCCTTGGAGCCGTCTATCACCAGGGCTGCTGTACGTGCCCTCCTAAGGTTTTTTCCTCAGGAGTGAGCCTTCAAGGCTCATAATATTCTATCAGGATGCCTGGGCGTTGATTCAGCGAGGCACCTTGCAACAGGAGTTGCCTATTGATTTGGCGGAGAGGGATCGCATCTTGCGGCGTCTGTTCCTGACCATCATAAGGGGTTGTTTCATAGCGAACAACTCCTCCACTGTCCCCTTCAGCATGGTAGGGGCTGTTCAACATGTAGACCATATTGGGGACTATAATTGGGGGTCGTTCACATTCGCTTTTTTCCTGCATGGGATGCGACTGCGATCTGAGGGAGTTACCAACGCCTGGGTCAGATTTTTCCCGTTTCTTCTGGTAAGTCTTTTTGGCTAAATTTCATTTATTTGCCTTTTGATTGATTTCTCTTTTCCCACAACTGATGGAGGGTTTGTTTGAATTGACAGTTCTGGGCTTATGAGAGGCTTCCCTGTCTTTGCCCTACCTCTGTCTTAGGCTTAGATACTTATCCCCGGGGATGTAGATGGCATCAGTCTACTCTGTCTGAGGTCCTGGTCGTGGAGGACTTTGCCCATGCCCATTTTCAGTTAGAGACATTACTTGCTCGAGACATAGTGTGGACCCCATATTCTGGAGAGCACTTGGCCGAGGGATTTGAGGATGGCGTGCCGACAGGGCCAAAGTTCTATTTATCGACTCACCAAATTCCATTCCTTTTTGATGGAGGTTGGGAGCTCTACCTTGGAGAGCACGCTATTCGATGCATTACTGGGGAGATTCGCTTGCCGTATCTTCCTCCAGCCCAGAGCTTTTGGCCTCTGACTTCGTCAGTTGCATCGATTCCCAGCTTGGGGTTTGATGGTTTCCTCCTGTCTGAGGGTCCGATCTCTTTGGCTGACTTTATCGCTTGGTGGGTCCGGCGCACGATAGAAGCTCAGACCAGGGATACCCAGTTCTTGGGCGATCTGGTTCCAGGATCCCTTATGATGAGGGACTGGATATCTTGTTTTCAGGAGCCATCTCATCAGGATCAGATTGCTGCCTTGAGACTTCAGTTGGAGGAGTTGTCGGCCTTTTGTAGTTATAATGGCTTGGACCCATCCTTGGCTCACACTTTTGCTTCTTGGGGTCATGAGGCTGAACCGTCAGGCGGTGGTGGATCCCATGGTGCTGGACCCTCAGGTTTTGGTGGCTTCTAGGATAGAGATGTTCCCTTCACTGTTCCCCCGGATACGCAGGAGACACCTTATCGACCGGATCAGCAGGATGCACCCACTCCAGGTAGACGACCTCAGGTTGATCAGTTTGATGAGACCCTCACCTTCTTGGATGATTTTGATGAGCGGGCTAGTCCATAGGTCCTCGGTTAGTCATTAGGCATTTGTGCCCCAATATCCTGTACTTTTTATTTTTAGTTTTCACATATATCATAGGTATGACAATGATGTTTATGAAACTAATGTACTTGGCAGATATTTATATATGATGCTTCTTATATATTCATCACACATGTTGTTTCATCATTAGTATGATGCATGCTTCAGATATATTTAAATGATTGGATAGAGATTGACCCTTGTATGGTCTTATTGACACAAGTTTTATAGATGTCGTCCTCTGCAGTGGTACGTTTGGACCACCTTCCTGCTAGCCATATAGCTACCAGCTTGAGGGTTTGGTATAACCAGCTGCCATCCACCGATCGCATCGATGTCAGCCGTATGCTGGGCCACTCCATGTCTTTACTGTCCTTCTAGATTTCAGAGGGATTTATTGCCGGGATACTCAGTTATTGGACTCCTGAGCGTCATGTCTTCCTATTTGGCTCAGCCGAGTTGACTCCTACATTAGAGGAGTATAATCGCATTTTAGGACTGTCAATAGAGGGGCCATGTGCTCCAGTGGCTTTGGGCCATATGCGCCTCCAGTTCATGACGGTGACTGGATTGAGGAGAGCAGTTGTGATGGTTGAGGTGGGTGGTAGCCACATCATCTCCATGGACTTTATGTTTAGGCATTTTGCTTCCACGGATAGCTTCGATGTTTATCAAGGAGACTTCGCCATTTTGGAGGAGCGCTGGTACGTTGCCCGCGTGGATGCCTTAGTTATGTGCCTCGTAGCTTATCTTTACATGCCATTTTATACCGATCATCTGGATGTGGCGATGTTGGTGGCTGTTAGGGCTCTTTAAGAGGACTTTACTATATTTCCCCTTATCCTAGCAGAGACATTGATTTCAGCCTCTATCTGCCATGACGCTGGTGATCAGGAGTTCAGAGGTAGTCCAGTGCTTTTATACATCTGGTTGATGACGCACCTCCGACCGATAGGGCATCTTCGCCGTCATGGTTTCTGTTTTGGACATGGCCTGTCTCAGATTTATTCATATCGCCCGACTTCTTGCGTCGATGAGGCGTCCTGGACTTCATTTCTGGGTGCCATGGAGGAGCCTTTTGCTATAGTCATATATTCTGGGTACTGCTCCTTTATGAGTTTCACCACCCATGTCGCTGACCTAGATTTCCTCCCCTTGGCGGGTTTGAGGCGTGTGATGACTTATCATCCTCTGGCGGTGATGGGTCAATTTAATCAGTACCAGGAGGTCCATGCATTTGAGGGGATTGAGGATTATCGATTCCCCATCTGCTCAGTTATCGAGGCTGATTTGGCTCGGGTTTATGGGTTATGGTCTATCGACAGACAGCAGAGTTTAGAGATGGCCATCCGGGCCGCTCTGCAGAGTATTTAGCTTGGCTTGAGTCGGATTTGGCACCAGATATCGCAGATCAGGTTGGTATAGGATCTTTATCTGATGACGATGGTTGGTCCATGGATGCGGCAGAACCGATGGAGGATCCTATATCTCTGATTGAGGATGCATTATTTGCAGAGTTGACAGCTTCTTTAGTGAGCACTGTCCCGCGGTTGGCCTCAGTTTCCATGGAGGCGATGGATAGACAGCTTCAGCTGGTGACATTTGAGTGAGATCAGGCTCGGGCTCTGTTGTCGACTACCGTAGCTAGTAGGGATACTGCTATCACTAAGACAGATGCAGCCCGTGCTTCCAGAGATCAGGCCATCATTGATAGAGATGCAGCTGAGACTTTCTCAGATGGACTCATCGATCACACACAAGGTGTAGTGCAGAGTCGAGAGGAGATTTTCCGCATGGCAGCGGAGATGCTGAGGAGGGTTGACATGTTGGAGCACAAGCTCAGAGCTGCTCCCCCGACTACAGAGACTGCTGGATATTTGGCAATGTTGGCTTGTCTCACCACTGATTTATAGCTCTATTTCATTTTCTTGTAGAGACTTTGTTATTATCACTTGTCATAGGTTAGAATCAACTTTTGTATTCTAAACAGTTATATATATTAAAAAGAAGCAAGTTCAGTTCACTTCCCCTATTTGTGCATGTCTAACAATGTCCACTGTTGCCATTTTTGCTTCATAATTTATTATGTCAACATGGAACTAGTCTCGTCATGTGGCATTAGATTTGGTAGGAATGATGATGAGATGTCGCTAGGTCATCTCCGCATGAGCCGTCGATTGGTTTGGGCTTGATGGATAGGTTTTGGATTTTTGTATAGGTTAGGAAAGTGTTTGACTTCTTTGAAGGTTAGACCGCACCATAAATGGCTGCCTACGAACTCCCACAGATAGGAGATCAGGTCTTTCGTAGTTCAAGCTCAGACCTGAAAAGTTTGAAAGGGGTTTATTTGGGTTTGAGTTTGATTTGATAAGATTTTGATGTTTTTTGGTTTGATTTGATGAGGTTTTGGATGCTTTTCAAGGGTAAGACCGCACCATAAATGGCTGCCTACGTACTCCCACAGATAGGAGATCAGGTCTTTCGTAGTTCAGGCTCATACCTAAAAAACTAGACTTGATATATTTTTTTCTTTTCTTTTTTTTCTTTTTTTTTTCTTTTATTTTTTTATCAAGACATAGTAGTCCAGTCAGAAACTGAAAAGGGATCTCAGACATAATATCATTTCACCGAGTTGGAATTGATCAGTTGCGAGAATTCCTCACCGCCCATCTCTTCCAATTTCAAAGCTCCACCTGATAGGATTGCTTTGACAAGAAAGGATCCTTCCCAGTTTGGGGCAAATTTTCCCTTAGCTGCATCCTGGCCCGGAATGATCTTCTTCAGTACCAAATCATGCTCTTTGAATTCTCAAGGTCGCACCTTCTTGTTATAAGATCGAGACATTCGCTGTTGATAGAGTTGATCGCAGCAGCTCTTCTTTCATCTATCAGGGATAACTGATCGTATCGATCTTGTATCCATTGGCTCTCCTCTATCTGGGCATCAAGGATCACTCTTAGTGATTCCATCTCCACTTCAATAGGAAGTACAGCCTCCATACCATATACCAATGAGTAGGGTGTTGCTCCAGTCGAGGTTCGAGTCGACGTTCGATATGCAAGTAGGGTTAACGGCAATAGCTCAGGCCATCCCCGGTGATTTGCTGACATCTTCATCATTATCTTCTTGATGTTCTTGTTAGCCGCTTCCACCGTGTCGTTCATCTTTGGACGATAAATAACCGAATTGAGGTGTTTGATATTGAACTTACTGCACAGTTCCCTCATCATCTCGTTATTCAAATTCTTCGCATTTTCTGATATGATAACCTCGGGTTGTCCATACCGACATATGATGTTATTTCTAATGAAACCAACGATGACCTCTTTGGTGACCCTGGGGAAAGAAGCTGCTTCCACCCACTTGGTAAAGTAGTCAATCATAGTGAAGATGAATCGATAACCGTTACTGGCTTTAGGCTCAACTGGTCCTATCACGTCCATTCCCCACATGGAAAAAGGCCATGGTGATGTCATGCAATGCAGTTGATTCGGAGGCGTATGAATAATGTTGGCGTGGATCTGGCATTGATAGCAACGCTTGACATGATCATCGCAATCCTCTTTGAGGGATATCCAGTAGTGTCCTGTCCTCAGAATCTCTTTGGCAAGCAGAGGTCCACTCATATGTGCTCCGCATACTCCACCATGTACTTCATTCATAAGTCACTGTGCTTGCTCCCGGTCTAGACATCTCAAAAGGCCTACACCTGGATCTCTCTTATAGAGAGCATCTCCACTTAGGTAGAAATTCATAGCCATTTTCTGTATTCGCTTCTTCGCGACTTAACTCATCCCTTCAGGGGTTGACTGATCTCGCAGATATTCTTTTATATGGTGGTACCAAGGTGGTCCCACAAGTAGTATCTCATCTGATATCTCCCCTACATTAATCCCATATGACGGTGTCTTCTGCACAGTGAAAGTGATGACAGGCATTCCCCTTCTTGCTGACAGGTTCACCAGTGAAGCTAATGTGGCCAATGTATCGGCGAAATCATTTTGGTTCCGGGGATATGCATGAAGGCTATGTCTTCAAATTCCCCTGTCAATCTGAGAACATGTCGATGATAAGGCAGTAGATGCAGTTCTTTGGTGGTGTATGCCCCGGTAGATTGTCTGATGACTAGTTTCGAATCTCCAAACACCGCTAAATATTTCACTCCCATGGACTGAGCCAACTTCAACCCCACAATGCACTCTTCATATTCGGCGGTATTGTTGGAGTTGTTGAAATACAACTTGGTTGCCACGGGGTATTGATCTCCTGTGATGGATACCAGGACTGCCCCGGCTCCGGCACCTTCAGCGTTTGATGGGCCGTCAAAGTACATTTTCCTGAATTGACCTTGATCCTCCTTATCAATCAGGAGAACAGTCAACACTTCTTCCTCAGGGAAATACATTTCCTAGAGGCTCAAAACCCCCTGTTGGTGCAGCCGACAGCTGATCCGCAATCCCTTGCCCTTTAATGGACTTTTGGATGACATATATAATGTCGAACTGTTGAAGGATTAACTGCCACTTGGATAGACGGCAGTTCAAAATTGGTTTGCTAAAGATGTATTTCAAAGGGTCCATCCTAGATAAGAGATAAGTGGTATGGCCATGCAGATAATGCTGTAACCTGGCGGCTGCCCAAGCTAATGTACAGTAGGTTCTTTCTATCAGAGTATATTTCTGTTCTCCGCTGCTGAAGCGCTTACTGAGATAATAGATTTCTCTTTCTTTCCCCATGTCATCCTTCTGCCCCAGTAGACAACCCATAGCATTGGAGTTGACCGAGATATATATGAACAACGGAATCCCATCCTTTAGGGGTACCAAAATAGGTGCTTCAATCAACCTCTTTTGGATGATGTGGAAGGCTTTTCGGCAGTCTTCATTCCATTTTCTCAAAGAGTTCTTCCTTAACAGTTTGAAAATGGGTTCACAGGTTGCTGTCAACTGCGATATGAACCGGTTGATGAAGTTGATTCTTCCCAGGAAACCTCAGATTTCCTTCTCGGTCTTTGGTTCAGGCATTTCCGTGATGGCTTGGATTTTGGTAGGATCCAATTCAATACCCCGATTGCTCACCAGAAATCCCAGTAGTTTGCCGGATTTCACCCCAAAAGCACACTTCGTTGGGTTTAACTTCAAATTGAACTTGCGAAGTCGTTCAAACAACCTCCAAAGATGGGTGCAATGGTCATCAGCCTGCCGGGACTTTACGATGATATCATCCACATACACCTCAATTTCTTTGTGCATTATATAGTGGAATAAAGTCATCATGGCTCTTTGATAAGTAGCCCCAGCGGTGGTAAGGCCAAAAGCTAGTCTTCGATAACAGAAGGTTCCCCACTAGGTAATGAAGGTGGTCTTTTCCCTGTCTTCTTTAGCAACTATGATCTGGTGATATCCAGCAAAGCAATCAGTGAAAGAATACATCTCGAACTGTGCACTGTTATCGATTAATACGTGGATGAACGGCAATGAAAAGTCACCCTTAAGGCTGGCTTTGTTAAGATCTCGATAATCTACATAAACTCGCACCTTTCCTCCAGATTTTGGCACTGGGACTACATTGGACAACCATTCAGGGTACGTTGACACCATAATGATTCCCGCTTTGAACTGTTTGATAATTTCTTCTTTGACCTTCAGGCTCCATTCTGGTTTCAACCGTCTCAATTTCTGCTTGACTGGTTTGAACCCTTCTTTAATTGGTAGTCGATGGAAGACGATGTCGGTGGATAGAGACCAGGCAAAAACATCCTTGAATTGTGTTAAAAGTTGGATTAGTTCTTTTTCTTGGTTAGAGGGAAGGTTGGTTCCGATCTGTATTTCTTTGGGATCGTCGGGGGTTCCGATATTTATGGTGGTGGTTTGATCGAGGTTGGGTTTAGGTTTATCTTCGAACCCATGCTTTGATTTCCTCGGGCACCTCGTCATCATCCCTTTCCTCCTGCTTGATTCCCATCAAGTCAAAGTCCAATTTTATGTTAAAATCGTAATCATTACTCAAATTCGGCAAACCATGGACGTGGCTAGAGACATGCAAATTTGGAAACCTGATACAAAAACTTGATTGCTAAATATATACAAGTAGTCGTCAATTACAAAAAGATTCATCAGTTAATATGACAACTGGCAATAACAAGCTACAGATGAAATAAAACAGACATAAGTATAGATAAAGGTGGAGCTCCCTGTCAGCAGTCGCTTCCCAATTTTTACCCTTTTCGGACGATCTGTGGAGTGATCGTCCAATTGCTGGTCTGGAGTACCTGGGGAGTCGTTGAGATAGACGCGCTACTGGAGTCGCAGTCTTCCAAGATGGTCATAACTGGTTTGGAACTGGTCCCTGGATCACTACTTGGGATGTTTACATTTCCCCAGTTAAGTGTCGGGAGGTTAGGTTGATCACTTGACAGATCTGTCCCATTGGACTTCTTCAAGTCCTTTTCAGGAAGGCAAAAACTGCTCAGGAATTGCAACTGAATTTCTTCCAGAAACTTCTGGTCTTTGGCCTTCTGGGCCGCAACCTTGAGAGGCTTTTCATCCCCGTCCGTCTGATGTCCTCTTTGATCAACTTTAGGAATCAAAAGGTTTGAAATAATGAGGGGGATCTTCTTGAGTGGCTCTTTAAATCCAGTTTCACTAAGGTTTGGCTTGAGGTGAATTAACTGGTTGACGCTTGTGAGGATTCTGATGCTTGGATCCACCATGGTATCCGAGTCCAGCCTTTCCCAATTGTGTGGGTATACGAATTGGGTTCCTGATTCCTTGGCCATTCTTCCCCAATCCTCGGCCTAGTCGATGTCCTCGGGACAGCATCTCTTGGCTAACTGCCATCACCTCTGTAGATATCCGGGGAATTAAGATCGGGGCTCCCACAGAGTTATATCGCGGATTGCTGATTTCGAAGGCTTGAAAACTGGCAGGCTCGACCCCTTCATTCACACCGACCAGGGGCATATCTCCCAGGTCATGAACAGGATAATTAGGTTCTACACTGATAGTCACCAGATTGCCGTTGACGATATATTTCAGTTGTTGATGAAGAGTTGAAGGGACAGCGCCAGCCATATGGATCCATGGTCGTCCTAACAACAAATTATACCCGGTAGTGATCTTCAGGATCTGAAAAGGTATGTTGAAAGTGAAAGGGCCAATCTCCACAAGAAGTTCAATCTCCCCCACGGTATCCCTTCCTGATCCGTCTAAAGCCCATACCACGACATGGCTGTCCCGAATTCGATTTGAGTTGATCTTCATCTTCTCCAGAGTATCTTATGGACAGATGTTTAAAGACGACCCTCCGTTGATTAGCACGCCACCTACCACATATCTTGATGAAACGATAGCGATATGCAATGGTTTGTGATGCCCAGTTCCTTCGGCTGGTATATCGTCGTCAGTGAAAGATATCACGTTACTGTCCAGTACATGGCTGATCCAGTGCTGGAATTTCTCAGTATCGATAGTCTTGGGTAAGTGTGCTTCCTCCAATACTTGGATTAAAATTTGACAATGGTCGTCAGATTCTAATACCAAATCCATGATAGAAATTTGATGGGGTTCAGCCTCCAATTGCCTCACCGTCCTGGCTTCACCTTGTCCATTTTGTGGAGGAACTCTATGATCTTTCCAGTAGATACCTTCCCTAATACCTTGGTTGTCAGTTTTGCCAAACGCCCCGGGAGGTAATATGTATTCTCCCTATGTATGATGGCGGTACAATCAGGTGCCAACTTTATCCCTTCTCCGTAATTCCACGATACCTTCTTTAGGCTGAGAATTGGGAGTTGTGGCCAAGGGGCCAACATCAGTGGTTTAGGCACTGGTATCTCGAGAGTGGCTTTATTTCTCTGCTCAGGTACCCCTTGGATGGTTATGGGTCCGCCGGATATTCCTTCCATGCAAAGGATAACGACTATCATACCTTCTACATTCCTCGGTCCCCGAGGGTAGTATATTTCTTCCTCAGGGAAGATCTCTGCTTTATTTATTGAGTCCAGCTCTCCAAATTCAATCAAGTTCTGGATTAGATGTCGCAGAGCCCAACATTCTTTCGTAGCATGTCCAGGAGCATTAGAATGGTAAAGGCAGGATGTGGAAGGATCAAAACACTTCGATCTCGTATCTGGGGGTGGAAAAAATTCTGTAATCTTCCCCCCCCCCCTAGATCAAGGTACAGAGAATCTCCTCCCTGGATTTCCTCAACGGGGTGAATTTTTGTTTGGCGGCAAAATCTCGACGGCTCTGCAATCTAGCTTCTCGAGCCATCTTTTCATTCCATTTGTTCTACTCTGGGCAATGGATCCGATCCCTTCTGGAGGTGGAACCATCTTGGATAGATATGGGGTCATTTGGCTTTGATAAGACCTGGTCGATGAGCTGTTGGGTCAACTGGTGTTGGTATACCACCAATTCAGCTAGCTGATCCACCTGCGCTCTGATTGAAGCCAATTCTTGCTCTACCCCATACTTTTCTTCAGGGTATCCCCATATTGCAGGGTCATGTGTAGAGGGTAACTCTCCCATCTTCCTCAGGTATTTACGGTTTTCCCTGCTTCCGGTACTGATCATATTGACTCCTTCCTCCGTATGCTGAGGCAGAGGGTTGTTGTTGACATTCGGCTGCTCAGGTGTTTTGACTATAATCTCCCCGCTGTCAATCAAGTTTTGAATTTTGTGCTTCAAAGTCCAACACTCCTGAGTATCATGCCCCGGTGAGTTGGAATGGTAGGTGCACTTCTTGCTGGAATCGAATTGCCTTCCATTGGGATCGGAAGGTGGAGCGAGCTCAACGATCTTCTTCTGGGCGATCAGTAGGGCTAATATGTTTTCCAAGGAGTCTCCTAAAGTAGTGAATATCCTTCTTTGCTTGTTTTCCCCAACTTTCATTGCTGTAGGATTTCAAAAATTCGCTGGATGAGGGTTCTGCCTCTGGATAGGTAAGTTAGGGCTCTTATTAGCAGATTATCCTTACAATACTAACGAGACATCTTCTTCCTTCCTCTTTGATCCTCTCTTGGGAGCGCTTGCATAATTTCCCGACTGTATGTGCTCGGCTACGGCTTCCAAAGCAACGAGGTCTTTGATTTTTCCAGACTTCAAACCTATTTCTGCCATTTCCGTGTTTGATCATTTCGGAGAAGGATTTTCCTAACCCGGGGAGGACTCTCTCATAGAAAGGGGCTTCTTGTATATCAATGAAGGTGGTCACCATCTCACCCTCATCCATTTGTGGGTTGACTTGGGCCTGCCATTCGCCTCCACCGCTGCGCGTATTCTCTGAACGATTCATTGCCCAGCTTTCTGACTTTGGTAACCTGGTAGCGATCAGGTGCCATCTGGGATTGAAAACTGTATTGGTTGAGGAAAGCATGGGCCAAATTTTCCCAACCTCTGACTTTGGAATTGTCTATCCGTGCGTACCACGTGCGGGTTTCACCGGTAAGGCTCTTCTGAAATAGCTGCGTCCTGAGGTTTTCATCCTCAGCGTAAGTTCCAAGTTCACCTATGTAGACTTTCAAGTGAGTGTACAGGTCTCCCAGCCCGTTGTATTTCTCAAAGTCTGGGACTTGAAACTTATCCGGGTATCTCGCCTTTGGGAAAATACACAGATCTGAGTAATTCACTCTCCCGTGGGATCCCGTCCCTTTTATAGACCGGATAGCGTCTTCCATCTGTCTAACTTTCTTCCTAATGTCTCCAGTGTATTTGTCCTCCCGGAGGTTTGTGATGTCCCGTGTCGTCTTCTGGATCGGGGCCTCCTTGGGTACTTCAACATTGAGGGGAGATATAGGTGTGGACGTATGGGTATTACCTTCCTTTTTGGGTACTTTCATATCTCCTTGCACAGAGGATTCAGTCGAACTCTTGTGTTTAGATTCCTGAGATAGTTTGCATTGTTCTTTTAACAGGGTCGTCATCTCAGCCATTTGCTTCTTAAACTCCTCGAATTCATCTCGAGATACTGGGATGGGTTCTGATGAACTTCCTTCAGCCATTAGGACTGGTGAAAGGGCCTTTTTGGCTCGAGATCGGGTTTTAGGACCAATCTGCACAACAACCGATATCTAGTTTAGACTGGATACTGGTGGATAGGGATGCATGATATGTTATGCATCAGTTTAATGGTTTTTTAATCTTTTCCTGCAATACAACGAGTTAGTCGAATTGATGACAGGGTGTGAAAGATGTATGTATGATAGTTCAAGTTAACGGTCATTTATATACGCGGACGATTTAAATGGGGCATGAAGAAGTACACCGCGCGTTTGGTTTATCAGAGGCTGACCTATCTTAGGGTTACTCTCACGGGCTGTTTGAAATTGGTTCCCAGATCTTCGTAATCTACTTGATGAAAACATCCATGTTTCGATTGGAGCGGATCTGAGTGGTGCCTTTCCTGAGCCTCACAATGGAAACATCCATAGGAGTCCAGTAATAAACAACCGACGGGATTGCTCCCTAATGGAGGTACCACACAACATACATTCACATACATTCACGTCTTCACCGCATGTAATATGATGACATTGTGCGAAGCACTAATATATTGTGTGAGGCACTAATACAAAATGCTAAAAGATTGACACACACAAAGATCATTCACACAAATGCATATGCAAAATGAAAATCAAAAAGTTTGATCGTGGCTTAAGCCCTCTTTGATCCCCAGCAGAGTCGCCACCTGTCGACGCCGGGCAGAAAATCAAGTCCTCAGTCTCCCTTTTTGTCTAAGGAGGAGGTCTCTTTTTTCTCTTTTGGAGTTGTTTGCCCTCGTCTCTTGTCCGTGGGATGAGAGAGGAGTGCCTCGATTTCCTTATTTTATTCTTTTCCCTTTTGCTTTTGCTTTGTCTTTGGGGTTCCGTTTTAAAGGGTGAATTTCATAGGAAACCAATACCGACATATGTGTCGACGATTTTGAAAGATTGATTTTATTGATTGGACCGATTGAGACAGAGTCGCCAGTTGGTATTTTGGAAATGGATGTACCAACTCATCCGGGTTTTAATAGTTTTTTGCAAGATGGTCCAATGCATGACTCTTTGATTTGGTCTTAAAACCCGAGATTCGTGGAATCCGGGGGCAAGGTTAAGCGGGGGGGAAGGTGGTAGGCACCCCCAACTCTCGTGCATGCACGGTACCGCATCTTATTAATTTTCTTATGCAAAAAATGTGTGTGTGTGTGTGTGTTTTTGATTTTAAAAGCTCTATTAGTAGGTTTCTAAGCCTTTTTGGTGACTTGAAAGTAGTGCTGTACCTCTTTTGCGCCTAGGTACGAAGGATTTGATTTAATCAAAAGTTTTTTTTAGCAAGATATATGAATTGAAATGAGGTTTTAGAAAGTAAGGTTTTCAAATCCTTTGCCCGACTAGGAATCAAGGACTTCGATACTTCCTTTTATTCTTTACGTTAATTACGTGATCTACCCTGAATCGCTTTATTTCATCAAAAGCTCTTTGTGGTTTTTTCTTTGAGAAATTATTTTGATGATATGTATGCTAAAGCGTTAAGAAAGTTCGGATCATCATCGGGCATAAAAGCCATCTCGATGAACCGAGCTCCTGTAATGAAGGTTTTCACTATCACGAGATCTTGGATCCGAGCTCTCGAGACTAACCCCTTGAGTTCGTTTTCAAGATCCAAATATTACATGTACATCGATATTTACGGTATTTAAAGCATTTACAACGTAAAAATCGGTCCATCGTGGGAATCAAGTCGGATCCATCTGGGGATCTCGACACCGGGATTCCTAGGCTCACATGATTTATACAATATTACGTATACATAATGTCCACGACTTTGATACTAAGTGATTTTATCGCTCGAAAGCACCGTTCACGCCGATTCGGCCCCCCTTTTACCTCTGAATATAGATTTAGGGCTATACGGGTTAACCGGGACGATTCAAAAATGATAAATCCATAGATATACCACAGATCTAAGATGTTATAGCCCCCGGGTTAAAGCTTCATGCTTAATAGCCTCTCAGGAGCTAGATTAGGCTTAGCTTGAGGTATATCTAGCCTCTGAAGACTATATACAACGTATTAAGCACAAAATAACCGGTAGAAATGTAAAAACTACCAACTATTACACGATATGCTTAAAATACAACGAGTATAGCTAGATTCAAACAAGATACTTCATTAATCTATCATTTGAACATAGTTTACAAAGAAATCGAAGCTAAAAGTGCGTTATTTCACCTTGGGGGACGCGTGAACAAGCGTTTTGACTCCCGAAATGAAGTAAGAACACTAAGACGGCTTCAAGTATGTATTAAGTGGGATGATTGAGCTTCAAATATGTGAAGAAGAGTTCCACCCGAGCCTCCTTCTCTCTAGAAACTCTCTCTATAAACATGTATTTCCCTCTTTCTAAATGAACTAAGATGGGGGTTTATAATCTATCCCGGGTAGCCGCATACATGTATGCGGCCAGCTGCATACATGGTCAAGGCTACCCAAGTGGGACCCCCCCGGCTTGGTTATTGCTCCTTCGGTATTGATTCGCCAGAAGCTGATGTTCGCCGTTTGATCTTTCGGACCGTCTTTGATGAACGCAGCGAGATAAGATCGAGTCTGACTGAATTAGGGTTTGGGAAGTTGATACTCGTAGCCGAGATACCTTCCAGGTCCAGATATCAGTCCGCAGGCTTATCTCTCGATGGTAAGTCGTTCGAGGTTTGCTGAGGTGGTTTCCGATGATCACTGTCTCAGCTTCTCGATCTTCGATCGGGTTGCGGTATGTTCGAAATTCATTGGCCTCTTCACCATTCACGGGGTTGTCTCCGAGATGATCGGGATCTTTTGCCCTACTTCGGGGTTGTCTCCTAAGTAAAATGACGTTTTTACCCTCCTGCAGAGTTAGTACGACAAAAGCAAAATTTTGAGTGTCTACAATTATCTTTTCCTTGTAAATTATTTTTCCTACATTGGTATTTTTTGGATATTCATAACCATTTGTTATGGTTAATTGATTTTTTACTGTTTAGTGCATCTTCTGTAAATGGGATTACTGTTGGGTTTGTACGAAATCGTGACACAATCAAATTGCAAAATTAGCGGAAGCATGGTATATCAGAGTTTAAAAAATTTCTACAAAACCATTACCCAAATCATCCTTTATGCAACTTATTAATTTAAAACGATAAATAAAGAGTTATGGAATCATACCCTTGTAGAACGAAGCTTCCACAGGTACGAGTTAAACTCCTTGTTCTTCGTGATCTCCTTGAATTTCCGGGTTAGATTCCTTCCTTTGATCAACGTTAGCCACCCAAGTGTTTGGCCTCTAGAGGTGATCCACCAAGAACGAGGAATTATCAAGAAGGAGGGTGGTTGGCTTAGTTTTCTATCCTCTATAGAAAAGGAGTACTGTCCAACAATTAGAATTGCATCAACTGATATCTATTATAAGACTCCTCTTATATAGACATTGGTCAACCCTTCTAATCCTATTAGACATGAGATTTCATTTAATTAATTAAACTCTTTTAATTAATTTAGGCTTTCCACCACATTGGGAATAATTAATTAAATTTATTTAATTAATTTATCTCCTAATCTTATTAGGAATAAATGAGAGTACTAATATTAAATTAATTACTAAACTACTTTAGAAATTAAAATAATAATAATTGTAATAATATTAATAAGACTCCTCTTATTAATTTATATTTAATATTTTCAAAATATTAAATAATAAACATTAAGCAATTTAATTTATTCTATCACCATAGATTAAATTAATTACACTTAATACATTATTACGATTATGCCATTACCTTCTAAAATAATTATTCTTCCTTTTATGGTGTGACCTTTTAGGTTCTCCATATTAAACCGGTTGTGAATAAATCAATTAGAACAATTCTAATCTTATTTAAATAAATAAATCAAACTAATAATCTATTTAAATAAATAATATTTATTCTACAATAGGGATAAGCCTCCCTAGCGATCAACGACTTTTCAGATAATATAGATTTCAACATTAATCATAAAAGAACCTGTGAGTAAATAGTTACCGTACAATTCAATCATTCCACCATACAATGTCCCAATTAAATATAAGACATGGAATTACTATCAACTCTTATTTTATTTAATTATATGTATTTCGATTAGAAAATGCACAACTCTATTTAATGCAAATTAGAAACTCCTTTCTAATTTTATTCCACCTTGGTCAAGGATTCCTGGGTTGTCATTTACCGAATCACATAGAACATATCTCCTCTTTTACTAGAGGTGGTAGATTCTTTATTGATCATTCATTATCTCCATATGGAACTCATTATACCCAAGCATACCCTTTTATATACCCTAAAGGGCTTTAAGGAATATGTCAAAGTATAATTCATTACATACAAGATACTATGATGATCTCAAGTCCAAGGATCACTTGTACTACTATCACATTAGGAATTCCTATTGACAAGCGAGTAAAACTTCATTAGGTATTCCATAGCGAGTCACGTTCAGTGAACTTATTCTCCAATAAGCACCTACATACTTGTTTTAGTGTCTCCACACAAATGATCATGAGATCAATCATTCTCATTCAATGAGCAAGCAACATATTTACCAATCTATCCGGATTTATTAATCCCCTTTTTAGTAATCCCACGATTGGGAACTATTTTAGTTTTAAAGCTTTCTAAGAATTTAGATCTCATTAGCATGATCATCATCATGATTTTAAAAGTATTGCTTAAAACTATGGGTTATTTACATATTATAAAAACAGCACCATGTAGATAATTAAATGCCTTTAGTAAATAAATATTTTTATTGATAAATAAATAAGATTGTCTCCAAAATATATGCTTTATCATCATATATGATTGGCTTGTATGCATACTACTTTCAATCTCCCACTTGCACTAAAGCCAATCGCCGTGGTATCTCATACCCTTCTTCTCTAAGTGACGATCAAACTGTTGTTATGTTAAAGCTTTAGTAAATGAATCTACAATGTTATATTGAGAGTCTATATGCTCCTCTTTCAATGATTTCTTTAATCAAAGTGCCTGCAACACATGTTTAGATTCAAGATGAGACTTAGAAACTATTCCTAGTTCTGTAATAAACTTTTCATCCGAAATATCAACTTGCAGCTTCACTTACAGTTATATACTTTGTCTTTGTCACTAAACCAACAACCTTTTGTTGTTTGGAACCTTTCCAATTAACTACACCATCTTTCAAGGTAACGACTTACCCTAAAGTGGATTTGTTATCGTCTTGGTCAGTCTGAAAACTTGAGTCTATTTAGCACTCTAGTTTAATTCAGACTAATCATGTCATATGATGACATCCTTAGTGTCAGTTAAGTACTTTAAGAAGTTTATCACTGTCTCACAGTGATCTTCTCCAGAATATGACTGATCAACATTAAGTCTCGTATATTTCATTGCATACATGATAGTAGCTCATGCGATCTCTCTTTTATTGAGGATAATTTTAGAGAGATTCACTACATGGCTCATCAT
Organism: Panax stipuleanatus; assembly: GCA_020205555.1. Classification (NCBI taxonomy): domain Eukaryota; kingdom Viridiplantae; phylum Streptophyta; class Magnoliopsida; order Apiales; family Araliaceae; genus Panax; species Panax stipuleanatus. The sequence goes on from CM035121.1 coordinate 68,523,212, forward strand.
TATGAGACACCTTTTGGAGTTTGCTATGCTAAACGCCTTTAGTATCTAATGAATATACGTTTCCTTGGGTTAAGCCGAACATCCTTTTAAATCTTTCAATACAGATTTATATCCCCATTGTGGGATGTTCTACCCAAATCATTCATGGAAGAATGTTTAGACAACTTTATTTTGATCGATTGTAGCAGAGGAAGTTCATTCCCTATCAGTAATATATCATCAACATATAGTACAAAGAATGAAGCAACGCTCCCACTAACCTTCTTGTACACACATGGTTCATCCTTGTTTTTGATAAAATCAAACTCTTTGATTGTCTCATCAAAACGAATGTTCCATCTACGATAATCTTGCTTCAATCCATAAATAGATTGTTGTAGCTCATATACATGATTTGTTTCAACCATTGAAACAAAAAACCATCTGGCTGTATCATACATATATTCTCCTCTAATAATGTATATTTGAGGAAGGGCGTCTCCACGTCCATTTTGCCAGATTAAGTAACAATAAGCTGCAATCGCAAGTAAAATCCAAATGGACTTGAGCATAGCTTCAAAATCCATTTTAGATTTTATGGTCATCTACCATTTCTCTGAGTCTTTATTACTCATAGTCTGTTCGTAATTCAATGGATCATCATCATTCATGATGTGTACCTCATCGTCATCCTCTATGACGAATCCATACCTCTCAGGTATCTTCGGTACTCTTCCAGATTTACAAATAGGGTGTGATACAGTAGGTTCTTCCACTTGGTCAGGTACCTGACTCTGATCCGTAGTAATTTGTGGTTCTTAAACTTCTTCAAGATATATCTTACTCCCACTGACCCCTTCATGGATAAACTCCTTTTCCATGAAGGCAGCATGTTTCGCAACAAACACTTTTTGATCAGTTGGATGATAGAAATAATACCCTACAGTTTCTTTAGGATATCCCACAAATCTACACTTGTCGAATTTAGTCTATAGCTTATCATGTTCAAACTTTTTGACATAAGCTGGACAACCCCAAGTCTTAACATGCTTAAGATTTGGTTTCCTCCCCTTCCACATCTCATATGGAGTCTTTGGGGCGGATTTGGTAGGTACCTTGTTAAGTAGGTATGCAGCCGTTTCTAGGGCATAACCCCAGAAGGAAATTGGAAGGTCGGTAAAACTCATCATGGATCAAACTATGTCCAATAGTGTTCGATTTCTCCTTTCAGATACTCCATTTAACTGTGGTGTACCTGGAGGAGTCCATTGTGAGATTATACCATTTTCTTTGAGACAATTGAAAAACTCACCGCTTAAGTATTCTCCACCTCAATCTGATCGAAGTATCTTTATAATCTTGTCCGTTTGTTTCTCTACTTCATTTCTGAACTCTTTGAACTTTTCAAATGATTCTGACTTGTATTTCATTAAATACACATATCTAAATCTTGAGTAATCATCAGTGAAAGTAATAAAATAAGAATACCCACCCCGTGCACTTGTTGTCATAGGTCCACAAACGTCTGTGTGAATCAATGCCAATAACTCTGTAACTCTTTCTCCTTTTCCACTAAAAGGAGATTTAGTCATTTTACCCATGAGACAATATTCACAAGTTGGATATGATTCATAATCAGATAGCTCTATGAGCCCATCTTTATGCAACTTGGATAATCTTGTTTCATTGATATGACCAAGGCTACAGTGCCACATGTAGGTATAATTAATATCATCTCTTTTCTTTTTCTTAGTTTGTTCAATTTAAAATATATTTTCCTGTAAGTCAAGTGTATAAAGTCCATTTCGCAAATTTTCAATACCATATAAAACATCGTCTTTATAAATAGAACAACCATTGTTCTTTATAACAACGTCATATCCTTCCATATCTAATACAGAAATAGAAATAATATTTCTAATAATATTCAAAACAAAATAACAATTATTTAGATAAATGGACTTGCCCGAAAGTATTGCTAAACAATAAGTGCCTACAACTAATTTAGCAACCTTTGCTCCATTTTCCACTCATAGGACAACCTCATCCTTATTCAGTTTTCTACTTATGACCAGTCCCTTCACAGTATTTCATATGTGAGAACCACAGCCGGTATCCAATACCCAAGTAGAATTTTGACTTTCTGAAAAATTAATTTCAATCATGAACAAACCTTAATTGGAAGTCGAAGCTTCTCCAAGCTTCTTCTCTGCCAGAAACTTCTTGCAGTTCCTCTTCCAATGACCCGGCTCGTTGCAATGGAAGCACATTTCTTTGCTAGCTGGATCAGGTTTCTTTTGTTCCTTTATGTTCACCTTGCCCTTGGTCATCCGAGATCGGAAGAGCTCCTTAGATATCTCATATCTTGCAGTCCTACTTTGTTCACCATACAACTCCTTGAGGTGAAACAACATAGTAGGAGCATCCATGTTTTTATGCTAACGCTGAAGCTCGTTATTCATGGATGCGAGCATGATGCATTGAGCCATAGATGCGTCATTTTACCACTTTATAATTGTGGTAATTTCTTCCTCATATGCTGATTCTGGAACAGTTCTAGAGACAGGTGAATTTAGGACATAAGAAATCTTTTCAGCATTGAGAACTATTCTCAGATTCCGTAACCTGTCCGTATAATTTGGCCCGGTTAGTTTATTAGCATCAAGTATGCTACGCAGTGAAATTAGTGATTTTGACATTTTTAAAATTTTGCATGTGAAAAGACAATATTTTAGCAAACATTCATTTAATTAATTTTCATACCAAAATAAATTTAGGTCTTTATTTTAAATTGGTATCTCCCACTATTTTCATCAAACTATATTACCCTCACTTATATAGTTCGGCAACATCTAATTAAAGATTTTCTAGTGAGATTAAGGATCCCATTTCAAATGTATATAACCTTGTGGATAGCACAACAAACGATATATAAATAAATAGGTAGACAACTCTTGTCAATTACATCAACATGTAACTCCTTTTATTTTGCCTCTTAAATCATAATGGTCAAGTGTGTGCACATCCGAACTAAAATAATTTAAGTTAAGTCCAGTCTAGCACTTCCATAAATTCAAAAAAGAAAAATATTTGTCCTTGTGGATAGCACAAGACTATATTGTTCAATTTTCTTGATAAGCATCAAATGTGATTAAATTAATTTCTTAAATACGCAATACTCGCCTTGTGGATAGCAGAACAAGCTCATATTAAATATTTAATACTCTATTAATTTATCATGCTAGAAGGCGACGTTCGATATTCCAAATATCATTTGAACGCTTCGAACTTAATATAATTTCTTTGAGGAGTTTGTTATTATTTGTCTCATCTTGTTTAGCGCGCATGCACATATATATATAAAATACGCGTCATTTTATTAAATATGCGAAGCATGTTTGCATAAAATATAATATATATATATATATATATATATATAAATAATACTTAGCATGCACATATAGAATACTATATTCTACCCGGATTGATTATGGACTTTTATTCTAATTTGGTTCACTAGAGCCACCAAATGAACCAAAAGGTCAAACTTAGGAGTACAAGAATTTAAATTTAAACATAACTATTATATTTAAACCCGGGCTCCATACAAACGGGTCTTCACGCGCTCCTTGTTCCTTAGTCTCCAATTTCTTCAAGATAATTCTAACTATTTCTATTACATTAAACTATTTAATTTAAATAGAAACCTTGATCAGCAGCCAAGGGGAAGTACATAGGAGGGAAATAGAATTTTACATCAAGAAAAAACCAGAAAAGACGAGGTACGCAGACCCCATTTAATAAAACTCATTCAATCAAGCATTCAACTAAAATAAAATCCAATCACATTGGTCAAATAGTCCATAATCAATCCCCATTTATTATCATACATATCACCATATATATCAATAAATAAATATTCATCTCATGAATTAAAACATTCCATATATATATGAGTATCATTTAATGGGCAATTTTAAATTGCATGAAATCCAATTTCAAGATTAAAATAAACTCTTTATTTTAATTATAAAATTATTAAGAATATAATATATAAATATATATATATATATATATATATAATATTCGTTAATATATATATATATATATATACACACACTATAAACGTGATCCCTTGCAAAGTTGCAATCCTGATTCATTTCCTTTATATTTATATATAATATATACTATAATCCTGAACCACCTTTTTGAATCCTTCCTGCACTGGTTCACTTTTAAAATCAATGAGGTTACCTTATCACGAAAGCAACGCGAAAAAACAGCAACAAACTAGATTCCCTTTTGGCGAAAAAAAAAATTTAAAAGATCAAAGCCAAATTCGAGAAATTAAAAAAATCGAACTGTTTCGCGATTTTTTTTTCTTTTATAAAAAATAATTTTATACAATAAACTTGTGCCCAATAAATTATTCTAAATACTTACCCATACATATATGGAATCAAAACAATTAATAATTGCATAAAGGTTTGGCTCTGATACCACTGTTGGGTTTGTACGAAATCAGGACGCAATCAAATTGCAAAATTAGTGGAAGCATGGTATATCAGAGTTTAAAAAATTTTACAAAACCATTATCCGGATCATCCTTTATACAAATTATTAATTTAAAACGATAAATAAGAAGTTATAGAATCATACTCTTGTAGAACAAAGCTTCCACAGATACGAGTTCAACTCCTTGTTCTTCGTGATCTCCTTGAATTTTTGGGTTAGATTCCTTCCTTTGATTAACGTTAGCCACTCAAGTGTTTGGCCTCTAGAGATGATCCACCAAGGAAGAGGAATTATCAAGAAGGAGGGTGGTTGGCTTAGTTTTCTATCCTCTATAGAAAAGGAGTACTCTCCAATAATTGAAATTGTATCAACTGATATCTATTATAAGACTACTCTTATATAGATATTGGTCAACCCTTCTAATCCTATTAGACATGGAATTTCATTTAATTAATTAAACTCTTTTAATTAATTTAGGCTTCCCACCACATTGGGAATAATTAATTAAATTTAATTAATTAATTTGTCTCCAAATCTTATTAGGAATAAATGAGAGTACTAATATTAAATTAATTACTAAACTACTTTAGAAATTAAAATAATAATAATTGTAATAATATTAATAAGACTCCTCTTATTAATTTATATTTAATATTTCTAAAATATTAAATAATAAACATTAAGCAATTTAATTTATTCTATCATCATAGATTAAATTAATTACACTTAATGCATTATTACGATTATGCCTTACCTTCTTAAATAATTATTCTTCCTTTTATGGTGTAACCCTTTAGGTTCTCTATATTAAACCGGTTGTGAATAAATCAATTAGAACAATTCTAATCTTATTTAAATAAATAAATTAAACTAATAATCTATTTAAATAAATAATATTTATTCTACGATAGGGATAAGCCTCCCTAGCGATCAACTACTTTTCAGATAATATAGATTTCAACATTAATCATAAAAGAACCTGTGAGTAAATAGTTACCGTACAATTCAATCATTCCACCATACAATGTCCTAATTAAATATAAGACATGGAATTACTGTCAAGTCTTATTTTATTTAATTATATGTATTTCGATTAGAAAATGCACAACTCCATTTAATGCAAATTAGAAACTCCTTTCTAATTTCATTCCACCTTGGCCAAGGATTCCTGGGTTGTCATTTACCGAATCACATAGGACATATCTCCTCTTTTACTAGAGGTGGTAGATTCTTTATTGATCATTTATTATCTCCATATGTAACTCATTATACCCAAGCATACCCTTTTATATACCCTAAAGGGCTTTAAGGAATAAGTCAAAGTATAATTCATTGCATACAAGATACTATGATGATCTCAAGTCCAAGAATCACTTGTACTACTATCACATTAGAAATTTCTATTGACATGCGAGTAAAACTCCATTAGGTATTCTATAGCGAGTCACGTTCAGTGAACTTATTCTCCAATAAGCACCTACATACTTGTTTTAGTGTCTCCACACAAATGATCATGAGATCAATCATCCTCATCCAATGAGCAAGCAACATATGTACCAATCTATCCGGATTTACTAATCCCCTTTTTAGTAATCCCACGATTGGGAACTATTTTAGTTTTAAAGCTTTCTAAGAATTTAGATCTCATTTGCATGATCATCATCATGATTCTAAAAGTATTGCTTAAAACTATGGGTTATTTACATATTATAAAAATAGCACCATGTAGATAATTAAATACCTTTAATAAATGAATATTTTTATTAATAAATAAATAAGATTATCTCCAAAGTATATGCTTTATCATTATACATGATTGGCTTGTATGCATACTACTTTCAATTATGTATTTGATTATATTACTAGTGGTTTGACATTGTTTGTTGGTTCATATTGGTTACTTATAAATTGTGTCTGATATATTGTTTATAAGTATGATGCATTGATTGTTGGTTCATATTGGTCAGAAAGGCCATGTAGGAGTGCCCATTTATATAGCTGATGGTTACTTATAAATAATATATTAAAAAAAATAGTTTGAAAGGTGCAGTTGGTAGCAAAACCTGTATATAAAGGTAACTATTTTAGTTTTTGTGAGTAACCAAATAATCATAAACTTATTTCAGAACAGTTACTAAGTGTTCCATGTATATATTTTCTTTATATTGTTAAATCATGATGGAATCAGAAACTCCATGTAAGAGTGCCCATTTATATAGCTGAGGGTTACTTATAAATAACCTATTAAAAAAATTATTTGGAAATGGTGCAGTTGGTAGCCAAACCTTCATATAAAGGTAACCATTTTAGTTTTTGTGGGTAACTAAATAATCATAAACATATTTCAAAACAGTTGCAAAGTGTTCCATGTATATGTTTTCTTTATATTGTTAAATCATGATGGAATCAAAAACTCCATGTAAGAGTGCCCATTTATGTAGCTAGTGGTTACTTATAAATAACCTATTTAAAAAAACATTATTTGAAAATGGTCCAGTTGGTAGCCAAACCTACATATAGAGGTAACCATTTTATTTTTTGTTAGTAACCAAATTTACATAAAAATATTTCAGAACAGTTACCAAATGTTCCATGTATATGTTTGCTTTATATTATTAAATCAGGCTGGAATTAGAAAGCAAAATATTATTCAATATTGTGTAACACAATCTTGGTTACCGTACATCATTAAAAAGGTTACCAAATATCTGGTTAATGGTTACTCACAGTAAACAATAACATATTTCTGTAGTTACATTTTTTTGCTTATGTACTATATCAGACCTTTTTTGGTCTTAAAATTGATGAATTATTGCATGTTTTCCTGTTGTGTCCTTTTTCTTGGCACCTGCTGCATTTATTTTGAATTCTGTTTTCAGATCCATGCTTGTACCTCCCTATCTTTGGTCTTCCCGCTGGTCTTCTTGTATTTGGTGGCTTTACACATGTTTCTTATTTCTTCTGGCACATCTCAATTCTCTTTGTCATCTAACAGCAGGATGGAAGTTGAATACGTGTCTACCAAAGTTGTTTTTGAGTAATTTTTTGAGCAAAATTCATAACAGCTCAAATTCCTTTTGCTGATAAAAGCAGCAGCGTGTGGACAAGGCATCTCGTGGTACTGAAATTTATGGCATATGCATGTCCTTTGTTCCATGTCCACAATATGCTGTTTAGTGACATCGTAAACAGTGAAAATCAATACGTTTGATGTCTCAACCTACAACACAATTTAAGTTTGTCGTTAGTATGTATAAATATTTAGTTTCTTTAAATCGAAAATATGGCAGTTATATGTAATGTTGTTAACCTTTTCAGCATATACAGGTAACCAATAATGACTAATGCGGTTTTCATAAAATGAAAATGCAACTTCTGATGTAATAATTTAAAAGTTGTATTACTTACCTTAAGTTTCTTTGATTCAATGACATTAGATTGCAATCTTCTCTCAGCTGTTGTGAAAAGAGTAGTGAATGTTGATATGGTTGCTTGTTTGTTTGTGAAATACCATCTTTGAACCATACAACGGATGCATTCAATCATTGCTGTAATTGGAAGTTCCATGATTCCCTTGATTGCATTATTGATAGATTATGCTGTGTTCGAAGTCATTGTTAAGTACCTGCTTACAGTCCCATGGATCCTTGTGCACTTCACTAACTTAACATCTTCCTCTAAATATGTCCTTATTCGAGCATCAATTGCATCACGTTCACCCATGTGTCTGTTGAATTGTTCAATAGTGTAAGCTCTACAAGCCCCGTTGTATGCTTTTTTGAGTTCTTCTCCTTTCTTTCTGAATCTGTTTTTTATATTTTTCAATACATGATATGTACATGAATCATGCATGACATCAGGAAACACAAAATTTAGTCCCTGTACAATGGCTTCATGTCTATCTGAAACAATGCATTGGCCTTCCCTAACTCCACAAGCATTTCTCAAATTTACGAAAAACCATCTCCAAGATAATTCATTTTCACTTTCAACCACTGCAAAAGCAATCGGAATAATGTTTTTGTTTGCATCCTGTGTGCTTGCTATAAAGAGTGTCCCCCCGTAGGTTGATTGTATGAATGTGTCATCAATTACAATGATTGGGAAGCAATGATGCCATGCTTGAATGGATGCTCCCATGGCAAAGAATAGATACTTAAAACGATCATTTGTTTCTAACTCCAGGGCTGTGATTGAACCTGATATGAAATTCCAGTAATGTCAATATAATTCTAAGTAGCAGATAGTGTCCAAACTTGTAGTATAGGGTAACAATTTGTATGGTTAATGGTATCCAAATAATTATCATCTTAATTTATTCCATATTGTGCAGATGGTGTCCAAAATATCATTAAATTGTAACCTTTTGTGTAGATTTTGATTATATACAAAAAACTATTTTAATAGAATTTTTTTAATAGTACAGGTGGTAACTAACCATGCATACTAAGGTAACCAATTCATTTGAATTGGGTTACCAACTAATTATAATAAATTCAAGAACTGTTTTCAAATGTTATCTAGATTTATTTTCTTCAACATGTGCAACTATGATGGGATCAGAGAGTAGTCGTGTGGATTTCCTCTTACTTTTTCCAATGCTTTCTCCTTTGATCTCCATGCTTTTTGGTAAGAGATAGACACATTATACTCTGTCATCATGTCTTCCACAATATCTGTTGGTGTGCATATTTTCTTCAGATTTGTTAATTTGTGCATTATGCATTCACTAACCAACTCACTATTTGCTTGTCTGTGATCTCCCAGCAGTATGTCGGATGAACATGTGAGGATATCATTGAATTCTCTCACCTTGAACATACTGGTTTTCCGAAACTTTGATGCTCTCAACTTCCATATGCAATTTTCATTATCTATGCACACTAGCACAAAGTCTCTACCACTTGTTCTTTCAACCTTGTGTTGTCTATTTTGCCTGATTGAATGTAGTCTTATCGCTTGTGCTAGGATTTTTTTGTCTTTGTAAGTTTGATGTAATTTACTTCATATTTATTTGGATCTGATATGACCTCATCAGATTGTTCTTCCGTATATGATCTGTCATGTTGTCTGTCTTGTTCTTAATTAATAACTTCGATGGCAAGTTGATCAGCATACTGTGTTCCAATTTGGTAATCTTGTGTTGCCAGTGGTACAAGTTCTGAATTACATTGTGTTGATCTGATTGGCGTTAAATCGTGAATCCTATTTTCTTCTACATTTCTCAAGTTCTGTAAGATTGTTGTGCATCCACTGATGTATACATTCTCTATAATTAGTGGAAACTTGCCTTGTTCATCTGATTTTCTCCTGACTTCCATAAAGAATCTGAAGGTTGCTTCATCTGACATACTGATCGGTGGGATGTCGCTTCTAATTTGAAATTTGATTGACAATGTTGTTGTGTTTGTGTTTAGCCTTATTGCATTGCATACCAAGTTTTGCATTTCTCTGAACGAACTAGTTGATGGAACTAGTAGGCTGGTAACTTCAAATTTGTGGTATTGGTTACTGTCAGTCCACGTTCCGTTGAAATAAAGTACAACTGGATTCATCTTCATTGTCTAACAACTGAAGCATTAACAAAAATACAATATTGTAAATGGTTACCAAATCAACATTATACAGTAACCAAAATATATCTAATTAGTAACCATAAATATGAAACACATTTTTTTCATGCAGTTTACAATCAAATCAATGAGTATCATGTCTTTGTGACCAATTAAAGACAAAATAATTATATGAAGGTAACCAATATATGATTATGTAGTAACTACGGGTCAATACATGCATTTAAAATGGAAAGGCACATACCTCTGTATACAAATCTGTAACCCATCAATAAATAACTAATAATCCTTATAGTAGTTTTGTTTCTGGTTACTAATTGAAAATCGAAATCATAAACACATTGTTTATTTACATCTGTAATTCTGTTCCCGATTTAGTTTGGGAAATCCTTTGATCGATTCGTGAATGCCGATTTAAGATTTCCTCTTGCAAAATTCGTTTATTCAAGCTTCTTATTTGTTCGTGATCTTGAATGTTCTTCGGGTGTGGAAACTCTGGATTCTTCTGTTGAAGTTGGATTTCGTCTGTGCAAATTTCGGCTACTCCGATTTCTTCGTTGTTCGTGCTTTTGAACGATCTGCAAATTTTGGCTACTTCGAGTTCATCCCCTGTTTTTTTTCGTTATTTTGAATTTAGGATCTAAGTTGGTTGCTGGATCTCAAAGATTTGGTAACTGCCGTATATGGCAGTTATTGCTCCTTGATTTCAGTTTCCTTATTAATGTGAAATTGAATGATACGAATTTGTTGCCCTCTTTTTATAATTATTTTGTGGATGCACTAATGTTATAATTACTTTCTAATTGTTGTATAGTACTGTAAAGAACCTTTGCTGAAATGGCTTAACATATAGGCCGACCCTGATTGGGGAAGAAGAAATTAGGGTTTACAAATTAATATAGACAGGAGTTATCTTATGTAGGGTCATTCTCAATTACCTCACCTTACATAAAGGAAACTGATAAATTAACAACAAAAAAATGATATTTTAACATGAAAACCGTCGTTATAGATCCTATAGCGATGGTTTTCACCATCGCTACATCGATAACGACACTTTTTATGTAAAAATATCAAAAAAAATATTGTGAAAATATTAATTTCCTACATAAATGCACTAGGAGTTACCCTATATAAATGCACTGCTAAACAAATAAATGTTTATATGTTAGTTTGAAATAATAATATTCTCCTAATCAGTAATTGACGACAAAATAGTAAGTACTAATGAATCAAACAAAAAGCATAACTAGAATAACAATTATTGAAAGGTGAAATTATTTATTCTATTCTTAAAAAGTGTTTTACGTCATAATTTTCAGTGGATCCATCCATTCTTGAGCGTATGAGGTAACAAATTATTACCTCATATTCTTAAGAATGGATAAGCTCTTGAATCTAGTATATATTGTTGAAATGTAACATAATAGACTCCTAACAAATTTTCTTATATTTCTAAATCTGATTTTGTATTATTATTATTTTTTTTTGCTTTTAATGAGTTCGGAATAGGACATTAATTTAATTCTTTAAAATTAGCATACAAAATTGTACACATTTTGATAGGACAACTCAGCCTTCTAGTTTACATCCCTACTAATAATTTTCAGCTATAATAAGCATGGTTAATGAAAACCGGGTAACTTACTTTTTATGTTTTGTGATGCATCAACTGGTGTGGGTTTATGAAAGAAGTTAATTACCAGAAATTTGAATTATTAAAATCAGCAAAGCTACCCCACTCATCAAGTCCAAAACTAGATGAATATTGGTAGTAAATAGAATACCCCAAATAAGGCAGGTGGAATAACCTGTACCTAAATGAAATCCTAATATTACCAAAAGTAAAAGAAAAAAAATAACCTGCACCTAAATGTAATACTAATATTACAAAAAAGAAAAAAAAATAAAATTAAAAAAATAACCTGTACCTAAATGTCTTGTGCGAAAATTACGTAATTCAAGCCACTCTTTGAACAATATTATAAACCCAGCTGTATCGTACAATTTTACACACTGAACCCGAACAACATAGCATTAAAATGGAGTCGTCTTTGAAAAAGAAATTGAGGGTTGTTGGAGGAGAAAATAAGTGAAGCTCCTGAAATTTGTTTTCCACACAATCTTAACAAAAGTACAAGTGTTCTATGAACATACGCGGTTCACACACCAGTCAATGAAAATCAGTTTCCAGAGGCGCGCCCAATTTCAATGTTGTGCAAAACCCAGATGATAATTACATGATTGTGCAGCGACTCCCTTCCTCTGTTTGCTGTGGAGCAGCTTGCGGATACCTGTTTGATTCGGATGGGTTGTATGTAAACTCCGAAGTATCAAGCCCATACTGGTTACACGCACAGAAGAAAACACCACAAAAACTTCAAATATTAGAAATCGAGGTATATATAAATTGAGTATTTTTCTTTCAAAAAAAAATAAGAAAAATAAAAAGTATATGCATAATCGTAGAGTAAATTATGCAAAGAGTAATTAAACCCAATGGAAGTCTATTTTGATCCAATGGAGATCCATTTGGTAGACTATAAAATTTGGCAACTGATTGTGCCCAAACAAGATCAGGAGCCCTGCCCTTACCTGGTGTAAGAAGAATAAGTTGCAGGGGCATCCATCAAAATTAATACTTTCAGTTAAACTCTGTCTGGATATGAGAAGAAATAAAGTACTCGAATTGACTAAACAAGCTAACTGGTTCAATTTTGTGGTGGCAACTTTTAGGCAGGGCACTAAGCTTTTACTAAATTTGTGACTTAACAAATCCTACAAGTACATCATGGCATTCATGAATTTAAGAATTGTTTTAGTTATTTCCTAATTACTTCTGATGATCTTTTTTTTGAAGACGTGAAGGCAAACATGTCTTTTGCTTTTCAAAACATGCGTTGTATTTCCCATGCACACTTTCTCATCAAGTTGAAATAATTCCCAAATTTAGTATCAGTTCCTTGATGGTCCAATTTTAATAAGTACTCTGCCAACCCTTGGTTTTTCTTTTTCAGCAATTAAATCCTTCTCCGAATATTGAGCCATGAGATATTTAGTATGATACTCATGAAACATTTGTTAATAATTATTCTTTTTTAGAAGTTGATTGTATTAGAACTTAAAAAAAATTCATCTTCTCACATAAATATATAGTTGCCCTGCATCTCAAGAATGCCATATGGACCACCCCTAATATTTCTAATAGTGATTTTGAGGAAACAGGATGTACCTTTTCCCGCATACGTGTACTCCAAGCATCACTCCTGCTGGGACGTTGGTCAAGGGTACCGGCGACAGGCACACCTGTAGCTGGAACTGGTTGCCTGTTGTTGATCAATTGCTGGCGGAGTTGTTGCCTGGGGCCACCTATATATTCATCATCACTATCATAGTCCACCGGTTGGTTTGCAGCCCTTACCAAAAGAGCCAACAAGAACACTAGAGCCTGACATTCCACAATTAATCAGGAAAACTGAAATCATAGGCTTCAAAACAATATGAACCAAAAAATCGTTAAGCTATTTATTGGATCACAACATAACATAACACAACACTACACTAGTATTGCTTGTATCATGGCCAATGTATATCTGATGAACATATCTCTAGTTAGAACATTTGTTCATCTGAGCACACATAACATTTGCTCTCAGCCATTTTTTACAATGCAGGAAAAATCAAACTTTAGTTTGTTCAAGAAAATTGGTATACAATCACTCACACATACAAGTGGACACCACAAACTATATCCTTGCTTCCGTGTCCTCCAGAGAACAAAAGTTTCTGAAAAATTGCGCATCAACTTCCTCACTTTCTAAAACCAAATTGCATAGATGGAAGAAGGATTTTCTTTGTTTTGTGAGGCAACAGACCATTTATTTATCCACATAAAACCAATATCAATCAGCCTGCCATAAAAAACACCGGAAGAAGCTTCCAATTTTTTTGTTTTTTATTTTTTTTAAAAAAGAAGAGTTATCTTTTTATAGAAAACTAAATCTAAAGAAGGAAAAAGCCAGGTATCTCCACAACACATCTGCAAACTTTGACTGTTTTCCACAATTAATGGTGTGGAAAAAATCATTAAAGTTAATTGGTGAAGGCTTCTCAGAGATTTGAACTTATTTGAAAGAAAGTAATTCTAAATGGCATAATAAGAAGATACATAACTCATGAAATCCGACAAATTGACACGTATAGGCAATTGAGAAGATATTTGGAGAACTGAAGGATTTTAATAAAAAAAACAAAACAAGAAGTTACCATATATAGCATGACAGTTTTTGATATTGTGCTAGACAGAAATCTCAATTCACCAGTTAGTTTCTGCTACAGTATTTGCTTGACAGTGGTTTTGATATATTAAAATGTAACCAACCTAACAGGATTGATAATTGCAGCTCCTACAAGCACATACTTTCATCACAAATACATTTCATTCTCAAATAATGTTTAGACATTATCGAAAATTTAACCTCTATCGAATACAGATAACATTAAATTTTTAAAAAACAGTAAAAACTTAAGTCACTAATAAGTGCAGTGGACAGTAATAACAATTGTAACTTGAATATATGGTGCATATAGAGATGAAATTATGACTGATGCCATCCTCGTTCTGAAAAAATACAATCAAACAATTAAAAAAACATTACTATGATCTATATTATGCACTTAAAGATATCCAGGGTACAAGTTCCTGTAGGACAAAAATGAAGCTTACTTTCATCAAGATGCATTACTTAGAATCTCCCTGATTATGCAATTTGTTTTGAACTTACAGTTTAGGTAAAATGTTCTATGATCTTTCATCTCTAACAAGAGTGAGTGGCCTACCAACTACCTTACTAATTTCTATTAGCTATCAAACATAACACTATTTCCCAATAATTTCCCATAACATAGATAATCCAGTAAAGGCATTAAACTACTGCAATAGAGTAAAGTAATCAGCTACGGAATAGAAATTTTGTTGTGCACAAAAGCAGAGGAGCCCTATCTTACCTGCAGAATAATAGCCCCAAGAGCAACCCATTTTACAATTTTCCAGTTATCTTCCAGAAACTCATAAATCATATCGAAGTCTCCAGTTTTGTCAGTTGGAATTTCCTGAGACAGATTTGTGAGTCTAGTCAGACAAGAAAATATACTATCTAGAAACCAAAACACCATTTATAAGGATACCCACGTCTTTCCAGCTTTTGTCAAAGAATATGAAAGCTGCAGCTCCCAGTTCTAACAAGATCAACAAGATCAACAGTACTGAATACTGCAATGGCTTAAGGAAACCAAGCACGCTTAGAAGAAGTCAAACCAGTAACAAACAGACATAAAATATTCCTGAACAGTAGGGCTGCAAACAAACCGAACTGTTCACAAACCGGTTCGGTTCGGTTCGAATTCGACTTGCTCGCCTAGCCGAGTCGAGTTTGCACATAGTGTTCCATTCGATTGCTCGATCGAACATGTTCGCGAACAGTTCGAGTTCGGTTCGGTAAGTTCGAGTTCGGTTCGATAAGTTCGAGTTCGGTTCGAATAGTTTGATTTCTTAATTACATGTTTAAATTGTTCCTAAAATTTTAAATACAAATAATTAGTTATGTCATATTAAATTCTAAAGTTTGTCTTATTAATAATTGTTAAATTTGTAGTTATTTTTTTATTACCTAAACATCTTTTTGTTTTTTTAATAATTTATTATAAGTAAACTTTTTTATTAAATAATTAATAAATAATAATGTGTACTTCTTCACGTCTAAATTCTAATTTAATTAAAATAATTTTAATATTTTCATAAAATTTTGAACAATGATTGTTGGATTATTATAATTTACATCCCTAATAATTTAATAAATTATAACCCATCTCATAAAGCACATAAATAAAATCATTAATCATCATGCAATCATGACAATTTGACATTAATTAAATAATGATATAATACAGTTGCTTACATGTACATGAGTCATTGAAATTATCAAATCGAGATAGAGAATAGAGAAATCAAGTTTTCAATGTACGTATCAAGACTTCAGTAATAGAGTAATAATCATTAAATTATTTACTGAATAATTTTAAAACTTTAAAAAACTATACATATATTTGAAGATCGAAAATAAAAAATCGATATTAAATTTAAAAATTGTAAAAAAATGAATATTAATTAAAAATGATAACAAAAGAAATACATTACTAATATTAAATTGTGAGTTTTTAATAATCATTTGTTTGTAAACTCTGTTTGAAGTGGTTGGACCTTGAAGAGTTGAAAGATTTTTTGATATTAATATTTGATTGTTGATATTTGTAAATCAAGAATTTTTAAGTACTTATTAACTTTTAACTTTTAAGTTCTAAGTAATTTTTGGTTTTGGTCTTTTTGGATGAATGATGATTACAATATTTAATCTAATTTTTTATTGAATACTTGGACTCTTTTAGAGAAGACATTTTTTATATTTATTTAACTGTTTTGTGCTTCAGAGTTTTAAGTTTGTGTTCGTGAACAAGTTTGTATTCGTGAACAAGTTCGTGTTCGTGAACAAGTTTGGTGTTCGTGTTCGTGAACAAGTTTGGTGTTCGTGAACAATCTTATGTTCGACTTGTTCGCGAACACCAAGCGATCTGAACTCGTACATAGTTGTTGGTTCGATCAAGTTACTCGAACATATTCGAGTCTAAAAGTGTTCGAGTTCAGTTCGAGTTCGAAAAAGTTCGGTTTGGTTCGTTTGCAGCTCTACTGAACAATATTTCACATTCTCAAAGAGTTCCATGTCAAATAAACTGTCGGTAGAAAATACTTGATATAAATTGATATATATATGGGAGTGATCCATAGCCACAGTTGTAAAAATAGAATTATCCTTAAAACAAATATAGACCGTCTAATTTATGATCTAACGGTTAAAAAGCACCCCCGTCCGTAGTTTAATATTTTTGGCAATTGACATAGTGGGCCTCATGTGGACAACTTCTTTTCATTTCTTTTCTTTTCTTCCTTTAATGCAGCAGACTCCTCGGCAAAGCAAGGGAAGGCAGTGTCTACAAAGTATGCCAGAAGAATACTTGGGTTCGTCTCCGCATGCATTAAAGGTCGTTTGTGATGTCGTTCAAGAGATTGAAATACTTGTATATGTAGATTTACCTCTTGTTATTGGATTTCATGAAGCATTAACTCCATGGAGTATTTCAGCATCCCTCATGTGATGTTGCTATTCTAATGGACTACATGGATGCCGGCACAATCTGGTCAAGACCAATGGTCCCTTTATAATAAGTCATGATCAATAACGTAGCCGGATAGACGCTTATGATTCTTGAATATCTCCATAACACAAAAAAAAAATTGTTTATAGCGATATCAAGCCATCCAATTTACTAGTGAATTAGAGGATGCAAATCAAGATTGCTGATTTTGGGGTTATCAAGGAGAGAAGTACTAGTAGTAGTTTGAACGATCCACACTTTGTACTAAGTATTGCGTATATACGAGTCCTGAGATTTTATTTCTCCATTGAAAATCTTTATGCCAAGGATTATTCGGTGCTAAAAAAAACTTTTCGTCTGCAGTTTAATTATACGGATTTTTTTTAAAAAAAAAAGAATAATTTTGACAATTGACATAGTGGGCGTCGTCCACAGTTTAATTTGTGATGTCCCTCATATTAAATTGCGGACGATAACCTCATATCTCCTTTAGTTTGTGAGTGATTTGTTGTGAAGATAATTCAATCCTTACACTTGTGGCTACGGATCATTCACCATATATATATTATGGAGAATGATTCATAACCACAGTTGTAAGGACAACTGCGACTATGGATCAATGTTCTAAAAGTCGACCTAGTCGGCCGACTAGCCGGCGACTAGGTCGGGGTCGGAGGTCTGCCGATTCGCCTAGGGCTGAATCCCTTGGATTAGTCGCTTGCCGACTTAGTCGGCCCTAGTCGGACAAATCAGGACTAGTCGAGAGATGTCAAGTTTAATTTTAAGCCCTAAAATACTTACCTCTGCTTTCCCTGAATATCTTCAAATCAAAGGAAATTGGTGGGGTGTCGTTGGATTGGGTGCCGGAACCGTATGACGAAACTCGATTCTCGAATGAAATCGACGGTGACTGGTAATGGGATTTTTCTGACGAGGTTGGCGAGGAACAGACTCCATTGGCAACAGGTGGAGAGTGCGATCAGTTCTGTGCGATCTGTTCTATCAAATCTATTAAGTTGATTTAATATTTTATGGATAATTACATTTAGGTACCCCATAGTTTTTATAAATTTTTAGTTTAGTCCTAAAAGTTTTCTTAAATTTCAAAATAGCCCCTAAAATATTATATATCAACCCCTATAGTTTCATTTTCTTTCATTGCAGCCCCTATACTTTCATTTTCTTTCATTTAAGCCCCTAGCCGATTAATCCCCGACTACTCCCCTAGTCGCTAGTCGATAGCCAACCAACCTGGGACCGACTAGCGATTTTTAGAACACTACTATGGATCATTCTCCATGTATATGAATATATGTATAGGGGAAAGGTAATCTAAGGCAACACATTGCCAAACTTGGTCAATACTACTTCATAAAACGACGTAGTTTTGTATAAAAAAAATAAATGAAACCCTAAAATGAAAAACTTAGCCCTAAGGGATAAATACTATGTCGTTTTGTTAAGCATGCTTAGCCAAGCTTAGTGCCTTAGATAACAATTTTCCATATATATATATATAGGCCGGATCTAAGACACTCCTCTTAAATAACACTCTCTCTTAAATAGCACTCATTTATTAAAACTACGTCGTTTTAAAAATTCTTTAAAAAACAAGTGGGGTCGCGGATGGCATTTTTATAAATAAAAGGAAAGTAAGTGGGACCACTCTATTTTAATATTATTTTGTTCTTTAAAAGAATCTCTAAAACGACGTAATTTTAATAAAGAAGTGCTATTTAAGAGAGAGTGCTATTTAAGAGTAGTGCTTTAGATCCGTTCTGTGTGTGTGTGTGTGTGTGTGTGTGTGTATATATATATATATATATATATATATATAATAATTCAACGTAATCTCAAGACATTCATATGACAAACCCCAAGACATGGCAATAGGAACAATCATTCCGTAACCATCAAGTTGAAAATGAGGACGTAGCATGACCAGCATGACATCATCATTGCACTGCAAATGGTTATGGTGAAGGTCTCAGATCACTTATAAATAAGTCATGATTATCCTCTCAAATTTAGACAACTATTAATTTCATTCATTCAAATAAAGGATAAATTAGCAGTTAGGATACGCAAGACAGACAGCATCCATTCCGTGTTGCTGCTCCAATGCAACCAAAACAAGATATGACGAAGACAGTTACACCAAGACCAACAAATAAGTATATGAACCTGCACAAGCCAAACCTATTAGCCAACAATTTAATAAGTCCCGAAATTACATTTGAACAGTTAATGGGTTTGTACTTTCAATAGTGGAGGTCTGCATTAATAACTTCATACCCTCTCAATGTTAGTTACATATGCTTATGGGTTATGTGAACTCTAATACTAGTGTGAAAACAAAGAAAAATTGCCAGAAACAGCAGCAAATGATCTGCTTCCAACAAAATAAATAGAGGATTCAAATTTGCCTGATGTGCATCATCAGCCTCTTTCTAAGTTTGCATGCCAGGAATCTTGTTGTTTCCTCAAAGAGCAAGGGATTTTAGATAAGATGGTCCACTTTCACCTTTGCTTTTCATAGTCACCACATAAGCTATCAACCTGTCACTGACTCTTCACAAAGCTCAGGACAACAATTTGGTTGAAGGTTTCTTAGTAAATACGACGAGGGAAAAAGCAATATGTCACTTGCTATATGGTAACTATACAATGTTTTTCTGGCATTTATATTGATTAATGTTCCTTTCTTTGTTTTAAGACGATGAAATTGTGTTATATGTACAATTAATTTTGATTTTAAGGAAGACTTGCATTACCATGCTTTTGTTGTGAATACAAGTCATCATTTACTAATTTGAATGGATGGTCACTTATGGTGCAGAAAAAATGTACGAGGTTAGAATAATACAGCTACTGATTCTTCTCCAACCTAAGATATAGACAGAAAATGCCTATAAAGCCAAAACTCAATATACTTAAACACCAATTGAAGCATTAGAAGTCTTGAACTATTGGTGAGGCGATTCCACCAAAGGATACAGCAACAATTCCAAGAAAACAAGAGTTGTTTTTTCCCTTTTCAGCAAGTTCAAAAGGGGATGCAACATGAGGGCTTCCCAAGGGGGTCACGCATCATAGTACTACTCGCCCAAGCATGCTTTACTTCAGTGTTATGATGGGATGTGGTGCACTAGTAGTGGTATGAATTGCACCCCCTATTTAGATTTTTACATGATTATACGAAAAATGAACAAAAAAGAAAGATCTTTTCTATATAAATGACAGAAAAAAATAATTATTCCAACTAACTGAATCAATAAAAGAGAGTTAACTCTAGTGGTTCATATCAGTGTTCTAAAAACCGGCCTAGGCGGCCACCTAAGCGCCCCCCAGGCGCCTCGCCTAGGCCCAAGGCGATGAAAAAATCGCTCCAGAAAATTAGGCGGCGCCTAGGCGGGCTAGGCAGGCCTAGGCGAGCTTAGGCGGGGCTAAGGCGGAGAGTTTTTTTATTTTTATTTTAATAACTACCTAAACCATATCTTGATATATTTATTTTTCTAATGATTTACCATATTCATAATGCAAGTTGTAGCATATTAAATCACAACAACAAGTGAACAAAATCAAGTCAAAATTGATAATTTTATTATAGTTGTAATTTTTTGAACTTGTACCAACTTCAAATTATATAAATGATGATACATTTGTAATATTTAGTTTAATTCAATATAATTCTTAAATTTATGTTTAGTTTCTTAAGTTTTAATATTGAATTGAATTCTTGAAATTTTAAATTCTATTATTTAATAGCAATCTTGTTTATGAATAAAACTAATACGTTAAAGATATGTGTTTGAACTTTAAGCAAAGACCTTTATTATCTTTATTATAGATTGTTTTGCTTTATATTATTGTTTTATTTGAATAAATGTAAGATAAAAATTTAAAATTAGCTTAAAATAAAAAAATCCCGCCTAAGTCCCGCCTAGGCCCCCTAGGCGCTAGCTCCCCCCCCCCCCCCCGGGCCCCACATGAAGTGAAAAAGTCAATGTTGATTGGTGGTTGCTTTTGCTTTCAGTCGTCCCCAAAAATACCAATATAGTTAAAGAGCATATGCATAAGAAAAAAAAGTGCATAGAATTCACCAAATAAGATATGTATGCAAAACACAGCTCAATCAAATTATAACTCAACAATTTCATATAGAACAAATCTGACAATAACCCAAGAACAGAAAACTAATGAGTGACAAATTTGTCATCTTACCAAGCTTTAGGCAAGTTATAAAAAATGCTGCTCGACAGTGACACAGCCATCATCAAAGGACGACCAAGCTGTATCATTTGATCGTTGGAGGGCGCAATACCGGGATCACTTGAAGATGCATTTTTGTACTCCACAAAAAGGTAGATCCCATAGCCTACCATGGCCAGACCCAGAAGAGTCAGCAAAATATTCAGGAGCTTCAATAGGCACTCCAAACACCCCCTACATGCCATTCTCTACAAATCCCTTCAATCCCAACTCTTATAAATCTCCTCTAATTCATCAATCCTTCAATTAGCTACAATAGTAAGTACCCAAATTTTGTAACAAAATCAATACCTTGAACAATTAAGGAAAAACAATTTCCAGAGATGATAACAAAATATAGAAAATCAAAATATTCTCCTCGGAACTCGAGGCAAATTTTGTAATGAGATTAATTAGAAGTATTTCAGCCAAAATTGAACGGAATTCAGATTCGATTATGGTTTAATCGCTCAAATAAGGAAGAAATTCATATGAACATCTGAAATTTTAGGTTAAGGAGAAAATTTTTAAATAAAGTTACATTTATAATTTGAAGTAGATCGTGGCTTGAAGATTGAACAGATTAATGAAAGGACTTACAGATGGAGGAATTAATCGCGAGTTTCTTCGGATTTGCAAAGCACCTTCTTCGTTTTGTTTTTTTTTTAATCCCGATAAACTAGAAAGACAGAGAGACTAGGAATTGAGAAGTTGAAGGAAAAAGGTCAGCCTTCTTTTCTGAGTTCTCGGTTATTCACCCAGATGCTTGTTGATTCTAGCGCTCCTGTGTTTTAATAGAAGAGCACTTGTAAAATGACACTATTATTCTTGGAGTTCGAATTGGCTTAAATGTAAATTAGTACATAAAACTTTTTACATTTTTTTACTTTAGAGATCACCTTTTTTATCTTTCAATTAGATGATCGAACTTTAATTATTATTTTTAATTATGTTTAATTGCACCTGTTACATCCTAAAATGACCATATAAAGTTCTTATTTGGTAAATCATGAATAGTGTGTGATAAAAAATTAACTAGATTTTAACATTTAAATTAGAAATGTAGAAGAAAAAAAATAAACACAAACATAATTAAAATAACAACGAATACACGGTTAAAAACAAAGATAAAGAAGAAAATCAAAACAAATCAATATTAGATAATTAATTAGAGTCCAACACTTCAAAACTCTTTGCAAACATACAATAATTACTAAATGAGTCAAGCTTAGGGAAGCTTGAATCAAGTTTAGGCGAGCCAAATTTTTTAGTTCAAGTAAGACACGATATAATTCTAGTTTGGTGCGTTTAATTAAACGAATATGATCACTTGCTCAAATCAACTTGATGAACGAACATGAATCAAATCGAGTCGAGACTTATTATTGAACAACTCGATTTGTTTATAATTCTACTAATCTACCATTTCAATAATTTAGGATGGCATCGTTTCTTATTTCTTAATCTTAATTTGATCGAAATTTTGTTTTAAAGGCTAATATATATGTTGCTCGCATATTTTGCATTAACCCACAACTTCAAACAATAACATCTCCTCTAACTCTTGCGGTGTAAGAGTATCCATAATATAGATGCAATAATAATTTGGCCACTAAAAAATAATTATTAGAGATGAATGCAAAATAATATGGTTGACTATTATCGCTTGGGTGTTTGCCGCCTAAATCTATACTAGTAAAAATACGCAAAGATTACGCAATCCACAAGTAATAAAGTGATGAGTAGAGTATCGTTTTCAAGGAGAAAATAAACCGTATTTTATTCTAACAATCACCAATTTTTATACTATCTCAGTTTCTTTAAACAAGTGATCAATGTTGAGAAATTAATGAAACTAATTAATTACTGGAAATAAAGCTAACTACCACAAGATTTAATCAGATAATGGAGACTTAAGATACAATTTCACTTATTGCTTCATGTAGATCAACACACTTCCTTTTAAGCCAAATTAATTATTTCGGAATGTTAATCAAGAACACATAAGTAAATATGATCATCTCTCAATGCATCATACTCATATCAAATTAAATCCACATATGATAGAAATAAGATGAACACCCTAATTAACTAATTCACTATATCTCTATGTGAATTATAATAAATAGAATTTAAAGCACAAATTCTTTTTCAGATTACATGCGATGCATAGGTATATCTCTATCCTAGATGTAAGATTCTAAATTTTATGAATAAGATTTAATTTTTTTTATATATTATTTTAAAATAGTAAGGTATTGATTTGATAAATGTGATAAGTTATAGGTGAAATGTGCAAAGTTTACAAAATAAGAAAGTGGTTATAAAATATTCGTTTGGTCGAGGAATATTCTTTTTGTCGGAGAATATTCGTACGACGGCGCAGTCATTGGTGGACCCTACAACGGAATGAATGTCGGATATAGAAAGCGACAGAAGCATTTTTTATAAAAATAACGGCAAAACTGTTACCGTTAGTACTGTCGAAATATCCGGTGGTTAAAATACAGTAATACGTGGTGTTGCACAGTAGCACACGGTATTGCACAATATTTTGAATTATTGATTATTACGTAGGAAGGCACTTACTCAATTATTGTTACAGTAATTACTGTTCAATATTTTATATTATTGATTCAATAATTGCATAATATTTTATTGATTCAATATTTGCTACGTTGATATTTTATATCAATAAGTGCTAATTTGCTATTTTATATTATTGATTCACTAATTGTCATTGCACATTATTTTAAATTATCAAATCAATAATTCATATTATTTGAATAATATTATTAAATAGCATTATTGGCAATGTCTAAGGAAGTTCTGTCTAGGAAAGGGGTTGATTAATTGCGCGCCAGTAAGGATAAATCCTTATCGGAAGGCCCCCTCTTTCCTAGGAACGACCTGGTTGTCAATATTGTAGTTCTGTAATATTATTTATGAATAATTAATTTTTGATATATGTGATAAGGAAATATTTATTAAATGTGGATTTAAACGGAGAAATTTTTAACATGTGACATTTGTTGAAAGTTGGTATTTTATCTTGTCCGATAAAATAATTCATTCAAATAATTATTATAATATTACATTATAGTAGTATGATGTGATTATATAATAATATAATTTTTATAATTTGAATGGTAACATTATTATAGTAAATTCATGGTATAAAAGTTAAACGAGGTGGAAGAGTGCAAATTGAATTTGAACTCTTATGATGCAAACAATGATGTCATCGGAGCGATGAAGTAAGCAAGGATGTCATCAGAGCGATGAGGTAAGCAATGATGTCATAGGATAGATGATGTAAGCGATGATGTCATAAATTATGGTGAAAAGACTATTTTACCCTTACTCTGCCGAGCCTATAAATAGAATGTCATTTCTTCATTATTTCTCACCAATTCACTAAAGCTATAGAGAGAGAAAGTATAGAGAGAATAAGAGAGAAAGAAGAATAGTATTCTGCTATTATACTAGTGCAGTCTCCAAATTTTTAAGGTAAGGGCTATTATTTCTTTCGTATTCATGAAGAGAGTTATTTTCTTTCAATATTTGTAAGGGTTGTTATTCCATTCTTTATTATTCTGTTGAAATAACCTGTCTACGCGGACTACCGCATGCATGGTGAAATCATGTTGTTATTCCATTCTTTATTATTCTGTAGGAATAACCTGTCTACGCGGACTACCGCATGCCTGGTGAATAACCCTTCGTATTCAGTTGTTATTAAATTGTGGAAATAATCCGTCTGAGCGGACTACCGCCAGACCGGTGAAAATCCAATTGCAGTTTCATATATTATTTCATTTCAGATTCTTAACTCTAAACTTACTACGGTAAGTATTGCTTTTAGAATTCCTGAAATGATCAGAAATTCCTTGAGTTTTGAGCTTCATCTAATATTATTTCACTGGAATATTGGTCTGACCTTTCTTGTAAAATTTCTATCTTTTCATGTCGAGTTATTATTCACGAGTTACTATTTATGAGTTACTATTCACGGGGTACTATTCACTGTAAAAAAATATATTTATTTTTTTCCTTTCCAAATCATCTTTGATTGGATCCAGGTTTTGATCTTCATTCTTGAACTCTGGATAAATTCTCTAATATTTGTCCTTTATCTCACTGGATTCGTTATCGTATTGTTTTCATCATTCTCTGTCCTAAATGGTGATATAACTGAATATCTTTGGCCTGTAGTGCAAAGATGAATGATTACTTGATGAATATCTTTGGCCTTGTAGTGCAAAGATGAATGATTACCTGATGAATATCTTTGGCCCATAGTGCAAAGATGGACAGGTGTTGAGATTAACATGACTAACTGGTGATATAAATGAATATCTTTGGCCGTAGTGTAAAAGATGAATATTTGATTCGAGATGAATATTGATTGATGTTACAGGGATAAAATATTGATGATGGACTTTTAAATTATAGAAGATAGTAGACATCATTCTCTACTTAACTCTTCTAATGAATTGTTATTTTCGCTGCAGTTGTTGATCTAAAACTGGTTGTCCATAATATTTTATCTGATTTGTTGAATACTAACGATAATTTATTCTTCATTATCTTAGTCATAATATTCTTTACTGGGCTAGTTGAGCTCACCCTTTTCTTCCATTGTTCTTTTCAAGAAATGAGAATATCGCGGGTACTAGTCGGGGAATGGAGTGATGGTTCGAGTTAGAGCTGTAGAAGTCCTCACTATTTTTTTTAAAAATAGTGTGATAATAAATGTAATGAGGACTTAGTTTGAATGTTAATATTTTTTACATGTCTGTATTGACACTCACAGTTGTGTGGTCATATTTTGCACGACCGTTTGATATGAAAGATTGTATTTGGATTTTGTACCATGTATTTGGCGACTCAGAATGGGTTGAGTATTGAACCTATTTTGGGGGCGTCACAATTGGTATCAGAGCCATATGTAAAGAGCCCCGAGCCTCTATCTGGTGACTTCCTGTTTATGGGGGATGCACCGAAGCCAGACTCTCCGTAGGGGATGCCGTTCTGTGGTGGCAACTGATAGGTATCATTGTGAGGTACTGTCCAAGGTAGGGACATGAGTCACAGTTGGTATCAGAGCTTAGGGATATGATCTCTGGAGGAGATCTGGGAATAAAACTATGAGGGGAGAGACGAGTAAAACCTTCGCTAGTGTGTCCTACCTAAGCTTAATTGTTATTTAATTGGTCGGTTGGAATATAGGGTTAATATGTGATATGTTAATTTGTTTGATTAACCCTTGTTTTGTGGCAGTATTTGAGAATGACAGCTGAAAATCTAAATAATGGAGTGAATGAGACCGTTGAGACACCTTTAATCACCAACGAGGAGAACGTGCAACAGGAAGGCTATATTCCTCCTGTAAACAATCCTACCGAAGAAATAATAAATAACGGGATGTTTAGAAGCTTTTTGCAGTTCATGCAAAACCAGACGAGGGAGACTCGTGTTCATAATACAGGTGAAAATAATAACTCGTGGCTTGTCACTGCCAAGCAGTTTAAAGAGCTGGAACCACCAGAGTTTCAGGGAAAGCCAGATCCAATCAAGGCGGAAAATTGGATTAAGCAAATTACCAAGATATTTGATGTCTTGGGATGCACGGAGGAACAGAAGGTTCCATTTGCCACCTTTATGTTCCGTGGAGAGGCAGATTACTGGTGGGAATCTGTGAAGCGTACCCAGCGTGCCGCACTCAAGATGTCTTGGGGGGCGTTCCAGAAACTGTTCAATGACAAGTACTTTCTAGAAAGTATTCGTCACATGAAAGAGGTAGAGTTTATCAGACTGGAACAGAATAACATGACAGTGTCCCAGTACGAGGCTAAATTCGCGGAGTTATCCCGGTTTGCACCTCATTTGGTGGAGAATGAGGAACGTATGACGCGGATGTTTCTAAGAGGTTTGAAACTCGAGATTCATCAATACCTCATTTCTCACAAATTTTCTCTATATTCGGATGTAGTAAACAGGGCCCAGTTATTAGAACGAGATAGTGATTACGTTCAACTAAGGGACAACAACCAAGGTCGTACCGGTGGCAAGCAGTCATCGGAACAATGACAACCAGCAGGGATGAAAGTATCATAACAGGAGCGGTAACCACTCCGGTGGTAATCATGGCCATGATAATAAAAGAAGTGAATCGGGAGGAGATTTCAAGAAGAGAAGGTACAACAATGAGAACGTGAAAACGTCGATAGCAGCACCAGCATCAACTGTTTCTAGGGGAGGAGAACGACCGTCGGTCGTATGCTATAAATGCTGAGAAGAGGGACACATCAGTCCCAACTGCACAAAGCAATCCAAGGTGTGTTATAACTGTGGAAAGGAAGGACATATAGCTCGAGTGTGTTCTATAGCAAAACCAAGTCCAGCGGGGGTGGTGATTCCTAAGGCTGTCTCGGACAAGTCAAAATCGGTGGTTCCTGAAAGAGCGTTTGTCGTGACTGCCCAAAACGCAAGGAACTCGAATGAATTTATCACGGGTTAGTTAATCATAAATTTTTGCGAAGTCTATACCTTATTAGATACCGGTAATACCCATTCTTTTATTTCACCTACTTGTGCTTAACGTTTGAACTTGAATTCTGAAAAATTAGACTTTGACTTATCAGTTGAAACTCTGTTGGGGGAAACCTTAATTACATCTATAGTTTACAAATCTTGTTTGATTCAAATTGGTACCCTCACACTTTCTGTTGATCTTATATCTTTGAAAATTCTTGCATTTGATGTGATTTTTTTGAATCGACTGGTTAACCATTCATTATGCCAAAATTGATTGTTTTCGTAAGGTTGTTAGTTTTCATATTCCTAACCAACCTATTGTGTGAATACAAAACAACCAAACCATTAAAATCAATCATTGTCATTTCAAGTCATAAAGCTATTCGTTTATTGAAAAATGGATGTCAAGCTTTCTTAACCCATGTCACTGATTTAAATCAGAATACATCAGATTTGAATGATATTTTTGTTGTTAATGAGTTTCCTGATGTATTTTCCGAAGAACTTCCTGGTCTACCCAGAACATGAAGTTGAATTCTTTATTGACCTTGAACCCGGTACAAAACCCATTTCTAAAACCCCATATCGAATGACTCCTATTGAACTTCAGGAGTTAAAGGTCCAATTACAGGAGTTTCTAGACATCGGTTTTATTCGTCCTAGTACGTCTCCTTGGGGTGCTCCTGTTTTATTCGTAAAGAAGAAAGACGGTAGTATACGACATTGTATAGACTATCGGGAGTTGAACCATGTCACTATCAAGAATAGGTATCCGCTACCTCGTATTGATGATATGTTAGACCAATTGCGAGGTGCTATGGTTGAAGCACCATAAGGGTCACAGTTGATATCAAATATTTGGATCATTTCGTGGTTGTCATTATTGATGACATCCTAATATTTCTTTACCCAGAACGAATTCAATATGCGACAACGACGTTGGTTGGAGCTGTTGAAAGATTACGATCATACCATCCAATACCATCCTGGAAAAAACGAACGTGGTAGCTGACGCATTGAGTAGAAGATCGTATGCGGGTACAAGTGCGATATTGTCAACACGAAGCCCATTTTGTATTACGTACAAAGGATAAAGATAGAGTTAAAGACTCCGGAGACCCACGTGATGATGTCAAGTATACACATAGAACCAGCTTTGATCGATAAAGTTAAAGCTGCTCAAGCTACAGACCTGGAGCTGATGAAGATGAAGAAGAAGGTGCAAGAAGATACTATTCCCGAAGTAAGAATCGATGAAGAGGGAATACTTTGAGTCAAATCCAGACTTTGTGTTCCTAACGACTCTGAATTGAAGTATAGAATCATGATGGAAACACACAACACACTGTTCGCAATCCATCCTGGAAGTACCAAAATGTATCGTGATCGTCAACATACAATTTGGTGGAGCAATATGAAGAAAGAGATCGCGGAGTTTATCTCGAGGTGTTTAACGTGTAAACGTGTCAAGGCAAAGCATCGAGTGCCAAAGGGTCAGTTTGCAGAAAGTTATGGACACCGATTTACGATTCATTGGTCCATTTGAAATACTTGACCGAGTAGGAAATGTTGCCTATAGACTCGCCTTACCTCCAAGCATGTCTCGTGTTCATAATGTTTTTCACATATCTGTGCTTGGTAAATATGTTAAAGATACAAACCACATTATTGAGTTAGAACCAGACGAGATAGCCGAAGATTTAACCTACGAGGAGGTACCTGTTAAGATCTTGGATAGGAAGGAACATGTCCTACGCTCAAAGGTTATACCTCAAGTTAAAGTTTTGTGGAGGAACCATGATATCGAGGAAATGACCTGGGATTTAGAATCAAAAATAAAAACGAGGTATCCTCACATTTTCGACATACCAGGTACGTACGTCAATTTCGAGGACGAAATTTCATAAGGATGGGAGGTTGTAAGACCCCAAATTTTATGAATAAGATTTAATTTTCTTTATATATTATTTTGAAATAGTAAGGTGTTGATTTGATAAATGTGATAAGTTATGGGTGAAATGTGCAAAGTTTACAAAGTAAGCAAGTGATTATAAAATATTCGTTTGGTAGAAGAATATTTTTTTGTCGGAGAATATTCGTACGACGCCATAGTCATTGGTGGACCCCACAACGGAATGAATGTCGGATATAGAAAGCGACAGAAGTAACCCTTTTTATAAAAATAACGGCAAAACTGTTACCGTTAGTATTATTGAAATATCCGGTGGTTAAAATACAGTAATACGTGGTATTGCACAGTAGCACACGGTATTGCACAGTAGCACACGGTATTGCACAATATTTCGAGTTATTGATTCTTACATAGGAATGCACTTACTCAATTATTATTACAGTAATTACTGTTCAATATTTTATATTATTGATTCAATAATTGCATAATATTTTATTGGTTCAATATTTGTTACGTTGATATTTTATATCAATAAGTGCTACTTTGCTATTTTATATTATTGATTCAATAATTATCATTGCACATTATTTCAAATTATCAAATCAATAATTCATATTATTTGAATAATATTATTAGATAGCATTATTGGCAATGTCTAAGGAAGTTCTGTCTAGGAAAGGGGTTGATTAATTGCCCGCCAGTAAGGAGAAATCCTTATCGGAAGGCCCCCTCTTTCCTAGGAACGACCTGGTTGTCAATATTGTAGTTCTGTAATATTATTTGTGAATAATTAATTTTTGATATATAAGATAAGAAAATATTTATTCAATGTGGATTTAAATGGAGGAATTTTTAACATGTGACATTTGTTGAAAGTTGATATTTTATCTTGTCCGATAAAATAATTTATTCAAATATATTATTATAATATTACATTATAGTAGTATGATGTGATTATATAATAGTATGATTTTTATAATTTGAATGGTAACATTATTATAGTAAATTCATGGTATAAAAGTTAAACGAGGTGGAAGAGTGCAAATTAAATTTGAACTATTATGATGCAAACAATGATGTCATCGGAGCGATGAGGTAAGCAAGGATGTCATCGGAGCGATGAGGTAAGCAATGATGTCATAGGATAGATAATGTAAGCGATGATGTCATAAATTATGGTGAAAAGACTATTTTACCCTTACTCTGCCGAGCCTATAAATAGAAGCTCATTTCTTCATTGTTTCTCACCAATTCACTAAAGCTATAGAGAGAGAAAGTATAGAGAGAATAAGAGAGAAAGAAGAATAGTATTCTGCTATTACACTAGTGCAGTTTCCAAATTTTTAAGGTAAGGGCTATTATTTCATTCGTATTCATGAAGAGAGTTATTTTCTTTCAATATTTGTAAGGGTTGTTATTCCATTCTTTATTATTCTGTTGGAATAACCTGTCTACGCGGACTACCGCATGCATGGTGAAATCCTGTTGTTATTCCATTCTTTATTATTCTGTAGGAATAACCTGTCTACGCGGACTACCGCATGCCTGGTGAATAACCCTTCGTATTCAGTTGTTATTAAATTGTGGAAATAATCTGTCTGAGCGGACTACCGCCAGACGGGTGAAAATCCAATTGCAGTTTCGTATATTGTTTCATTTCGGATTTTTAACTCTAAACTTACTACGGTAAGTATTGCTTCTAGAATTCCTGAAATGATCAGAAATTCCTTGAGTTTTGCGCTTCATCTAATATTATTTCACTGGAATATTGGTCTGACCTTTCTTGTAAAATTTTTATCTTTTCATGTCGAGTTATTATTCACGAGTTACTATTCAAGAGTTACTATTCATGAGTTACTATTCACGGGATACTATTCACGGTAAAAAAATATATTTATTTTTTTCCTTTCCAAATCATCTTTGATTGGATCCAGGTTTTGATCTTCATTCTTGAACTCTGGATAAATTCTCTAATATTTGTCCTTTATCTCACTGGATTCGTTATTCGTATTGTTTTCATCATCCTCTGTCCTAAATGGTGATATAACTGAATATCTTTGGCCTGTAGTGCAAAGATGAATGATTACTTGATGAATATCTTTGGCCTGTAGTGCAAAGATGAATGATTACCTGATTAATATCTTTGGCCCATAGTGCAAAGATGGACAGGTATTGAGATTAACATGACTAACTGGTGATACAAATGAATATCTTTGGCCGTAGTGTAAAAGATGAATATTTGATTCGAGATGAATATTGATTGATGTTACAGGGATAAAATATTGATAATAGACTTTTAAATTATAGAAGATAGTAGACATCATTCTCTACTTAACTCTTCTAATGAATTGTCATTTCCGCTGCAGTTGTTGATCTAAAACTGGTTGTCCATAACATTTTATCTGATTTATTGAATATTAACGATAATTTATTCTTCATTATCTTAGTCATAATATTCTTTACTGGGCTAGTTGAGCTCACCCTTTTCTTCCATTGTTCTCTTCAGGAAATGAGAATATCGCGGGTACTAATCAGGGAATGGAGTGATGGTCCGAGTTAGAGTTGTAGAAGTCCTCACTATTTTTTTTAAAAAATAGTGTGATAATAAATGTAATGAGGACTTAGTTTGAATGTTAATATTTTCTACATGTCTGTATTGACACTCACAGTTATGTGGTCATATTTTGCACAACCGTTTGATATGAAAGATTGTATTTGGATTTTGTACCATGTATTTGGCGACTCAGAAATAGTTGAGTATTGAACCTATTTTGGGGGCGTTACACTAGACCTAAATCATGGATTCCAACATGCAGAAATCACAAACACATACTATTATGATCAAGTCTCAACCTATACTCCTCTCGAGTTCATATAGATTACTACGGTAATTTCTGGCCAGACAATTAAATCATTAATCACAAATCATAATAGACAATCCTGGAAATAATCTCAAAAACGCAATAAGGAAGCATGTCAACCCCAGTTACACAATAAGATCCATTGTAGTCTTAAATAGAAAATTAGTTCAACGTCATTGAATTAAAATCCAACATCCACAAGTAATTAAGCATTCTGAATACAAATAAAAGATGAAGAAAGAGAGTAAAAACTGTATTGCAATCCTTTTCTGCTTCTCCGCTCTTGCCTTGAATTCTCCAAGAGCTTGTTAAAACTAGGGTTTGATGTCTTGAATTCGAGACTACCTTCTTTGTCCCTTCAATTTCCTTTTATTATTTCTCATATCAATTCCCAAAATCATCTACAAACCGCCTTTTAGAATCTTTCTCAAACATGGCAACTTCTCTTTCCTTCCGACCAATCCGCCCCGACGCATTTAATGCCTTCAAGGAATCCGCCCCGACAAATTGACTATGCAAATTCTCCCATCCGCCCCAACGGTTTCCTAACACTATGCAAGTCCGCCCCGATAGTTTCACCTAAGCCAAAAAGTTACGATTTTTCATTAAATCCAGATTTTCCTGTTCTCACCATCCAAGGCCAGGTCCTCCTACAATACAAACATAAAAATAAGTAAAATTATACTGAAAACACTCAAAGTAACAAAGAATCAAGCCCAAAAGATATCTGATTCGGAGGTATAAAACTCACTCATCAAATACCCCCAAACTTTTGACTTTGCTTGTAACGAATGAGATTTTATATATTAATTTTAAATATTTTTTTGAATTAAATAAATATTTGATTTGATTTATTTATTGAGTTAAATAAATAAATTATGTGATTTTTGTGGAGTAATTTAATTAAGTATTATATATTAATTAAATAAATATTTAATATTTAATTTAATTGATGTATATTGATTTTATGGAATAGTTCTAATTTAATTGAGATAAATAAATTAGATGAAGTTTATGTGATAATTGTTACATGATATTATAATTAGCGAGTAATTATAAATTGTTATGTGGCATTTGTATGTGGTTAATTGATGTTAGCTTTTATTAATTAAATTAGAATGTTAAATATTTAATTAATTAAAGTGTGACATTAGAATATGTGTTAAAGGATTTATTAAAAGTATAAAAAAGGCTTTTAAATTAATTTTACCTAAACAAGTCTCTTAAAATTGTTTTTAAAAGATTTTACCAAATAAGGCCCTTACTTTTGTTTTAATCATGTTTTACCAAACAAGGCCTTAACTATTAAATAATCTGTTTTTAAAATTAAAGGGATTTTTTCAAACAAAGCCTTATGGCTTTTGGTTTTCAAAAATTTTGTAACTGCTATGTATTAAGTAGAGATATAATTATTTGGCAGTAATGTATTATATAATTATGTTTTATATTATATACATATATCAGTTATGTATATTTTATATTACGTTAGTTAAAGTTAAGTTAGTTAGTGTTAGAAGAAGAGAAGAAAATAGAGAGAGAAAAGAGAAAGTTAGAGAGAATACAGAGAAAGAAAGAGAGAATAAGAAGAGAAAGAAAGGAAAAGTTTGAGAAATCAAAGCAATCAACTTTATTTTCTTCCTCACTAAGCATAAGGGTATAATCTCAATTCTCAATTTTTTTTTAATTATGTTTTCTTTATGTTCTTCATGAAATTTAGTTCTCTGTTAAGTGAGTTCTTATGAAAATTGTATAAACATGATTTATATATATATATATATATATATATATATTATGTTTATAGCATGCTTTTATATGAATCTCATGCTTAATTAAGTTGTTAATTCGTAGATACAGGATGAACATGAGAGATTCATGTTCATCAGGAATCACAGTAAAGTATTTTGAAAATATGTATAATTTTCTTTTAAAATCAAAAGTTTATGTTTGATTGTTCATTTTTGTTTAAATTAATTGTAGATGATGATAACATGTTTAAAATTTTATTTACTATGTTTGAAATTGTGTGAATTGATTTAAAAATAAAAGTTCAGTGTTCAATTTCATTAAGAATACTTAACAATGATTTTTCTTCAAAAATCATGAAATTGAATTTTTGATTATGTGTTTTATTGGTTCAATGTGTTAAAACATGTTATAAACTTTAATATTATGTTTCTGTAAAGTTTTATGTGTAATTGGTTGGCTAAATTCGGAACTCGATGTGGAGAAATAAGCTAAATTGGCTTTTTCTCTGCACAGTTCTCGAACCTGTCTACCGACACTGCAGAGGGCCCACCTCGGCGGGCCTATCAAGTTTAAAAACCACGCCCCGGCGGGGGGTGACAGAAAAGAATTTTTTTAAAAATCTTGTGTACTTTTGTTTAGATCATGAAAGTTAACCTAATGTGATTATGTGATAATATGTTAGACATACATTAAAATGCTAAATGAATATTAATAGATTATATTAATAAAATATAATATATAATTATAATTTGAATAATTATAATTAAAGTAAAAGTTTAATTTAAATTATAATTTTGTTAAGTTATAATGAATCGTATTTGATTAATTTTAATCAAGTAAATGTTAATTTAAATTATAATATGCTTAATCATAATTTAATAAATGCATGTTGATTAATTATAAATTATAATTTATTTAATTATAATTTAATTAATATATGATGTAATTATAATTTGATTAATTATAATTGAAGTGAATGTTTAAATTGAATTATAATTTGTTTAATTATAACTTAATTAATATGAAGTACATAATTATTATTTGATTAATTATGTGAATGTGTAATTATGTGGTGTGATTAATTACGTGATAATTAATTATTAACTTGATAATTATATAAGTATGAGTTAACCTAAATGGGTGAACTAATTATGTGAATTAGTTACGTGTTAACTAATTTAGATTATTATGGTTAAATATATGTGTAGGAAGTGTTAAAGAACGTGCGTTGTAACTGTAGCTTGCACTTGAGGCAAGTTTTCTAAACTCAAACTTGTTATTGTTATACCAGTGTTTTAAATTCAAATATTTTTGAATTTGAGATTGTCCTTTTATTTCTGCAATGGACAAATACTTATTTAAAGTTCATGATTTAATTAAAGTGACCTTGACTTAATTATTCAAGTAAGGTCTATCTTATCTTTCGTATGCTTTAAGTTTAAATTCTAAAGCATTAGTTATTTCATAATTCGTTATTATTGAATTATTCTTGATTATTGTGAGTCGATTCAACTACTCCTTAGTTGATGATAGTTGGAACTCTAAATTTTCTTTTAGCTATCCAAACCAAACTTTCTTTGGTGCGGACTCATATCAAATACTGAGATGAACAACCCTATTTATTAGGGGAGGTTACAATGCGAAAGCGTTAAATATTTGTGCACAATATATAGTACGAAGGGCTGATCCCCATAAGTATGAGTTGAGAGTCCATAGTCTAAATGACTGTTAAAGATTTTAAATATAATGTTTATAACCTAGGACAAAGTTCAAGGTCTTATGACTCTCAGATGTTTCAATATTCGAAATTTCAAATATCGATGAAAGAATTATTATTCAATTCTTTATTATTGATGAAAGTAAAGTTATTCAAATCTTTTGAAGTTATTCAGTTATATCTTATTATTGTTGTATTCCAAGTGAGCTGTTGTTTGCTCACTCTTGCATATTTAATAATCCCCTGTAGTTAATGTAATACCCGAGAGTTTCCAACTATTATTAAATGAATTTATAAATAGAAATGAATATTTATTTGAATATAAATGATTTCATGTTATGAGATAAGTTAACTCAATTATATTAAATTGAATAATTATAATAATTGAAGAAATGTGGAGTTTGCGATAAACTCGTTAAAAGCCTTGTGTGGCACAGTGATGGAAAATATTAATGATAATATTAATTAACGAAGGAATTATTAAGTGAACAATTAATCTATATTAATTGTTAATTGTTATTATAGAATATTAATTAATTGTTATAGAATATTAATGATGATTAATTATTAATATATGATTATTATTATTGCAAGAAATATAATAATAATAACAAGCAACATGTCTATAAATATAATAAGATTTATATTTATATACTGTGCGTGATAAATGAGCAATTGTTGTGGAAAATTAATAATTTCAGTAATTGACAAGGAATGGATTAATTAATATTATTGTTAATTAATCAATAAGATGAATAATTTATTTATTTGACATTATGAATAATAAAACAAATAAGTAAGTTATTAATATAATAAGATTATATTGATTGTTATGTACATGCATGCAATAATTAATAATATAAAGTATATGGAATACAACTATATTATATAGTGTAGAGAAACACTTAAGTATGACCATGCAAGTATATTTAAACTATATTATATGATTGTACATGTTGAAACTATATGTTATGAATACATCATGATGCCTATGTGACAATGTGAGTGTGTATACAATAAAATAATATATCAGGAATATATTGTAATCAATTGTTGATTGTAGAATTTAATAACAAAGGAGATAATGTAATGTGATTATATCCGAGTAAATTATACCGGTATGATAAAATATACATGGATTATATATAAATTACATTCACTACATTGTAACATTATTTCCTTATTGAAAACTACATTATGACTCTAAATGAATTTACTACCTAAGTATACATATATACCTAAGTGTATGATATATATATATATATATATATATATATATATGTGTGTGTGTGTGTATATAGCCTAAGTATGTATATATGCATGTTGCTAGAAGGCTGAGTTGTTTTGCTTTGTCCCTTAATGATAGTCACTTTCCCCACACGTGAAATACTCATGAGGCCTAAGCCTATTTTCTCAAACTCACAAACTTAGCTTGCTAACTATCATCATGAAGGAGAATGGCTAATTGCTACAGCTTCACTATTCCACCAACAAACTCACCAACTTCTCCTTAACCTATATACAAACCTTCAATCCGTTAGTTTGATTCATGAGAAGATTACATTGTCTAGGTATGGATTCCTCTATAAATTGAACTCTCTCCCTCACAAATTCATTTGCTGAGATTTTGCTCAAGTTTATATTAAGAGTAATACATACATTAGTGATATTATTTTAGAGTTGTAAGAATTGAATAGCAGCAAGCTCAATCATTTACAGAGGTATAATTACAGAATTCTTGGTTCTTTATTTTCTATTTCTGCAAAATTATGAGATTCTTGAATTAAGTATGGAATTCATGATTTTGTGATTTAAGGATGTTAATTGATTGTTATATAAGCTAATATAAGTGATTGTAAGGTAATGTAGTAGGTTTGATTGCTAGTTCATATGAATTTTCTATCATTTGGGCTGAATTTTGCCGTTGCTAACTGCTGTCTGGCATGGACTGCACACGGCGCAGCTGTGCCGGGTTTATACCCAGGCGCAGCGCAGCTGCGCCGGCAGCCTGCTTCAGCTGGTGTTTTTCTGCTGCA
Source organism: Panax stipuleanatus (assembly GCA_020205555.1). NCBI lineage: Eukaryota > Viridiplantae > Streptophyta > Magnoliopsida > Apiales > Araliaceae > Panax > Panax stipuleanatus. The sequence goes on from CM035121.1 coordinate 68,561,551, forward strand.
ATCTGTTAAGAGTAATTGATGATTATAACTTAGATAGAGCATACTAACGTAAGTAACTTGCTTATATAGGTATATAGACCTAGTGTGAGCATGTTCCACTATGTTTGTATACATGATTAACGAACGGTTAAAGTTTTCGAAGTGAACATAAGGTTTATAATTGAACTTTAAACATATATAACTTATGTTGGTATTCTGACTTTTGAGACATATTAGTATGACCTAGAAACACATGAAATACGTGTTGACTTGCATACATAAACTTTATGATGGAATGTGAACATGCGAACCCCACTATTGAACGTTTCTAACAAAAATGTAAGTTTTGAAGGTGGATATTGACATGTAAATACGATATATACATTCTGATCTTGTAAGCATGTCTAGGTGGCCTTGAAATGCATGTCGAACACATTAGCTTACCTATATAGATTTCATAATGTCGCATGAACATGTTAGACCATACTAGCAAACTTTATTAATGAAAGTATAAAGTTTTGAACGTGAACGTCGACATATTACTTTGAGATTTTAATTCTGAAAATTATGAACACATGTGATAGTACTTTTAGACTCACTCATGTATCATACATATATATATATACCATGATTAGGTGTCGTGATTCAAGTTTAGCGTAAACAAAGTATACTTTCAATCTAATAACAATGATAGTTGCATGTATGCGATATGAATATTCATGAGTATGCCTAATACAAGTTATATGATTACCTTATGTGTTTAAAAGGCGAGCATGTTAGACTTTGTGACTTTAAAACCTTGAATGGACTTAAGTTATTAAGAGTATTAACTTAGAACCTATATTATGTAAATTGAACGTGAAAAGGTTGAACGAGCATGAAAGTATCCTTTGATATGTATACATGCTAAGTGATATCATGTGTTATGTGATACTTGAATCCGATTTGACGGTTAACTTACAATAATGCTATAACATACTAAAACAAGTATGTTTGCTATTTGTTGTGATCTTATGTGATTTTAATGATATGAGAATATGTTTAAACTCAAAAAGAGGAACATTAAGGATAAAAGTTATATTAATATGATACTATATAATTGTGTAGCTAGGTTAAGACTTAGTTTATGTGTTGATCAATATCCTAGATAAATATGATGTTATAATATATGACTAATGGATATCATATACATACGTAACTATATTACAATAGGGATTCGAAAGTGTTGAATTACTTTACGTGGATAGACTACGCTTAAGGCAAGTTTCCTTAAACCCGTTCTTGTATTATTTGCAAGTATTCGAACCCTACTTTTATTGTGCAAGTTCTCTAACTTGAACTATTATTTCATTAAGTCTTATGAAAGCTATTATTCATGTTGAACTTGATATTGTTCTTGAATATTGTGAAAGTGTCTATGCCATTTGATTCGGCTAGACTATATGCATGTTTATAAACTGTCCAAACCAATTGACTGGTGCGAAAATCTTGAAAACTGAGTTGAACAACCCTTATGGTAAGGGGAGTGTATATTGTTGGAAGCCCCAACACACGCGTAAATATTACTATGGTGTTATGTATAACATAGAGTATTGTAGACTGATCATCTATCGTACTTATTTCTTTTGGGTTGTCAGTTTAATATTGATGATTCTAGTAGATGTTCAATAGTCCTTAGTGACTGTTCAGTATAAATTATTTTATCCAGTTGGATACGTTGATAGCCTTTGAATTCATATATATCTGTTGATCTATATTGAACTATCATTTTATATTCCAAAGATTTGATTCGAGAATTGTTGATACTTATTGTTCATGATATTATTTTGAAACTCTGAACTATCTTAGAGATTATACTTTGATATTTTAAATTCGTGATATATTACTCATCACCCTTATTGTATATTACTTGCTGGGCAATTTGTGCTCATTCTTTTTTTGTTTGCTAATTTGTGCTCATTCTTGCTTTTCCTAAAAACATTTCAGTTAAGGCAGAGCAGGGCGAACCTTCGGGCGTTGATAAGGGCAAGGGCAAGGCTACCAACTAGCTTGTCTCTTTTATGTTTTAAATATTTTAATGTTGTATTAATAGGATGTAGTAAGACTGGATTTGATTATGTTTAAGCTTAAGTTAGATTATGTAATAAGTTGTTAATTGATATTATTATGTAATCTATTAAGTACTGTAGGTTGCGAGACTTGGGGGAATAATTATAATAAATCATTGTAAATTATTCTAGATTAGATTTTTCGCTGTAATTGTGTGATTTTAGTTATTATTGTATTACCATGAGCACGTGACGAACAGAATTCGAGTGACCAAGTGGCGGTCCGAATTTGGGGGCGTCACAGTTAAAGCCGAGAACGTTGACGTACCATCAACGAGTAAAGGGAAAGACAAGATGAACAAGTGAAGACTTGTTATCTTTTTATTTTGATTGTAATAAGACTTTATGTTATATTTTTATTTTCGCATTATTATTTATGTTAAGGTTAGATAAACCCTGGGATGATTTTGAATAAGGTTGTAATTCTTTTTTAAGGAAGATTTTATTATTTATTCAAGGTTGTAATTTATTTTACATTCCTTATTATAGGTAGATGTATGTTCTATTTAGAAATTGAACACCAAATCATATGGAAACGAAGTACCGAGATTTGGGGGTGTCACATTGCTTGTCCTTAAGCAAAAACACAAATGCAAACTAACTACATGCCTATGAATCAAGTAATCACACAACAAAGCATCCAATGATAGGCCTTAAAGATAGCATATATTACTCAAGCAAAACTTCTAACCAATGCAATGTGACCAACTCTAACCATCAATGCAATCCATGTTGTGTGTGTGTGTACTCAACTGTTTCAATAAATAACAACTCAAATCATCTACATAATTAGATTCTTAGAAAGAAAGTTCAATTTTTTTTATTTCTTTATCAGTGAACACATCCAATCTAACTATCGCAAGCAAATCTCTAAGCAAAGGGGTATTAATAAGGATTATTACCTAATCCTTTATTAGTTCACTGACTGTGTGCAATGTTTAGTTTTATTAGGCTTTTCAGAACTACCCATATAGCAAGCTTTCGACTAATGATTCTCAAGACAGTTGTCGTTAGGGCACTAGGTGTTAAGTGATGAGTGTGTTTTATACCTATTGTTAGGTTTGTAACAATCAAAGTAGCGGAAGCATGGTATAAACGAATTTTAAAATTTTACAAACCTTATACCCGGATCATCCTTTATGCATAATTATTAATTAAACGAAAGAGAAGAAATTATAGAATCATATCCTTGTAGAACTAAGCTTCCACAAGTACGAGTTCAACTCCAAATCCTTCGTAATCTCCTTAAGTTCTCCGGGATTGATTCCTTTCTTTGATTAACGTTAGCCACTCAAGTGTTTGGCCTCTAGAGGTGATCCACCAAGGAAAAAGAGATATTCAATAAGGTGGGTGTTTGGCTAAACCCTAATTCTATCTCTATAGAATTTGTATACTCTCCAAACTATTGGAATAGTGTAAAGTGTGTAACCTTGTTCCGTAATAAAACTTTCTTATTTATAGATATAGGCAACCCTCGTAAACCATTTAGGCATAGGGTTTCATATTAATTAATGAAACCTTTTAATTAATTAGGCTTCCCAATCCTATTGGGAATAATTAATGTAACAAACGAGAATTTTGTATTTAATTTTAAATATTTATTGAATAAAGTAAATATTTTAATTGATTTATTTATTGAATTGAATAAATAATTTATGTGATTATGTTGTGGAGTAATTTAATTAAGTGCAATACATTAATTAAATTGATGTTTAATATTAAATTGATGTTTAAGTAATTTTGTGGTGAAATTCTAATTTAATTGAGATGATTAAATTAGATGAATATTATGTGGTATTTAAAAATAATGATTTAATCATTTAATGAATAATTATAGTAATGCCTAATTTAATTTAAATAATTAAATTAGAGATTTACTAATTTGTTACATGAAATTATGATTATTGTGTAAATTATGATTGTATAGCGATTTAGTTTATGTGGCAATTTTATTTTATTTAATGGATGTCAACTTTAATTTAATTAAATTAGAATATTGAGATTTAATTAAATAAAGTGTGACATTTAAAATTATGTAGTAAAAGAGTTATTAAAATAAATTAAAAGGGTTTTAAATTAGTTTTGCCAAACAAGACCCTTAAATCTATTTTAATGTAGTTTTGCCAAACAAGGTCTTAACTCCTAAAAATCTATTTTTAAATTAAGGAATTTTTGCCAAACAAGCTTTATGGCTTTTGATTTTTAAAAGAAAATATAACTAATATCTATTGATTAATAGGATTAAATAGTTGTCAGTTATATATTATATGTAATTATATGTATATATCAATTATATGTATATTATCTATACTACGTAAGTTAAAATATCAGAGTATTAAGAAAAGAGAAAGAACAGAGAAAGAAACTAGAGAGAAAAGAGAGAAGAAGAAAGGAGGAAGAAGAAACTCTGTGAAATCAAAGAACAAGAATCACTATCATCATCTTCTTCTTATATCAACAAAAGGTATAATCTAATTTAATTATTTGTTCTTCCATGTTTTCATAAGTTCTATGTGTTTGAGTTGTTTATGAAATTCATGTAAATATGAATTCTATATGTAATTTGTGTTATAACATGCTTATATATGATGTATATGATGGTTTATGTGGTTTAATTCATGTAAATATGATAAAAATATTCATAGCAATTTATAGTGAACTATTTTGAAAAGATGATTTCTTAATTATCAAAATTGGTGTTTGATTATGCTATGTTATATAAATTGATCATAGATTGTAATAATATGTTAAGAAACGAAATAAACATGCTTTGAATTGTGTGATTTGGTTTAAAAACAAAGTCATAGTGTTTATTTTCTTCAAGAACACTTAACAATGGTGTTTTCTTCAAAATTATAAAATTAAGAGTTTTAGATTATGTGTTGTGATGTACATATAAATTAAAACATGTTAGAAGCTTAAAGTTATGATTTTATAAAGTTTTATATGCATTATATGTACTAAATTCTGAGTTTGGTGCGATGAAATAAGCCAAACTGGGCTTTTTCCTGCACAAGTTCGTGAGCTGATTTTTTTTCAGCAGAGACATCAGCCCCAGCGGGCCCCCTTGCTGTCCAAAATTTATTTTGTGTTTTTAAGCCCTAACATGATGAACTAACTGAATGTAATGAACTTAATGACATGTTAAGTATATAAAACAATAATATAACATATTGTTAACATGTATAAGACAATTTGAAGTCTCATATTAACAAGTTATGTGTAAATTTGGATATTGTTGTTGTAAGGTATGATTATGATGGTTTAAAAGATTATACACGTGTGATATGCATGTTGTGAGTTTAGATTCACGTTATGTGGTTAGTTAACAAGTTAAGGTTACGAACCACGTTGTTAAGTTGAACTTAAGTGAGAAGTTCAACGGTTAAACGTAGTGGTTATGAAACTAATCGATATTGTAAACGTAATGTAATGTGTAGGATGATTGAGGAAGTGAATTGTAATTATAACTGTAGCTTGTGCATGACGCAAGTTTCTAAATGTTACTCTTACGTTACGCAAGTATTCTATCCCTAGTTTACTTTTATTGAGCAAGTTCATAAACTATTCTTTTATATTGTGAAATTTTTCTAACTATACCTTTATTTGAGCGAGTCCTTTTATTCTGCAATGAACAAGTATATCATTGAAATAATGTAGCCTTGACTTATTTGTTCAAGCAAGGTCTTATCATATCTTTCAAATGCATTAAGTTTAATTCTAAAGCATAAGTTATTTCATAATTATTTTATTATTGAATTCTTAATTATTGTAAGTTGATTCAACTACTCCTTAGTTGATGATAATTGAACTCCAAATTACCCTTTGAGCTTATCCAATCGAAACTTTCTTTGGTGCGGACTTGTTTATTAATACTGAGATGAACAACCCTATTAATAGGGGATTGCCATGCGAAAGCGTTAAGATGTTTGTGCACAATACATGGTACGAAGGGCTGATACCCCTAAGTACGAGTTAAGAGTCCATATAGTCTAACGACTGTTAAAGGTCTAAGTAGAAATACTTACTACCTGGGACATAGTTCAAGGTCTTATGACCCTCAGATGAATTCTAAATTCTAAATCCTATTCTTGATTATTGATGATAGAAATATTATTCAATTCAGTTGAAGTTATTCAGTAATATGTCATCACTATTGATTGTTATTTTCAGTGAGCTTTTGTTTGCTCACTCTTGCATTTATATAACCATTGCAGCTAAAGTTGAGAAAGTTGACAAACCGTCAACTAGCAAAGGAAAAGACAAGAAGAACAAGTGAAGACTTGTTCAAATTTGAAACGATTTGTAATAAGACTTTAATTATGTTATGATGTTTTATTTTCCGCATTGTTGATGTTTAAGGTTAGAAACCCTGGGAATGTTTTGATAAAGTTGTAATCCTTTTTATAAGGAATATTTTTATTAATTAAGGTTGTAATTTATTTTGCATTCCTTATTTACAGGCAGTAGTTATGTTTTATTTAGATAGTGAACACCAAATCCTGTGGAAATGAAGTACTCGGATTTGGGGGTGTCACAAGTTGGTATCAAAGCCTTAGGATATGAACCTTAGGTGGGGAAACCTTAGGTAGTAGCCTTATAGGAGATCGAAAAGATAGTGATGATAGTTAAGATAATAAACTACCTTATGGGCTATGTGTTTACGTTTATGGACCCGAGGAGTATCGATCGATATCACGCAATAATTAAACTTTAAAATTTTATGTCAGGATGACGAATGTTGGAGAGTCCAGTCAGGCTAGGGAGGACTTACCTCAAATGCCTAGGGATGAGGAGCCCCGAGACATCCATACTGTCTGGGAACAGTTGGTTCAGAGAGAGCCATCTTCATTGATCACAGTAGTGGGTCAGGAGCATGAGCCAGTCTTTGACCGATATGACGATGATGAGTCAGAGGAGGAGGAGGATCCCGAAGAGGAGATTCCACCTAACTCTATTAGCGTTGTGATGTACGAGGAAGTCTACGATCGCAACGTAGAGCTGCAGGATAGAGTCGGAGAGCTGGAGGAGCTGGTGGACGAGAGTCGGAGTACCATACAACAGAAGGAGGAAACGATTCAAAAACTGGACGATGAGCTTGGAAATGATAAGTGAGATCTAGTTCACGTGGAGAGTGAGAGGGATGAAGCACTGGCTGAGCTAGCGAAATTGAAGAACGACATTAAAGAGGAGTCAGCGAAGGGTGCCAGAGCAGAGGATGTGTGCTTGAAGGCTACTCAATGTGCAGATCGAGCTAAAGACGAGGTTCAAGTGAAGAAGGCCAAGCTGAAGGAGACGGAATACACTTTTCATTCGGCTATAGATAGGGCCCAGGATCGTGTCTTTTATTACCCAGCTCAGTTCAAGGATTTGCCGTGGTATATGGTGGATCGCAGAACAGTGTTCCGGGTGATGGAAGAAGAACATGGAGAGGCTGTGCGACGTCTTAACATGCCTAGATAGTGAAAGATATAAATTATTTGTTTGTTTATGTATTAAATAATTGTAATCCCAGAATTTGAGATAATAATGGGATAAGTTGATGAGGTTATCCTGCAACTTGTTTTAGTTCAGGAAAGATGATGTAAATAACAGAGATGCTATCTATTCTATGTTTTAAAACTATGAATGAATAAATATCGAAGTTTATTGACGTGCTATGTGCTCAAGTGTGAATTGATTTATTTTAAATGTTTAATTTGGGACTTGAATATTTAAGGGATCTAATAAGAGTATATCTTAATAGAAAGATGCCTCCTAGAAGAAGACCTACACGTCAACCACAAGAGGGTTCTACAAACAACAACAACAACGATGGGACGAATGCCAATCCAGTTCAGCAACTGGTGAACCTACTAATGGGAGCGCTTGCGAATCAGCCACAAGTTCAAGCCGCGACGTTTAAGGAATTCAAAGCGGTAGGACCGCCGGAGTTCCAGGGATCTGTGAACCCGATAGAGGCCCAGAAATGGGTGATGGAAATGGAGAAGGTCTTTGATGTGTCCAGAATTAACGACGACCAGAAGACGGCTTTCGCGACATTTATGCTGAAGTCGGAAGCTAGCTACTGGTGGCAGGCTAACAAGACTCGGGGAGGAGAAGGTGTGATAGCGTGGGAAAGATTCAAAGAGATCTTCTTTGAAATGTATTTTCCAGTAAGCTCGCAGAACCAGATGGAGGTTCAGTTTTTAGAACTGAAGTAGGGAACAATGACGGTGCCATAGTATGTCGCAAAATTCAACGAGCTGGCAATGTTTGCAACATACTAGGTCAGTACTGATGAGAGGAAGGCTGAGAAGATTCGAGCAGGGATTGAATCCCTGGCTATATAGTAAGGTCTCCATGTTCCAGCTAAACACGTTTGCTGCAGTACTGGAAAAGGCGATCATCATGGAAGGTGGGAGCCATGCCTTGACCAAATACAATCAAGACCAGAAAAAGAAGAAGAATGAGACCGAGAACAAGGCTGGTGGTAGTGGTACCAACCAGAAAAGGAAGTGGAACGACAACCCCTCTGTCGGGAGTCAACAGGGAAGCCAACAGAAGAGGAGAATTGAAGCATGTGCTACATGCGGAAAGAATCACACTGGAGTGTGCTTGAGGGGAAGGCATGTATGTTTCAACTGTGGTCAGGAAGGCCACATCACACCGAATTGTCCTAACCCGAAGAAGGGAGCGTGCCTTACATGTGGGTCCAAGGATCATATGGTCCTGGATTTCCCAAAGAAGCTAGCTGGAGGGTCGATAAGAGGGAGAGGAAATGGCAGCGACAACACTTTGGCTATCGCTGGACCACCGCAGACGAGCCGACCCACCACTAGAACATTCAATATGACCATGCAGGATGCTGTGCAGTCAAAAGATGTGGTGTCAGGTATCATTTCGGTCAATAGTGTTAATGCTTACGTATTATTTGATTCGGGTGCTACTTGTTCATTTATATCTGATGACTTTGCTAAGACTTTAGACTTACCTAAAGAGGAATTAGTTTACTCCTTGAGTATAGAGATTGCGAATAGGGAGGTTATTCATGTTAGGTTTGTACACAAGGACTGTAGGTTGAACATTAAGGGTCATGAGTTGATGGTAGATTTAATTACGATTAAAATTGGAGAATTCGATGTTATATTGGGTATGGATTGGTTGTTCAACCATGGGGCGGTAATTGATTTCCAGAAGAAATCTGTAAACTTTACGACTCCGTCGAAGGTAGTGTTTTATATATGGTATCAAATCGCCTAGACAAGCGAGTTGTCTGACGATTATGCAAGCCAAGAAGTTATTGAAGCAAGGCTGTGTAGGGTACTTATCCTACATAGTGGATACTCGTAAGGAGAGTCCAAAGATGGAAGAGATATCAGTGGTTAAGGAGTTTGTAGATGTATTTTTGAGCGATTTGCCAGGACTTCAGCCGGATAGAGAGATAGAGTTCGTGATCGACTTAGCACCGGGGACTGCTCCGATATCGAAAGCCCCGTACAGAATGGCTCAAGTCGAGATGAAGGAGTTGATGGTTCAACTGCAGGAATTGTTGGACAAGAAGTATATTCAGCAGAGCGTATCACCGTGGGGAGCACCATTATTGTTCGTGAAGAAGAAGGATGGATCGATGCGACTTTGCATTGATTATAGGGAGTTGAACAAAGACACAATCAAGAATAAGTATCATTTACCTAGAATTGATGACTTATTTGATCAACTGAAGGGTGCTAGATACTTCTCGAAAATAGATTTGAGAAGTGGGTATCATCAATTAAAGGTAAGAAGAGAGGATGTGCTAAAGAAGGCATTTAGAACTCGGTATGGACATTACGAGTTCTTGGTGATGTCATTTGGTCTAATGAATGCACCAGCAGCATTTATGGACTTAATGAATAGGGTGTTTAAGCCATTTCTAGACAAGTTTGTAGTGGTGTTCATAGATGACATTTTGGTCTATTCCAAAACTAAGGAGGAACACACTGAACATTTTAGACTGACCTTAGAATCGCTGAGACGGGAGAAGTTGTATGCGAAATTCTCGAAGTGCGAATTCTGGTTAAAACGTGTGCAATTTCTTGGCCACGTGATTGACAAAGATGGGATTTTAGTAGATCCGTTGAAGGTTGAAGCTGTAATGAATTGGGATTAGCCGAAGACACCGTTAGAAGTTAGGAGTTTCTTGGGATTGTCAGGTTACTACAGAAGATTCATACAAGACTTTTCCAAAATCACAACTCCGTTGACGAATTTGACGCGAAAGACGGTGAAGTTCATTTGGAAGGAAAAGTGTGAGGAGAGTTTTCAGGAACTGAAGAAGAGGTTAAGTGCTGCGCCTGTGTTGTCAGTGCCTGATAGCACAAGAAAATTTCGTGGTATACAACAATGCATCACATAAAGGATTAGGCTATGTGCTGATGCAGAACGGCAAAGTCATTGCTTATGCATCACGTCAACTGAAGGACTATGAGAAAGGATATCCAACCCATGACTTGGAATTGGCGACAATAGTGTTTGCTTTGAAGATATGGAGACACTACCTCTATGGAAAAAAGTTTGAGATATACACAGATCATAAGAGTCTGAAGTACATCTTTACACAGAAAGATTTGAATATGCTCCAAAGGAGATGGTTGGAGCTTATCAAGGACTACGATTGCGAAATTCTATACCATCCGGGTAAAGCTAACGTCGTTGCCGATGCCTTAAGCAGAAAGGGTCGTGAGAAGTTAATGTTGCTAACTGCTCAGGAACAGCTGGTAAATGAGATGGCTAAGTTGGAGTTGGAAGTTAAATATCTGAATGAGACAGATGAGAAATTGTTCCAAGTAACTACCGGTTCAACTTTGGTGGACAAAGTGAAAGAGGCACAACTACATGATGAGGAATGTGAGAAGATCCGAAAGAGAGTAACCGATGGTGAAGAGATAAAGTTCAAGATTGATAATGATGGACTGCTACGATTTGAAGGGAGAATCAGTGCCCGAAGTCAAAGAGAAAATTTTGAGTGAAGCTCACAGTTCGAGATTTTTGATTCACCCTGGGAGTAAGAAGATTTACCAGGATCTTAGACAACATTTCTGGTGGCCGAATATGAAGAGATACGTGACTGAATGTGTTGCAAAGTGCCTAACATGCCAGAAAGTAAAAGCAAAACATCAGAGACCAGTGGATTGCTACAACCGCTGGAGATTCTGGAGTGGAAATAAGAGCATATCACAATGGATTTCGTGGTTAGTCTTCCAACGACTCAGAAGGGCTATGATGCAGTATGGGTTATCGTGGATCGACTGACAGAGTCAACGCATTTCTTACCTATCAAGGTTAGATTCAACTTGGATCAGTTGGCGAAGCTGTACGTTAAGAAAATTATTTCTAGACACGGTGTTCTGATATCAATTGTATCAGACAGGGATCCACGTTTCATGTCAAATTTTTGGAAGAGATTACAGGAATGCTTGGGAACGCAATTGCGAATGAGTACGGCATACCATCCCCAAACTAATGGGCAGAGCGAGAGAACGATTCAGACTCTAGAGGATATGCTTAGAGCTTGTGTTATGGACTTCAAAGGAAGCTGGGATGATCATCCACCATTGGTGGAGTTCGCTTACAACAATAGTTACTATGCGAGTATCGGCATGCCGCCATACAAAGCATTGTACGGCAGTAAATGCAGGACTTCATTATGCTGGGATGAGATTGGTGAACGACAACTGTTGGGACCAGACTTGGTGCAACAAACTGCTGAGATCTTCAAGATGATCAGAACAAGATTGGTAGCTGCTCAGGATAGACAGAAGAAGTAGGCCGATTATCATCGTCAGAATCGAGAATTTGAAGTGGGAAGCTTCGTTTTACTGAAGGTATCTCCCTGGAAGGGGAAGATTCAATTTGACAAGAAGGGGAAACTAAGTCCCAGATTCATTGGACCTTTTGAGATACTGCGAATTGGTGAGGTAGATTATGAGGTTGCATTACCTCCGGGGTTAGATCATATTCATAACGTATTCTATATTTCTGTGTTGTGACCGTACAAACACGACTACAAGCATGTGATAGAGTATAAGCCGTTGCAATTCGATAAAGACTTAGCATATAAAGAGGTTCCTGTTCAGATAGTTGACAGGAAAGAACAAGTACTTAGAAATAAAGTGATACCTTCTATGAAGGTAATCTGGAGGAACCACAATGCTGAAGAAGCTATGTGAGAACTCGAAGATGTTATGATGAAAACTTATCCACAATTATTTGTTTAATTTCTTGTATATCGATTATGGGGACAAAATCTTTTTAAGGGGGGAAGAATGTGACAATTGAGTTTTTTTTAGTTGTGATTCTGGGGACAGAATCCTTTTAATGAGGGAAGATTGTAAGAAACGAGAATTTTGTATTTTAATTTTAAATATTTGTTGAATTAAGTAAATATTTTAATTGATTTATTTATTGAATTGAATAAATAATTTATGTGATTATGTTGTGGAGTAATTTAATTAAGTGCAATACATTAATTAAATTGGATGTTTAATATTAAATTGATGTTTAAGTAATTTTGTGGTGAAATTCTAATTTAATTGAGATGATTAAATTAGATGAATATTATGTGGTATTTGGAAATAATGATTTAATGATTTAATGAATAATTATAGTAATGCCTAATTTAATTTAAATAATTAAATTAGAGATTTACTAATTTGTTACATGAAATTATGATTATTGCGTAAATTATGATTGTGTAGCGATTTAGTTTATGTGGCAATTTTATTTTATTTAATGGATGTTAGCTTTAATTTAATTAAATTAGAATATTGAGATTTAATTAAATAAAGTGTGACATTTAAAATTATGTAGTAAAAGAGTTATTAAAATAAATTAAAAGGGTTTTAAATTAGTTTTGCTAAACAAGGCCCTTAAATCTATTTTAATGTAGTTTTACCAAACAAGGTCTTAACTCCTAAAAATCTATTTTTAAATTAAGGGGGTTTTGCCAAACAAGCCTTATGACTTTTGATTTTCAAAAGAAAATATAACTGATATCTATTGATTAATAGGATTAAATAGTTGTCAGTTATATATTATATGTAATTATATGTATATATCAGTTATATGTATATTATCTATACTACGTAAGTTAGACTGTCAGAGTATTAAGAAAAGAGAAAGAACAGAGAAAGAAACTTGAGAGAAAAGAGAGAAGAAGAAAGGAGGAAGAAGAAACTCTGTGAAATCAAAGAACAAGAATCACCATTGTCGACGTCGGGAAAAAATCCGGTTCGAGTTGGACCCGAATCTTTCTCTCTTCCTAAGTTTTGTCTACCCTTATTTTATCTTTTTTTGTGAAAAAGGGTTTTGAAGGGTTTTTTAGGGAAAGGCCAACATATATCATGTCGACGATTTGAACGTTTTACAGAGTCGCCAGTTGGTAGATTTGAAATGGTTGTACCAACTCAATCGAGTTTTGTTTGAAAAGAGGCCCAATTGCTGGACACTATCGAAACTGAATCTTTGAAACCGAATTTCTAAGTTCGGGGGCTTGGTTAAGTGTGGGGAAGGTGTTAGGCACCCCCACAAATCCCGTGAAAACACAGTACCGCATCTTTTTAATATTTTTCTTTTAAATCTGGGATGTGTGTGTGTGAATGCTGGAAGAAATTGGGCCTACGCTTGATTGATTTGAAAGTATGGACATGATTCGTTGAACCTATATACGAAGGGTTTGATTTGATTTGCAAATGTCTCCTTTATTAGACAAGATATTAAAATGATGTTTTGAAAGGTTGATTTTCAAACCCTTACGCTACTATAGGAATTGAAGCATATTAATACTTATGTTTTATCTTTTCAGCCTTTTGGCTCAATTGGAATGGTGATTGTCGAGCTGCGAAGCATCCTCGACCACATAATATATACAAGTGTCGGTCTTCTTATAGGCATGATAGCTATCGGAGTGACTCTAACACGATAAACCATATTCTCATTATGTTGAGACCTTAAACCCATATAACCATTTTAAGGTCTTTCGGATCTACATTTACAGAAAAACTGGCACGGTACATCAGTAAAGTGGAGTTTGTCCATCGTGGGAATCAGACTCTAATCAGTTTGATCATGAATCTCATGATTCCTAGGCTCACAGAGGGAAGCCAATAAAACCTGCACAGCTCAAATATGTATAGAAAATGTATATTTATATCCAGATGTTGCCAGAACCAAGGATTCATCAGCAAATCCTGGCTCACATATAGCCGAAGCGTCTCGTTCCCACTAGATAGCGATCTAAGGGCCACGAGGTTGCTTTCTGAAATAAAACTTAGAAAATTGCTAGATTTAAGTAAATCTCAGTCATTCTAGCTTCTCGGTTCCGTCTGAACCTATTTTGAACCATTTGAAAGATAGAATTGGCGAGATTTAAGGAAATCTAGTTCTCCCAAATAGATGTCAGCGCCGATTCATATCAAATGAATATTTACAGCAGCAATTTAATCACAATGAATAGAAGATATATATAACTATATATATATATAGTTATATATATACGAAAGATGTAAAGGGCGATGGGTTTTCACTCTGATGCCCGAACTGGAATGTAAATATATATATATATATATATATATATATATATATATATAAAAGCTGTAAAAAGTCACGGAATAATCCAAGCTGGACATAATTGAAATATATATGTATATATAAAAGCTGTAAAGGGCGATGCGTTTTCACTCAGATGCCTGGACTGGAATGTAAATATATATATATATATATATATATATATATATATATATATTTATTAAAGCTATAAAAAGCCACGGAGTAATCCAGGCTGGACATAATTGAAATATATATGTATATATAAAAGCTGTAAAAGAGCCACGGGATGATCTAGGCTTGACAGAATGTAAATAGATGTATATAAAACTGTAAAGGGTGATGGACATTCTATCCTTTGCCTGGACATAAATGTAAGTATATATATATTTATAAAAACGATAAAAAGGCCATGAAATGATCCATGCCAAACTTGAATGTAAAAAGTTAATATATACAATTAGTATATATATATTAAAGCAATAAAAAGGCCACAAAGTAGAAATCCAGACCCAAATAAGTTAGAAAAATTTATATATATATAGTTATATATATAAAAACACTAAACTGCCACGGATTTGACATCCGGGCTTGACAGAATTGAAAAGTTAGTATATATATAGTTAAATATATACAAAAAAAATCAAACCGGGACTGGGAAGATAACCCAGTCCGATGAATAGCATGTATACGTATATATATATATATATATATGTATATATATATATATATATAAAAGTAGTTAAAAGCGACGGATCGACGATCCGAGCTGTGGGAATGCCAGAAAATGTGTTTATGTACTAAAATGTACGATAACGTAAGCAAAAACAGCCATAGAACTGAGTTCCGGGCATAATTAGAAAATGAAACTTAACGTGCAAGTGTATAAATACGCAATGAAGTAATATAAACTTCCTGATCGTAAAAATACTCACAATGAACTGCTACACGGGCTCTTTATCAAATCGTAGGCTTTAAACGTCCGATTCCACCGCTTAATTTTTGATATGTGGTAGTATATGAGTATATCTACGTGTTAGAGTGATAAAATTTGGGTTTGGAGAACAAGAATATGGCAGAGAAATGAAACGAACATAGGTTCAGAGTGTTTCTGATTTATAAAATGAGCTGGGGGTGCACTCATATATATAAACCCAGTGGAAGCGGTCCTACCCACGGTAGCCTTGGTTCTACATGTGGCTCCACGTGGCAGGGCCCATGTGGCGGGTCCCGTTGCATCAAAGTATGTGCACTCCGAGCAATGCGAGGTCAGATTCAAAATTTTCTAACTTTTGATCAGAGCGTCCGTTTGAGGCGTGCTATACCTTTTCGGAAAGCCCTCGTCGAGAGTGTCGCAATGACATGGGATTAAACCTTTTTCGAGTTTAAGAAGATGGGTTCATAACCAATTTTTTGTTTTCTCGCAGTTTGTCCGTTGAGCTGTCTTGCGCTGTTTACACTCGGGATCAATGTTATGGTTCTTTCTGACCTTGGAAACATCAATTCGGCTTGAGTTTGATCAAATCAGCTTTTAGTTGGTAAAATAACCATTTTCCCCCTCCCGGGGTTGCCTTTAGTGCTGGCATAGCCTTCGACTGACTTCTTGGGGTTGTCTCCGAGGTTTGGATTCTAGCCGATTCTATTTGTTCTCAGGGTTGTCTTTGAGGCTGACTTGGTTCTTCTAGGTTTGTCTCTAGAGATGATGTGGGGCTTCGGGGTTGTCTCCGAAGTTGATTTGACCTCCCGGGTTGAGATCGGCGCTGACCTATAGTTCCCGGGTTGAGACCGGGGATGACCTGTACCTCCCGGGTTGAGATCGGGGCTAACCTGTACTTCCTGGGTTGAGATCGGGGCTGACCTGTACCTCTTGGGATTAGACCGAGGATGACCTGTACCTCCCGGGTTGAGACCAGGGATGGCCTGTACTTCCCGGGTTGAGACTGGGGCTGACCTGTACCTCCCGGGATGTAACCGGGGATGACCTATACTTCCCGGGTTGAGACTGGGGCTGACCTGTATCTCCCGGGATGAGACCGGGGCTGACCTGTACCTCCCGGGTTGAGACCAGGGCTGGCCTATACTTCCCGAGTTAAGACCAGGGCTGACCTGTACTTCCCGGATTAAGACTGGGGTTGACCTTTACTTCCTGGATTGAGATCGGGGCTGACCTGTACCTCCTAGGTTGAGACCGGGGCTGACCTGTACTTCTCAACTTGAGACCGAGGCGGACTTGTACTTCTCGGGTTGAGACCGGGGCTGATCTGTACCTCCCGGGTTGAGACTGGGGCTGATCTGTACCTCTCGGGTTGAGACCGGGGCTGGCCTGTACTTTCTGTGTTGAGACCGGGGCTGACCTGTACTTCCCAGCTTGAGACTGGGGCTGAACTGTACTTCCTTGGTTGAGACCGGGGTTGACCTGTACCTCCCGAGTTGAGACCGGGGCTGACTTGTACCTCCCGGGTTGAGACCAGGGCTGACTTGTACTTCTTGGATTGAGACTGGGGCTAACCTGTACCTCTCGAGATGAGACCGGGGATGACCTGTACTTCTCGAGTTGAGATCGGGGCTGACCATTACCTCCCGGGATGAGACCAAGGTTGACCTATACTTTCCGGATTGAAACTGGGGCTGATTTGTACTTCCCGGGTTGAGACCGGGGTTGACCTGTACTTCCTGGGTTGAGATTGGGGCTGACCTGTACTTCTCGGGTTGAGACCAGGGCTGATCTGTACCTCCAAGGTTGAGACCGGGGCTGGCCTATACCTCCCGGGTTGAGACCGGGGTTGACCTGTACCTCTCGGGATGAGACCAGGGCTGACCTGTACCTCCCGGGTTGAGATCGGGGCTGACCTGTACTTACTGGGTTGAGACTGGGGCTGACCTGTACCTCCCGAGATGAGACCGGGGATGACCTGTACTTCTCGTGTTGAGACCGCGGCTGACCTGTCCCTCCCGGGATGTGATCGGGACTGACCTGTACTTCTCGGGTTGAGACTGGGGCTAATTTGTACTTCCCGGGTTGAGATCGAGGTTGACTTATACTTCCCGGGTTGAGACCGGGGCGGACCTTTACCTCCCGGGTTGAGATCGGGGCTGACCTATACCTCCCGGGATGAGATCGGGGCTAACATGTACCTCCCGGGTTGAGACCGGGGCTGACCTGTACCTCCCGGGTTGAGGCCAGGGTTGACCTGTACTTCCCGGGTTGAGACCGGTGCTGATCTGTACCTCCCGGGTTGAGACCGGGGCTGACCTGTACTTCTTGGGTTGAGATTGAGGCTGACATGTACCTCCCGGGATGAGACCGGGGCTGAGTTGACTATTTTGCCCTTCTGCAGGGTTAGTAACAGGAACACAAAATCTCGATTATCTACAACAGAACTGAAGAAAATTTCGAGTGGCTACAGATGCCCTCTTTATCATGTTTTGGTAATGTAATGAAATGAACAGGATAAAGATTGTTAGAAATTGGGAATATGATGAATGCAAATGTAATGCAATGCATGGCATGATATGTGATGAATGTTAGATGCCTTTGAGGGGTTAAGGTTATCATTGAATGTTTACGTAATTTTTTGCAGGGGATAACGTCATTTATGATAACCCTTGGGGCAGCACTGTCAGGCAGTTATTGGTAGGGTATCACTGATAGGCTTTCTCAAATTGTCTTCGTCACTTTCTGTTGGGAATGTCGTCACTCCTGATAGCTTTTGTGGATTCTCTGAACACCTACCTCGAATGGCATCGTGCAAAGTCCAGATGACTACCGAATCCTTCTTAGTGCCTCCTCTGAGTATCTGTATAACAGATTCCATCATCTGTCCTCTGTGGAGATAGATTGATATACTGTCTTCGCCACTGGATCATTCCCGATGCTTCGCTGGAGTTGTTGCCAACGGCTGATGTTACCGGACCATTTTTGATGCTTCGCTGGGGTTGTGCCAACGGCTGGACTGTCATCGATCTGTACCTGATGCTTCGCTGGGGTTGAGCCAACGGCTGAACTATCACCGGTCTGTACCCGATGCTTCATTGGAGTTGAGCCAACGACTGAACTATCACCGATTTGTACCTGATGCTTCACTGGGGTTGAGCCAACGGCTGAACTGTCACCGGTTTGTACCTGATGCTTCGCTGGGGTTGAGCCAACGGCTGAATTGTCATCGATTTGCACCAGACACTTCGCTGGGGTTGAGCCAACTGCTGAACTATCATTGGTCTGTACCTGACGCTTCGCTGAGGTTGAGCCAATGGCTGAACTGTCACCGTTCTGTACCCGATGCTTCGTTGGGGTTGAGCCAATGACTGAACTGTCACTGGTCTGTACCCGACGCTTCGACAGTAGCAGTTTTGTATAGTTTTTCAGCAGTTTTCATCATTGGTCCCCGAATATTGCTTCAAGATGAATAACACTGGCTTTCATGAAGTTTCACCCTCTGTCAGTAATCCGCTGCTTAAATGCAGGATTTCAGGATAAACCGCTCAATCGCGTAGTAGTTTTTTCCAAGATTTGACTTTTCAGCTCCTGTAAACTCCGTTTCAACTCGAACTGGACCTAGTCGGAGGGGGCGGGGCCTAACCTAGGGAGCCGCATATAGGGGTGTGGCAGCCGCAGGTGGGCCCGCTCCTTCTTACGGATTTATATTGGGCAGCAGCAAGCTCATAAACTCATTTTTAGTTTTGAGTTTCTATAGAAATCCGATTTTCTTTTTCAGATCTACGGAGTTCGGGCAGATTTTTTTAGATTCCGTCAGTGGCCACGCTTTCTACACGTCTCAGGTGACGTTTTCATCCCTTCTTTTCCAGTTTTAACCGGTAGAATTGTGTAAACCACGTAGGGTGCTTTTGAACGCAATGTATCAAAAATATATGCTTATATGACTTGATAAAAATTTTCTGACTTCATAAGTATGCATATTTTATTGCAATGCATGTTTTGACGTAAGAAAATTTGAATTCTGAGACAGTCAGTTTTTGCTCTTTTTGATTAGTTTACTCATCCTTTTCGAGGCCTAGTGAGCCTGGATTTTCAACTAAAAAATGTTCATAGAAATTTGGCTACCATGTGAAGTTTATTTTTGATTTTTTTTTTCATAAATATGAACTATTTCTATTTTTGGGAAGGTGCTACTGAATGGCCACCTAGACATGCATGTGTGCATGCGGATAGTCCATTTTACAAAGAAGACTGGCAAATTTTTTTCAAAAGCCTGAGCATTTAATAAACATGCAGTTTTGACTCTACTGAGGATTCTGACTGACCCATGCATGTTTTAGGATTTAAAAATGCATAAAATATTAATTTAAATTAATAAGCCACAGGTTTTAGGCTTACCTCATCCTTTTAAGGTGATTTGGAGACTTTGTTTAGGTGATGGACCGAGATAGATCCGGGAGTGCTAGAAGGATCATTTCAGAAGTTAGACGGAGGAGAGTCTTCGATGTTCCTCAACCACGGCTAGCCTCATAGATTGGCTGAGTCAGTGATTCGTCTGGTCGGGGCTGAGCCGCCGGTTGACATAGATGATAAGGAGGCTCCGTTTGTTGCTCCCGCCCCAGCTCAGGCTCCACGTGCGGAGCTCCCAGGCATTGTAGTGCCATTTCAGGATCTGCTGGGAGATTTGAGTCGCCATCCATCGAGATTCCTTCACGCCAATGAGATGACTGAAGTTTTCTTCTTTCTGGATTTTCTTTTTTTCTTTTGCCATTCTCGGGGCACATGTTTGATATGGGTTAGCTTTTGATGCAGGTTCCTGGCTTCACGTAGCCTCGAGGGAACTGGTTTAATGTGCATTCTCTTTACCACACTCTGCACCAGGATTACAGGGACATTGTTGACACCTGGGGGTTTTAGGCATTCTTTTCTATTCTTCCCCGCCACAGCCCCTGGGGTTATATATGAGGGCTCTGTCTGAGCGCTGGTTCCACCAGACTGAGTCTCTCCACTTGCTGGATTGTGAGGTGATGATGACACCTATGGATTGGAGGTTCATCATCGGGATAGAGTATGAGGGTGAGCCAGTGCCTGTTGTGGATGACATTACACCCACTGTCGTTCGATCCCTCCTGAGAGTTCCTGCGACGACCATAAGGGTCAGACGGTCCGATCTGGTTCCTTGAGCATAGATGCCTAGAGTAGGGCTTTGCTTGAGCCTCTGCTTGACGATCAGAGGGTTAGGGATTGCATCCTGCGGTGACTATTCTTAGTGATATCAGGGGTTGTTTCCTGGTGGACAACTCCTCGACGGTGTCCTTTGCCCTGGTCAGTGTCACTCGACATGTGGAGCGACTCAGTGACTTTGATTGGGGTACCTATATCTTTGCCTATTTTCTCTGAGGTATGTGCATGCGCTCGGAGGGTGTGACGGAGGCTTGGTTAGGGTTCTACCCATTCCTGGTAATGAGTATATCTTTCTTGTACCTTTTTAATTTCTGCATTTACATTTGTCAGTCTTGGTCATTGAGGACTTTTGATATTTACATGGTCAGTTCTGGGCATATGGGAGTCTCCCTTGCTTACGTCCCGCCACTACTTTGGGCCTGGAGACTTATCCTCGGGGATGGCGTTGGCACCACTCCACTTTGACGGAGGTCCCTATAGCTGAGGGATTCGCCCACTTTCATTTGCAGCTTGAGCTTTTGACAACCGGATTGATCTCATGGGTACCGTATACCTCAGACTTTTTGACAGTCGGGTTTGAGGGCGGTTTCCCCACTGGCTGGGAGTTTGCATTATCCACCCGCAAAGTCCCATTTTTGACAGAGGGAGGTTAAGAGCTCTATTTAGGAGAGTGTGCTATCAGGAGCATCACGGGGAAGATCCGTATTCCCTTTGTTCCTCCAGCTTGGCATCATTGGCCACTAGTTCAGCCGCTCATAGACATCCCTATGGAGAAGTAGATGGCTTTATCCTGTCAGAGGGTCCTTATGGCCAGGAGGCATTCAGCAGCTGGTGGAGTCCTCGCACTATTGGAGCTCAGACTCGTGTTACCCAGTTTATGGCAGATATTGTGCCGGGGTCTGTGATGATGACAGACTGGATAATGTGCATTCGAGAGCCGACCCACTTAGACCAGATTACAGGACTAACCCAGCAGTTGGAGAGAGCTCATTTGTTTATCAAGCATCTTGGTAAAGATCCATCAGAGGCATCTTATTTTGATCCTTCCAGCTCCGGAGCAAGCCCTTCCACAGGTCCATTTTCTAGCAGTTTTACAGTGGCTAATCCTCCCTTGTACTATAACGAATGAGAATTGTATATATGAATTTTAATATTTATTAAATTAAATAAATATTTTAATTGATTTATTTATTGATTTAAATGAATAATTTATGTAATTGTTGTGGAGTAATTTAATTAAGTACAATATGTTAATTAAATGAATGTCAATTTAATTGATGTGTAATGATTTTATGGGATAGTTTAATTTAATTGAGATAATTAAATTAAATGAATTTTATGTGATAATTGTTACATGAAATTGTGATTAGCGAGTAATTGTAATTGTTATGTGACAAAATTATTTGGTTAAGTGATGTTAGCTTTAATTTAATTAAATTAGAATGTTAAGATTTAATTAATTTAAAGTGTAACATTGAAAGTTATGTGTTAAAAGAATTAAAAAAGGTTTTTAAATTAGTTTTACCAAACAAGGCCCTTAAAACTGTTTTTAAAGAGATTTGCCAAACAAGGCCCTTGCACCTATTTTAATCCTGTTTTACCAAACATGGCCTTAAGTTCAAATTTTTTTTATTTTTTTTAAAATAAAAGGGTTTTTCCAAACAAGCCTTATTGCTTTTAAATTTCAAAATATTATAACTGATGTAATTTATTATGGGATTAATTGATAATTATTATGTTTATTATATGATTATCAGTTATATATGTATATATATGTATATTTTATATTATACATTAGTTAAAGAGTTAGAGTTTTATCAGAGTTGGAACAAAAGAGAAAACAAAGAAGAAGAAGAAAAAGATACAGAGAAAAGTTAGAGAGAAAGGAGAGGAGAAGAAGAAGAAGAAGAAGAAGAAGAGGAGGAATCCTTTGCTAAGCCAACAATCATCATCTTCTTCTTCACTTCAATTAGCTTAAGGGTATAATCTCAATTCTTTATTTTTAAAATATATTTTTATGTTCTTCATGAGTTTAGTTCTCTGTGTATATGAATTAACATGAAATTGATGTAAATATGATGTATATATATTGTGTTTATAAATTGTTATATATGAATTATATGATGATTTTAGTAGTTTAATTCATGTAAACATGATGAACATGAAGAATTTATGTTCATCAAAAGTTACAATGAAATAGTTTTTATAATTGGTTTCTTTCAAATCAAAATTTATGTGTGATTGTATATTGTTGTGTAAATTGATTATCGATTGTGTTAATATGATGAGAAACAAATTTAATATGTTTAAAATCATGTGAATTGGTTTAAAAACAAACTCACAGTGTTCAATTTCATCAAGAACACTGAAAATTATCTTTTCTCCAAAGTTTACAAAATTTAGTGTTTTAAATGATGTGTTTTGATGCCATTATGTGTTAGAAATGCTAGAATCATATACTGATAATTTTACAATAGTTTATGTTTGTTATAGGGTCTGAATTCGGAATTTGATGTGGAGAAATAAGCCAAATTGGTTTTTTCTCTGTAAAATTCGCGAACTGTCAGACTTGTCTGCGCAGTGGCGCGGCCGCTCCACTCCCAAGGCATAATGGAGCGCGGCCGCACTGGTCCTGCAGATTGGGCAGAGAGCTATTTTTAAAATGTGAAACTTATGAGATTAATGATGTAATAATTGATAAAGCATGCTAATAAAATTAAAATGCTAAATGGACAATAATGAATTATGTTAATAAAATATAATATGTAATTATAATTTGAATAATTATAATTAAAGTAAATGTTTAATTTAAATTATAATTTGTTTAATTGTGATTTAATTAATATAAAATATAATTATAATTTGATTAATTAGAATTAAAGTGAATGTTTAATTTAAATTATAATTTATGTAATTATAATTTAATTAATATAAGTACATAATTATTAGTTAATTAATTATGTGAAAATATAATGTGAACATGTGATGTGATTAATTATGTGATAATTAATTATTAACTTAATAAATAAAGAGGAGTGAGTTAACCTAAATGGGTTAACTAATTATGTGAATTAGTTATGTGATAAATAATTTAGATTATTATTGTTAATTATATATATGTAGGGTTAATTAAGGAACGTGAGTATAACTTGTAGCTTGCGCTTGAGGCAAGTTTCCTAATCCTTACTTTACATTATGCAAGTTCTCTATCCCTAAACTTGTGATTTATATGCAAGTGTTTTAAATTAAAATCTTAATTGTATTTGAGCCTGTCCTTTTATTTCTGCAATGGATAAATAATTATTTAAAGTTCACGATTTAATTAAAGTGACCTTGACTTAATTGTTCAAGTAAGGTCTATTTTATCTTTTGAATGCTTTAAGTTTAATTCTAAAGCATAAGTTATTTCATAATTCTTTATTGTTGAATTATTCTAGATTATTGTAAGTCGATTCAACTACTCCTTAGTTGATGGTAGTTGAACTCTAAATTTCCTTGAACCTTATCCAAACCAAACTTTCTTTAGTGCGGACTTGTATCAAATACTGAGATGAACAACCCTATTTAATAGGGGATTACCATGCGAAAGCGTTAAGATATTTGTGCACAATACATGGTACGAAGGACTGACCCCCCTAAGTACGAGTTAAGAGTCCATATAGTCTAATGATTGTTAAAGGTTTTAAATAAAAATGTTTATAACCTAGGACATAGTTCAAGGTCTTATGACCCTCAGATGATTTTTATATTTGAAATTCTAAATGTTGATGAAAGAATTATTATTCAATTCTTTATTATTGATGAAAGAAAAGTTATTCAGCTCTTTTGAAGTTATTCAGTTATGTCATCGTTTTTATTGTTGTTATTCCAAGTGAGCTTTCGTTTGCTCACTCTTGCAATTAAATAACCATTGCAGCTAAAGTCGAGAATGTTGACACTCCGTCAACAAGTAAGGGAAAAAGCAAGATGAACAAGTGAAGACTTATTTATGTTTATGTTTATTATGATTATAAGAAGACTTGATTATGTTATGTTTTATGTTTCGCACTTATTTGTTTATGTTAAGATTAGATAAACTTGGGATATTTCGATTAAAGTTGTAATTCTTTTATAAGGAAGATTTTTATGTAATTATAAGGTTGTAATTTATTTTGCAATCCTTATTATTGGGCAATAATTGTATTTTATTTAGATAGTGAACACCAAATCATGTGTAAATGAAGTACTCGGATTTAGGGGTGTCACAGGTTGGTATCAGAGCTTTAGGTTATGAACCTTAGGTGGGGGAAACCTTATAGGAGATCGAAAAGATAGTGATGATAGTTAAAGATAATAAACTACCTTATGTGCTATATGTTTTATTTATGTACGCGAAGAGTATCGATCGATATCACGTAATAATTAAACTTTAAAATTTTATTGTCAAGATGACGAACGTTGGAGAGTCCAGTCAGGCTAGGGAGGAGTTACCCCAGATGCCGAGTGACGAGGATCCCCGAGACGTCCAGGTTGTTTGGGAGCAGTTGGTTTAGAGAGAGCCATCTCCATTGATCACCATAGCTGGCCAGGAGCATGAGCCGACATCTGACCAAGATGATGAGGATGAGGATGAGTTAGAAGAGGAGAAGGAGGATCCTGAAGAGGAATTTTCACCTCACTCGACTAGTGTTGAGATGTACGAGGAGATCTACGATAGTAACGTGGAGCTTTATGGGAGAGTCGGAGAACTCGAGGAGTTGCTGGACGAGAGTCGAACGACCATTCAGCAGCGGGACGAGACCATTGAAGAGCTGGACAGTGAGCTTGGAAACGCAAAGTGGGATCTAGTCCACGTAGAGAGTGAAAGAGATGACGCACTGGCTAAACTAGCAAAGTTGAAGAACGACATCCAGGTCAAATCAGCGAAGCGTGCCAGAGCGGAGGAAACAAGCTTGAGGGCTACTCAACGTGCATGTGACGCCCCAAAATTCCAGGACCGCCACTTGGTCTCTCGAATTCGGTTCATCACGTGCTCATGGTAATACATCACAATAATAATAATTAAATATCACACGATCACAGCGGAAAATCTATTCTAGAATAATTTACAATGATTTATTATAATTATTCCCCCAAGTCTCGCAACCTACAGTACTTAATAGATTACATAATAATATCAGTTAACGACTTATTACATAATCTAACTTAAGCTTAAACATAATCAAATCCAGTCTTACTACATCATCTTCATACAATATTAATATATTTAAAACATAACAGACATAAGCTAGTTGGTAGCTTTGCCCTTGCCCTTATCAACGCCCGAAGGTTCACCATGCTCTGCCTTAACTGAAATGTTTTAGGGAAAGCAAGAATGAGCACAAATTGCCCAGCAAGTAATATACAATAAGGGTGAGTAATAAGATTCTCAATTCTCGAAAGGGTATAACAAGATTTGATAGTTCAAGAATAACAAGAATATCAACAGTTCTCAATATCAGTCGCTAAGGACAGGATAGTATCAATATGATTCAATAATAAGTCAATTCAAGATTTCAAATAATTGAATACTGAGTAGTCACTACGGACTATGAACTTCTACTAGAATTGACAGTAATAAACTGAAAATCCAACAAAAACAGGTACAACAGGTGATCAGCCTAAAGTACCCTTGTTATGCATAACAATCAACCATACTCAAGTGTGCACGTCGGTTCTCCGACAATTATATATTCCCTTCAAAGAAGGTTGTTCTTCTCAGTCAAATATAAGATCCCGCACCAATCAATTAGTTTGGGTTGCTTTTCAATAACATAAGTCCAGCCGAATCAAATGGCATAGACACTTTCACAATATTCAAGAACAATACTAAGTTCAACATGAATAATAGCTTTAATGAAATAAGAGTTCAAGTGTGCTAATTCGATTCAATCGATTAAATAGGAAACTAGTTCGCAATACACAAGATAGGATACTTGCATAGTAAAAGAGTATAAGTTAGGAAACTTTCACAATCATAGATTTCCTTGCATAAAGTAAATGCGTCGGTTAGGATACTTGCACTTTAAAAGAGTGTAAGTAAGAGAACTTGCCTTTAGCGTAGTTTATCCACGAAAAGCAATCAACACTTTCGAATTCCTATCGTAATACAGTTACGTATATATATGATATTCATTAGTCATATAATTTAACTTCACATTTTCTCTTTGAATATACGATCAACACATAAGCTAAGTTTTACCTAGCTACACAGTTATATAGAATATAATTTCTATCCTTAACGTTCCTTCTTTAGAGTTTAAACGCATTCTCATATTATATAAGATCTCAACAATTAGCAAACATGCTTGCATATTATTAATATCACATAAGACCACAATCAATACTAAATATATTTCATTTTAGCAAGTTACGGCATCTCCTTAAGTTAACCGTCAAAATCGGGTTCAAGTAACATCATATAATATCGCGTAGCATGTATTCATATTTAAAGGATACTTTCATGCTTGTATAACTTTTCCAAATCCAATCGTACATGGTATAGGTTCTTAAGTTAATACTTAAAGCCATTCAAGGACACGAACTCATATGGTCTAACATGATTGCTTTTAAACACATAAGATATTCATATAACTTGTATTAGTCATGCTCATGAGTACTCGTATTGCATATATGTAGCTAGCATTGTTATTATCTTGAAAACATGCTTTGTTCATGCTAAACTTTAATCACGGCAACTAATCATGGTATATATACATGCATGACACATGAATGAGTCTAAGAGTACTATCACATGTGTCCATAAATGTCAAATTCTAATTCTCGTCATAACATACCAACGTTCACGTTCAAAGCTTATACTTTGTTAGTATAGTTCATTAATAAGGTCTATCATGTTCATGCTTCCTTATGAAACCTATATATGTAAGTTAACATGCTTTTCATGTATTTCAAGGCCCTATAAGCATGCTCGAAAAGTCAGAATGTATACATGCTTCATATATGTTAACGTCGTTTATGAAACTTTAAATTCGTTTCCAAACTATGTGTCGTTTGGTTAACCATGCATGCTAATATACTAAAACATGCTTACATTGCCTCATTAGGTTTATATATATTTATTAATCATGCTCCCATGCTTGTTTAAACAAAAATCAAACAATTGGTACATAACAGTTTTGTTGCAGAATGCAGAAAACTGAACACAGAGGCTGGCGCTGCGGCGCGGCAACAGTAGCTTAATACTGGCGCTGCGGCGCGAGTGGCGCTGCGTGCGGCGCTGCGGCGCGGGCTGCGGCGCGTGTGGCGCTGCGGTGCGGGCTGCGGCGCTACGGCGTCGAGGCAGTTTTCTGCGGTTCAGACTGCAGCGAAAACCGACCCAAAACCTCCCATTTCATCGATTTCAACATACCCAGATATTAGACTTGTTTAACTTACTAACACATACATATATGCTTATATAACAGTCAATAGCAATTATCAATTCCCAATTTCATGAACTCTAACTAATTTACGAATTTTATGTATTTACAGAAATTGAAGAGGAACAATGGAAATGAAAGACTATTCAGTGGTTCCATCATGTGTGTATGTTCATATAACAACAATATAAGGGTTCTACAAACCAATCATGAACCAATTTGGCATAATCAAGAATTTCAACAAAACTCAGAGAACAACAATGGAGTTCTTTTGACAGAAAATGAAAATGAAGACACGAAGGGGATTTATACCTCTGTTATGGAGTAAGCTTGCTGATGCTACTATAGAAATTCCTTCTGAACTAAATAGACAATCACAGTATACTCTCTTCTCTTAGAAATATTTCAGTAATGAAATGAAGGTGCAGGGAGTTCCTTTATATAGAAGAATGAATACACAGTCCAAGCTTCTAACTCCCAAATCAAACTAACGGATTGACAAATTGCATGAAGGTTATAGAATGGTAGGTATTTAGTTGTTAGAATCCATCATTAAAACCACTCCCTTGCTCATCATTGCTACAAGGCTATGGAAATTTACTGAGTTTAAGGAGAAGCAATAGGCTTAGGCCATAATGGCTGTGCACGTGAATGAGGGAAAGGAGAATGACTATTATATTGGGACAAGCCAAGCAAATCTCAGCATTCTTACAAATGGACTATATGCTACACTTATGTTATATATTATATGTACTCTTAGGTTATAATTACAATGTTCTCCCCATAATGTAATAAATGCAATTTGAATACATATAATCTATGTACATTTTATCTTATCGATATAATACAATCGGATACTACCACATTACATTATATCATATATTATTAAATTGTATTACTCAACAATTATTTATAATAGATCCATGATACATTATTTTAATGTATATCCACACATCATTTGTCACCTACACATATCATAACATATAGTTACTATACATTTAATTCGCATGCTTGCACATATAATTTCTCATCTTATAAATTGAATATTAATTAATAATATACACATATCCTACATCAATCAATATAATTGTTAACCTCCATAACAATTTAATTAACCTTTATATGATTAACTATCACTTTGATATAAATCTTATTATATTTATAAACACGTTGCTCATTATTATTATGTTTCTTGCAATAATAATAATCACATATTATTAATCAATCCTCATTAGTATTTTATAACAGTTAATTAATATTCTTCGATTAACAATTAATATAGATTAATTGTTCGCTTAAATTAATATAATCATTCTTATATTACGTCACTGTGCCACACAAGGTAATCAACGAGTTTATCACAAACTCCACCAATTTCTCAATTATTATAATTATTCAATTATATATAATTGAATTAATTCATCTCATAACACAAAATTATTTATATTCAAATAAATTCTCATTTCCATTAATATATTTATTTAATAATATATGGAAATTCTCGGGTATTACATCCTCCCCCCCTTATAAAAATTCCGTCCCGGAATTGCTACAAGGTTACACAAATAGATGGGGATAGTCCCTCATCATCCTATCTTCTAACTCCCACGTTGCCTCCTCGACATCGTGGTTACGCCAAAGTACTTTTACAGATGAAATTACTTTATTTCTCAAAGTTTGTTCTTTCCTATCTAATATTTGGACAGGAATTTCTTTATACGCCAAGTTCTTCTCCACTTGAATGGGCTCGTAAGAAATCACGTGCTTGTATTCGGCCTTGTACGGTCGCAACACGGAAATGTGGAACACGTTGTGGATATGCTCCAACTCGGGTGGTAACGCAACTTTGTATGCCACTTCACCCACTCGCTTCAGTATCTCGAACGGTCCTATGAATCTTGGACTCAATTTTCCTTTCTTGCCGAAACGGATTTTCCCCTTCCATGGAGATACCTTCAAGAATACGAAACTGCCGACTTTGAAGTCTCGGTCCTGCCGATGCAAATCTGCGTATTTCTTCTGGCGATCTTGAGCTGCTACAAGTCTGGCTCTTATCACTGTCACCACGTCTGCGGTTTGTTGAACTAACTCTGGTCCGAGTATTCGTCGTTCTCCGACTTCGTCCCAACATAACGGCGTTCTGCACTTTCTCCCGTAAAGAGCTTCGTACGGTGGCATGCCAATACTCGCATGGTAGCTATTATTATATGCGAATTCTACTAAGGGTAGGTGGTCGTCCCAATTTCCCTTAAAATCCATCACGCAAGTCCTAAGCATGTCTTCTAGCGTTTGTATTGTTCGCTCACTTTGTCCGTCTGTTTGAGGATGATAAGCTGTACTCAACCTCAACTGCGTTCCCATTCTTTCCTGCAAACTCTTCCAAAAATTGGACGTGAAGCGCGGATCTCGATCAGAGACAATTGACACCGGCACTCCATGTCGTGAAATAATTTCTTTTACATATAGGCTTGGTAATTGGTTCAAACTGTAGCGGATCTTGATTGGTAGAAAGTGTGCGGTCTTCGTTAGTCGATCCACGATAACCCAAATAGCATCATAACCTTTCTGTGTAACTGGAAGTCCTACCACGAAGTCCATGGTAATATGCTCCCATTTCCACTCTGGTATTTCTAACGGTTGTAGTAAACCACTTGGCCGCTGATGCTCTGCTTTAACGCGTTGGCAAGTCAAGCATTTACTGACGCACTCTGCGACTTCCCGTTTCAAATTAGGCTACCAAAAATGTTGCCTTAGATCTCGGTACATCTTTGTGCCTCCCAGATGAACGGAATATGTCGTATTGTGTGCCTCGTGCAAAATCTCTTCCCTCAACTCGGTTACCGCTGGTACCCACACTCTCCCTTCAAATCTCAAAATACCGTCTTTATCCATTCGAAATTTTTCTTCCTCACTTTCTGTGATCCTCTTTCGAATTTTCTCACACTCTTCATCCTTTTCCTGAGCTTCCTTTACTCTATTCAACAACGTCGGACAAGCTTCCATTACAATTAACTTCTCACCAGACTTTTCTGGTCCTTTTACTTCTATCTCCAATTTCTCCATCTCTCTTATCAACTCTTCCTGAGTTGTTAAATTAAACAACTTCTCCCTTCCTTTCCTGCTCAGAGCGTCGGCAACCACATTTGCCTTTCCCGGGTGATAAAGAATATCGCAGTCATAGTCTTTGATTAATTCTAACCACCTTCTCTGCCGCATGTTTAACTCCTTCTGTGTGAAGATATATTTCAGACTTTTGTGGTCCGTGTATATCTCACATTTTTCTCCGTATAGATAATGTCTCCATATCTTTAACGCAAAAACTACTGCCGCTAACTCTAAGTCATGAGTAGGGTATCGTTTTTCGTAATCCTTCAATTAGTCGTGACGCATATGCAATAACCTTGCCATGTTGCATGAGTACACAGCCAAGCCCCTTGTGCGATGCATCACTATACACCACAAAATTTCCCGCATCATCTGGTAATGATAACACAGGTGTTTCGCTCAATCTCCTTTTCAGTTCTTGAAAACTTTCTTCGCATTTGTCGGTCCATACAAATTTCACCGTCTTTCTAGTCAAATTGGTCAACGGGGTTGCTATCTTAGAAAAATCTTGGATGAATCTTCGATAGTACCCAGCTAACCCTAGAAAGCTTCTCACCTCCGTCGGTATTCTCGGTTGTTCCCAATTACTTACTGCTTCAACCTTCGCAGGGTCTACAGAGATTCCATTCTTATCCACCACGTGGCCTAAGAATTGAACCTTCTCCATCCAAAATTCGCACTTAGAGAATTTTGCATACATCTTCTCCTTCCTTAGTGCCTCCAAAATAATCTTTAGATGTTCGGCGTGTTCTTCCTCTGTCTTTGAGTAGATCAAAATGTCGTCGATAAAAACCACTACAAATTTATCCAAGTATGGCTTGAAAACTCGGTTCATCAAGTCCATAAATGCTGCCGGAGCATTAGTCAATCCGAATGACATTACCAAAAACTCGTAGTGTCCATAACGGGTTCGAAACGCAGTCTTTGGTATGTCCTCATCCCGTACCTTCAGTTGATGATATCCTGTTCGTAGGTCGATCTTTGAGAAACACTTTGCTCCCTTCAGTTGATCAAATAAGTCGTCTATCCTCGGTAGCGGATACCGGTTCTTGATCGTTACTCTATTCAATTCTCGATAATCGATACAGAGCCTCATCGATCCGTCCTTCTTCTTAACGAATAGTACTGGTGCTCCCCAAGGAGAAACACTCGGTCGAATGTAACCCTTATCCAATAATTCTTGCAATTGTATCATCAATTCCTTCATTTCTACTGGCGCCATACGATATGGAGCTTTTGAAATCGGTGCCGTTCCCGGTGCTAAGTCTATTACGAATTCGATTTCTCTGTCTGGCGGAAGACCAGGCAGATCGTCCGGAAACACGTCTTGAAATTCATTAACTATGGATATATCCTTAATTTCTACTCCCTTCTTCCGAGTATCAACGATGTAAGCTAAATATCCTCCACATCCTTTCCTTAACAATTTCTTGGCCTGCATCATCGTAACGCAACACGATTGCTTAAGCGATGAGCTACCATAAAACACTACCTTAGACTTACTCGGAGTCTGAAGGTTCACACATTTGTTCTGGCAGTCAATTATCGCAGCATGGTTATATAACCAATCCATTCCCAGTATTACGTCAAATTCTCCCAGTCTAATAGGAATCAAGTCTATGCTCAGTTCATGTTTACTAATATTTGCGCGACAATTTCGATAAACGTATTCTACAGGGATCACTTCCTTATTAGCAACTTCTATGATCAAAGGATTTTCTAATAGTTCTCGAGGTGTACTAAGTCTACTAGCAAATTCTTCAGATACAAAAGAACAAGGTGGCACCCGAATCAAATAATACATAAGCATTTATATCATTGATTGGGATTATACCTGACACCACATCCTTCGCAGCCACTGCGTCTTGGACGGTCATGTTAAAGGTTCTGGCGGTTGGGCGGTTGGATTGTGCCGGTCCACCGATCATCAGCTTGTTGCCTCCTTGCTGATTACTACCCCCGCCTACTTCCCTTCTTTGGGCAGTCCTTAATTCGGTGCTCCGTCGAGCCACAAGCAAAGCATCCTTGTATCTTTTTCGGTTTCAAACAGTTGGGCGAGATGTGCCCTTCCTGTCCGCAGTTGTAGCAAGTGCCACGTCCCTTCCAGCACTCGCCCTGGTGATTCTTCCCACACTTCGGGCATCCTTCAGCCCTCTTCTTGAAACCTCCACGAAAATTCCCTGATTGATTATTATTGTTGTTTTTGTTGTTGTTGTTGTTCTCCCACTTTCTCTTTCCCAAGTTGCTTCCTCCGCTACTGCTTCCTCCCGTACGATTCTCTCCTCCAGTATTCTTTCCTTTCTTTTCTTTGTTATACAGACTTAAGGCCTCACTGCCACCTTCCGCAATGATTGCCTTCTCCAGTAATGCTGCAAAGGAATCAATTTGAAGAACTGATACCTTATTGAACAGCCATGGCTTCAACCCTTGTTCAAAGCGTCTAGCCTTCCTCTCTTCATCACCAACTTGGTGCTTCGCAAATCGCGCTAGTTCGTTAAACCTAGCCGCGTATTGCGCCACTGCCATTTCACCTTGTTTTAACTCTAGGAATTTCACCTCCATCCTATTCTTCATACTTTTCGAAAAGTAATTCTCGAAGAACAGTGTCTTAAACTTATCCCAAGCTATTATCCCTTCTCCAGCTCTTTGTTGATTAGCCTCCCACCAGTAGTTCGCTTCTCCCCTCATCATGTAAGTGGCAAATACCGTCTTCTGATCTTCGCCTACGCTAGCTATAGTGAAAGCTTTTTCGATCTCTTTGATCCACGTTTGTGCGACGATTGGGTCGGTAGTTCCCTCGAACTCCGGGGGTCCTACACTCTTAAAGTCTTTAAAGGTTGTTACTGACACAGTTTGAGGGTTCGGGTGAACGGGTTCATTGTTCCTTCCCCTTAAGGCTTCTCCTAACAAGTCTACCAGTTTCTGGATCGGGTCTACTTGTTCTCTCTCATTGTTAACGGATTCTTCGGGTGCAGTCAATCTACGTCTGGGCGGCATTATCTGCATCATAATTTTTTTTTCATTTTATTATTATTCAAGTATATTACTTAAGTATTTCTTTTAATACTAAAAGAATAAATTTATAACACGTTTCTAAAATCAACTCCATTTATATTCATATGCCATTTCATTTTCATTACATGATTTCCTAGCATACTGCTATAAATGTCATCACATATATCCCCTAATATCACAAAAGACGGGGAATATACCAACCTACTACCATACTACCCCTCTAACAAAAGCTAACTCGGGGTTTACATCATCATCCCACATCTTACACAAAAGATCGGAATTACAACATAGTATATACAATACATAAGGACACAACTAGTACTACCACTAGACTGACTAAGGAAATCTCATCCCATCATCCCGCGTTCCACTGCGCTCTTGTACTCCAACTGTGCTATATACGCAAACAGCTCTCGGCTCAAGGTATGTAGAGTTTGTCCCTGTTCTGCCGGGTAGTGGTACACACCATCAATCACCCTTTCAAAAGCTGAACGGAACACATACCCCATCTTGTTCATCTTTCTCTTTCTGCACCTGACCTCATCCTCAAGGTCGTCAGCTCTCTCATTGGACGCTTCCCACTTCTCCTCGAAGTGTAACCTATCCATCACCTCCAACTCTAGCTGAGTACGGAGTGCCTCTTTCTCAGTCTTCTCACTCAGTTCCCTCTGCTCAACCTCTTCTAGCTTCTCTGCCAAATCTGCATTCCTAGCCACTGACCTGTGAAACAGAGTCCCCATCTGGATCCCTGCCTCCCTACGGTAGGCAATCTCCACCTCTAACTCTTGCATAGCCAGCTTCCTCTGGTGGTCCTCGTCCCTCAGCTTTTGGAACTCAGACTCTCTCTCGTGGGCCTCTGCCTCCAGCTCCTGAACTCTACAGTCTAACTCTAGGATCCGCTCCTCATACTCTCCTAGCATCTGCTCCTCTATAGTAGCCTCATCAGAGTCCTCTACTGGCTCATCCTCCATCGGCTCCTCCTCTGGATCAGTCTCTATCTCAATCTCGTCCTCGTCGTCGGACTCGATCGGTGCAACAGCCTGCACTGGTGTAGCCTCTAGAGGTGCCTCGTACACTACATGTATATCCCTGGGCTCCTCCTCGGCCACTCTACTAGGTACACCTGTGTCTGTCATCCTATAATCACAAACACAAGACACGAAATAGCATCTCCATTAGAATGTTAAATAAAATATAAGTTCATTGTATAGAATGAAGTTACATTTCATAACAGACTAAGTCTCTCAAGAAAAACTCTACATGAGTTTTATCTTCTTCCTAACTTCTAAGTTCACCTAAGTTATAGTCTAAGGACACTCGTTCCTAAGGTTTATAACTACGGCTCTGATACCAACCTGTGACGCCCCCAAATTCCAGGACCGCCACTTGGTCTCTCGAATTCGGTTCATCACGTGCTCATGGTAATACATCACAATAATAATAATTAAATATCACACGATCACAGCGGAAAATCTATTCTAGAATAATTTACAATGATTTATTATAATTATTCCCCCAAGTCTCGCAACCTACAGTACTTAATAGATTACATAATAATATCAGTTAACGACTTATTACATAATCTAACTTAAGCTTAAACATAATCAAATCCAGTCTTACTACATCATCTTCATACAATATTAATATATTTAAAACATAACAGACATAAGCTAGTTGGTAGCTTTGCCCTTGCCCTTATCAACGCCCGAAGGTTCACCATGCTCTGCCTTAACTGAAATGTTTTAGGGAAAGCAAGAATGAGCACAAATTGCCCAGCAAGTAATATACAATAAGGGTGAGTAATAAGAT
Source organism: Panax stipuleanatus (assembly GCA_020205555.1). Taxonomy (NCBI): domain Eukaryota; kingdom Viridiplantae; phylum Streptophyta; class Magnoliopsida; order Apiales; family Araliaceae; genus Panax; species Panax stipuleanatus. The sequence continues at coordinate 68,597,652 of CM035121.1, forward strand.
TCTCAATTCTCGAAAGGGTATAACAAGATTTGATAGTTCAAGAATAACAAGAATATCAACAGTTCTCAATATCAGTCGCTAAGGACAGGATAGTATCAATATGATTCAATAATAAGTCAATTCAAGATTTCAAATAATTGAATACTGAGTAGTCACTACGGACTATGAACTTCTACTAGAATTGACAGTAATAAACTGAAAATCCAACAAAAACAGGTACAACAGGTGATCAGCCTAAAGTACCCTTGTTATGCATAACAATCAACCATACTCAAGTGTGCACGTCGGTTCTCCGACAATTATATATTCCCTTCAAAGAAGGTTGTTCTTCTCAGTCAAATATAAGATCCCGCACCAATCAATTAGTTTGGGTTGCTTTTCAATAACATAAGTCCAGCCGAATCAAATGGCATAGACACTTTCACAATATTCAAGAACAATACTAAGTTCAACATGAATAATAGCTTTAATGAAATAAGAGTTCAAGTGTGCTAATTCGATTCAATCGATTAAATAGGAAACTAGTTCGCAATACACAAGATAGGATACTTGCATAGTAAAAGAGTATAAGTTAGGAAACTTTCACAATCATAGATTTCCTTGCATAAAGTAAATGCGTCGGTTAGGATACTTGCACTTTAAAAGAGTGTAAGTAAGAGAACTTGCCTTTAGCGTAGTTTATCCACGAAAAGCAATCAACACTTTCGAATTCCTATCGTAATACAGTTACGTATATATATGATATTCATTAGTCATATAATTTAACTTCACATTTTCTCTTTGAATATACGATCAACACATAAGCTAAGTTTTACCTAGCTACACAGTTATATAGAATATAATTTCTATCCTTAACGTTCCTTCTTTAGAGTTTAAACGCATTCTCATATTATATAAGATCTCAACAATTAGCAAACATGCTTGCATATTATTAATATCACATAAGACCACAATCAATACTAAATATATTTCATTTTAGCAAGTTACGGCATCTCCTTGAGTTAACCGTCAAAATCGGGTTCAAGTAACATCATATAATATCGCGTAGCATGTATTCATATTTAAAGGATACTTTCATGCTTGTATAGCTTTTCCAAATCCAATCGTACATGGTATAGGTTCTTAAGTTAATACTTAAAGCCATTCAAGGACACGAACTCATATGGTCTAACATGATTGCTTTTAAACACATAAGATATTCATATAACTTGTATTAGTCATGCTCATGAGTACTCGTATTGCATATATGTAGCTAGCATTGTTATTATCTTGAAAACATGCTTTGTTCATGCTAAACTTTAATCACGGCAACTAATCATGGTATATATACATGCATGACACATGAATGAGTCTAAGAGTACTATCACATGTGTCCATAAATGTCAAATTCTAATTCTCGTCATAACATACCAACGTTCACGTTCAAAGCTTATACTTTGTTAGTATAGTTCATTAATAAGGTCTATCATGTTCATGCTTCCTTATGAAACCTATATATGTAAGTTAACATGATTTTCATGTATTTCAAGGCCCTATAAGCATGCTCGAAAAGTCAGAATGTATACATGCTTCATATATGTTAACGTCGTTTATGAAACTTTAAATTCGTTTCCAAACTATGTGTCGTTTGGTTAACCATGCATGCTAATATACTAAAACATGCTTACATTGCCTCATTAGGTTTATATATATTTATTAATCATGCTCCCTATGCTTGTTTAAACAAAAATCAAACAATTGGTACATAACAGTTTTGTTGCAGAATGCAGAAAACTGAACATAGAGGCTGGCGCTGCGGCGCGGCAACAGTAGCTTAATACTGGCGCTGCGGCGCGAGTGGCGCTGCGTGCGGCGCTGCGGCGCGGGCTGCGGCGCGTGTGGCGCTGCGGTGCGGGCTGCGGCGCTGCGGCTGTCGAGGCAGTTTTCTGCGGTTCAGACTGCAGCGAAAACCGACCCAAAACCTCCCATTTCATCGATTTCAACATACCCAGATATTAGACTTGTTTAACTTACTAACACATACATATATGCTTATATAACAGTCAATAGCAATTATCAATTCCCAATTTCATGAACTCTAACTAATTTACGAATTTTATGTATTTACAGAAATTGAAGAGGAACAATGGAAATGAAAGACTATTTAGTGGTTCCATCATGTGTAAGACCCCAACTTTTATGAATAAAGATTTAATTTTCTTTATATATTATTTCGAAATAGTAAGGTGTTGATTTGATAAATATGAAAGTTATGGGTGAAATGTGCAAATATTTTTAAAATGAGCAAGTGGTTATAAAATATTCTTGTTGTCGGGGAATATTCGTTTGGTCGTGGAATATTCTTGTTGTCGGGGAATATTCGTACGACGGCGCAGCTATTTGTGGGCCCGCACAACGGAATAACTGTCGGATATAGAAAGCGACAGAAATAACTTTTTTACAAGATAACGGTGTAGTTGTTACCGTTAGTACTGTTGAAATACCCGGTGGTTAAAATACAGTACGCGGTGGTGCGCAGTAGCACACGGTATTGCACAGTATTTCGAATTATTGAGTCTTACGTGAGAAGGAACCTACTCAATTATTGTTACAGTATTTACTGTTCAATATTTTATATTATTGACTCAATAATTGCTACGTTGATATTTTATATTATTGACTCAATAATTGCTGCATTGATATTTTATTGACTCAATAATTGCTACGTTGCTATTTTTTTCATGATTGATTCAATAATGGCTACAGTTGATATTTTGTAGTATTGATTCAATAATTGTCGTTGCACAGTATTTCACGTTATCAACTCAATAATTCATATTATTTGAATAATATTATTAGATAGCATTATTGACAATGTCTAAGGAAGTTCTGTCTAGGAGGGGTTATTTAATTGCGCGCCAGTAAGGAGAAGTCCTTATCGGAAGGCCCCCTCTGTCCTGGGAACGACCTGGTTGTCAATACTGTAGTTCTATAATATTATTTGTGAATAATTAATTATTGATTTATATGATAAGAAAATATTTATTTTGTGGATATAAAAGAAGGAATTTGTGCTGATGTGTTTTTATCAGTATTTTGGTGTGAAAAATCATCCGTTTATGGATTTCGGATAGTTTATGTTTGGAATTTGGAAAAACTTCCTTCTGCAAAGTTGTAGAGAATTAAATTTCCTATAGAAGGACACATCATTTGTATTTTTCTGACAAAGGGGCTATTTATTATGAATTATTGAAGTTTCGGAAAATAAATATTTTTTAATAAAATGGTGGGCCCCACTTTGGGTTGGTGTGGTGGCTGATGGCTTTTGGAGGCTGCTGGAGTGAGGCGGCTGGAGAAAAAAAATTTATTATTTTATTCATTTAGTCTCCTTTGGCATCCTAAGCTTTTCCTATAAATAGGGTGATTAGGTTAGAATTGAAAATCACACCAGAAATCAGAAGTTTTCTCTCTCTATAATATCGAGCGTATTTTTGTGAGTATTTTAATACTTTGAGTATTAGCATTCAGTGCAAGTTTCTTTCGAAATTATATCCGATATTCCAGTCAGAAGTACTATTATTTTGAGGTAAGGGATGTTATTTCTTTCGTAAATGATGTTGTTCTTTTCAATATCATTATACAGAAATATTATCATGGATTTTATGTTGAAATTTTTATTTTTTCCGTTGGAGTTACTATTCACGTATACGGCACTATTCACGTATACGGCACTATTCACGGAAAAATTAAATTTTCTTCTATTTGTCCAAATTGCTTGTTAAGGTTACTATATTTGATTGTATCCAAGTTTTGAGCTCTATTCTTGAATTTTGCTCCATAATTGATTATTACGAGGTATTTTTGAATTGGATATACTAAAATACGAATCCTTAGTCTTTGTCTTTTATCTCACTGGATTCGTTTTTTTTTAAATGTTTTTCATCATCCTCAGTCCTAAAAGATGAATGATTACTTGATGAATATCTTTGGCCTGTAGAGCAAAGATGAATGATTACCTGATGAATATCTTTGGCCTGTAGTGCAAAGATGACAGGTGTTGAGATGAACATGACCACTGATGATACAAATGAATATCTTTGGCCTGTAGTGCAAAGATGAATATTTGATTCGAGATGTATATTGATTGATGTTACAGGGATAAAATATTGATGATGGACTTTTAAATCATAGAAGATAGTAGACTTGATTCTCTGCTTAACTCTTCTAATGAATTGTTATTTCCGTTGCGAATATTGATCTAAAGTTGGTTGTCCATTATATTTTATCTTATTTGTTGAAGACTAACGATAATTTGTTTCCCATTATCTTAGTCATAATATTCTTTACTGGGCTAGTTGAGCTCACCCTTTTCATCTGTTGTCCTCTTCAGGAAATGAGAATGTTGCGGGGACTAGTCGGGGGACAGAGTGATGGTCCGAGTTAGAGCAGTAGTAGTCCTCACTATTTCTGATAAATAGTGTGATAATAATTGTAATGAGGACTTAGTTTGAATCTTAATATTTTCTACATATTTGTACTGAGACTCACAGTTGTGTGGTCGTATTTTGCACGACCGTATGATATAAAGTTTGTATTTGAATTCTGTACCATGTATTTGGCGACTCAGAATGGGTTGGGTTGAATGGACCTATTCTGGGGGCGTCACATCATGTGTGTATGTTCATATAACAACAATATAAGGGTTCTACAAACCAATCATGAACCAATTTGGCATAATTCAAGAATTTCAACAAAACTCAGAGAACAACAATGGAGTTCTTTTGACAGAAAATGAAAATGAAGACACGAAGAGGATTTATACCTCTGTTATGGAGTAAGCTTGCTGATGCTACTATAGAAATTCCTTCTGAACTAAATAGACAATCACAGTATACTCTCTTCTCTTAGAAATATTTCAGCAATGAAATGAAGGTGCAGGGAGTTCCTTTATATAGAAGAATGAATACACAGTCCAAGCTTCTAACTCCCAAATCAAACTAACGGATTGACAAATTGCATGAAGGTTATAGAATGGTAGGTATTTAGTTGTTAGAATCCATCATTAAAACCACTCCCTTGCTCATCATTGCTACAAGGCTATGGAAATTTACTGAGTTTAAGGAGAAGCAATAGGCTTAGGCCATAATGGCTGTGCACGTGAATGAGGGAAAGGAGAGTGACTATTATATTGGGACAAGCCAAGCAAATCTCAGCATTCTTACAAATGGACTATATGCTACACTTATGTTATATATTATATGTACTCTTAGGTTATAATTACAATGTTCTCCCCATAATGTAATAAATGCAATTTGAATACATATAATCTATGTACATTTTATCTTATCGATATAATACAATCGGATACTACCACATTACATTATATCATATATTATTAAATTGTATTACTCAACAATTATTTATAATAGATCCATGATACATTATTTTAATGTATATCCACACATCATTTGTCACCTACACATATCATAACATATAGTTACTATACATTTAATTCGCATGCTTGCACATATAATTTCTCATCTTATAAATTGAATATTAATTAATAATATACACATATCCTACATCAATCAATATAATTGTTAACCTCCATAACAATTTAATTAACCTTTATATGATTAACTATCACTTTGATATAAATCTTATTATATTTATAAACACGTTGCTCATTATTATTATGTTTCTTGCAATAATAATAATCACATATTATTAATCAATCCTCATTAGTATTTTATAACAGTTAATTAATATTCTTCGATTAACAATTAATATAGATTAATTGTTCGCTTAAATTAATATAATCATTCTTATATTACGTCACTGTGCCACACAAGGCAATCAACGAGTTTATCACAAACTCTACCAATTTCTCAATTATTATAATTATTCAATTATATATAATTGAATTAATTCATCTCATAACACAAAATCATTTATATTCAAATAAATTCTCATTTCCATTAATATATTTATTTAATAATATATGGAAATTCTCGGGTATTACAGTGCAGATCGAGCTGAAGACGAGGTCCAAGTGAAGAAGGCCAAACTAAGGGAGACGGAATACGCTTTCCATATGACTATAGATAGGGCCCAGGATCGTGTCTTCTATTACCCAGCTCAGTTCCAAGGTTTACCGTGGTACATGGTGGATCGCATAATAGTGTTTCAGGTGATGGAAGAAGAACGTAGAGAGACTGTGCGACGTTTTAACATTCCTAGAAAATAGAGTTATTAACTATGTGTTTCTTTATATATAAATAAATGTAAATCCCAGAATTTGAGATAATAATGGGATAAGATAATAATGTAATCCTGTAACTTTTCAGTTTAGGAAAGATGATGTAAATAGCAGAGATGCTATCTATTCTGTGTTTTTAAAACTATGAATGAATAAAATAAAGAAATTATTTGACGTGATATATGTTCAAGTGTGAATTGAATTAATTTAAATATTTAAATTGAACTTAAATACTTAAGAAATGAGTAAAGGATCTAATAAGAATATTTCTTAACAGAAAGATGCCTCTTAGAAGAAGACCTACACGTCTACACCCCTAGGGTTCGACGAACAACAACAACAATGATGGGACGAATCCCAATTCTGTTCAGCAATTGGTGAACCTGCTGATAGGAGCGCTTGCAAATCAGCCGCAAGTGCAGGGAACAACGTTTAAAGAGTTTAAGGCAGTAGGACAACCGGAATTTCAGGGATCGGTGAATCCGATAGAGGCTCAGACGTGGATTATGGAAATGGAGAAGGTCTTCGACGTGGCTAGGGTTAGCGAGGACCAGAAGACGGCTTTCGCGACTTTCATATTGAAGTCGGAGGCTAGCTTTTGGTGGCAGGCCAACAAGACTAGGTAAGGGGAAGGAGTGATAGCATGGGAACGTTTCAAGGAAATATTCTTTGAAATGTACTTCCCCGTGAGCTCACAGAACCAAATGGAGGTTCAATTTTTAGAGCTTAAATAGGGAGGGATGACGGTGCCGGAATACGTTGCGAAGTTCAATGAGTTAGCCAGGTTCACTACGTACCAGGTCAGTACCAACGAGAGGAAGGCGAGAAGGTTTAAGCAGGGACTGAAGCCCTGGCTCTATAGTAAGGTCTCCATATTCCATCTAAGAACGTTTACAGCTGTGCTGGAAAAAGCTATCCTCGTTGAAGGGGGAAGCGACGCATTGACCAAGTATAATCAAGACTAGAAGAAGAAGAAAAATGAAACGGAGAATAAGGCTGGTGGTAGCGGGGCTATCAACCAGAAAAGGAAGTGGAACGATAACACCTCTGCTGGGAGTCAACAGGGAAACCAGCAAAAGAAAATGATTGAAGCATGTGCTACATGCGGGAAGAATCACACTGGAGTGTGTCTGAGGGGGAAGAGAGTATGCTTCAACTATGGTCAGGAAGGCCACATTAAGCCGAATTGCCTGAACCCGAAGAAGGGAGCTTGCTACACATGTGGATCTAAGGATCACATGGCCCGTAGTTGCCCTAAGAAGCCAGCTGGAGGGTCAACAGGAAATGGAGGAAATGGCAGCTACATCACTCTGACTGTGACGCCCCCAGAATAGGTCCATTCAACCCAACCCATTCTGAGTCGCCAAATACATGGTATAGAATTCAAATACAAACTTTATATCATACGGTCGTGCAAAATACGACCACACAACTGTGAGTGTCAATACAAATATGTAGAAAATATTAAGATTCAAACTAAGTCCTCATTACAATTATTATCACACTATTTATCAAAAATAGTGAGGACTACTACTGCTCTAACTCGGACCATCACTCTGTCACCCGACTAGTCCCTGCGACATTCTCATTTCCTGAAGAGGACAACAGATGAAAAGGGTGAGCTCAACTAGCTCAGTAAAGAATATCATGACTAAGATAATGAAAAATAAATTATCGTTAGTCTTCAACAAATCAGATAAAATATAATGGACAACCAACTTCAGATCAATATTCGCAGCGGATATAACAGTTCATTAGAAGAATTAAGCAGAGAATAAAGTCTACTATCTTCTATGATTTAAAAGTCCATCATCAATATTTTATCCCTGTAACATCAATCAATATACATCTCAAATCAATATTCATCTTTGCACTACAGGCCAAAGATATTCATTTGTATCATCAGTGGTCATGTTCATCTCAACACCTGTCATCTTTGCACTACAGGCCAAAGATATTCATCAGGTAATCATTCATCTTTGCTCTACAGGCCAAAGATATTCATCAAGTAATCATTCATCTTTGCTCTACAGGCCAAAGATATTCAGTTACATCACCTTTTAGGACTGAGAATGATGAAAAACATTTTTAAAAAACGAATCCAGTGAGATAAAAGACAAAGACTAAGGATTCGTATTTTAGTATATCCAATTCAAAAATACCTCGTATTAATCAATTATGGAGCAAAATTCAAGAATAGAGCTCAAAACTTGGATACAATCAAAGATAGTAACCTTAACAAGCAATTTGGACAAATAGAAGAAAATTTAATTTTTTCGTGAATAGTGCCGTATACGTGAATAGTGCCGTATACGTGAATAGTAACCCCGACGGAAAAAGTAAGAATTTCAACATAAAATCCATGATAATATTTCTGTATAATGATATTGAAAAGAATAATATCATTTACGAAAGAAATAACATCCCTTACCTCAAAAAGATAGTACCTCTGACTGGAATATCGGATATAATATTGAAGGAAACTTACGCTGAATACTAATACTCAAAGTATAGAAATACTCACAAAAATACGCTCGATATTATAGAGAGAGAAAACTTCTGATTCTGGTGTGATTTTCAATTCTAACCTAAGCACCCTATTTATAGGAAAAGCTTAGTATGCCAAAGGAGACTAAAATAATAAAATAATATATTTTTTAAAAAAATTTCCGCCGCCTGGCGGCTAAAAATTTCAGATTTTTCAACAACAAAAGTGGGGCCCACCATTTTATTTAAAAAATATTTATTTTCCGAAACTTCAATAATTCATAACAAATAGCCCCTTTGTCATAAAAATACAAATTCTATGTCCTTCCATAGGAAATTTAATTCTCTACAACTTTGCAGAAGGAAGTTTTTCCAAATTCCAAACATAAATTATCCGAAATCCATAAACAGATGATTTCTCATAGCAAAATATTGATAAAAACTCATCAGCGCCAATTCCTTCTTTAATATCCACAAAATAAATATTTCCTTATCATATAAATCAATAATTAATTATTCACAAATAATATTATAGAACTACAATATTAACAACCAGGTCGTTCCCAGGACAGAGGGGGCCTTCCGATAAGGACTTCTCCTTACTGGTGCGCAATTAAATAACCCCTCCTAGACAGAACTTCCTTAGACATTGTCAATAATGCTATCTAATAATATTATTTAAATAATATGAATTATTGAGTTGATAACGTGAAATACTGTGCAACGACAATTATTGAATCAATACTACAAAATATCAACTGTAGCCATTATTGAATCAATCATATAAAATGGCAACGTAGCAATTATTGAGTCAATAAAATATCAATGTAACAATTATTGAGTCAATAATATAAAATATCAACGTAGCAATTATTGAGTCAATAATATAAAATATTGAACAGTAATTACTGTAACAATAATTGAGTAATGACTTCTCATGTAAGACTCAATAATTCGAAATACTGTGCAATACCGTGTGCTACTATGCAACACCGTGTATCACTGTATTTTAACCACTGGGTATTTCAACAGTACTAACGGTAACAACCACGCCGTTATTTTGTAAAAAAGTTATTTCTGTCGCTTTCTATATCCGACAGTTATTCCGTTGTGGGGGCCCACAAATAGCTGCGCCGTCGTACGAATATTCCCCGACAATAAGAATATTCCACGACCAAACGAATATTCCCCGACAACAAGAATATTTTATAACCACTTGCTCATTTTAAAAATGTTTGCACATTTCACCCATAACTTTCATATTTATCAATCAACACCTTACTATTTCGAAATAATATATAAAGAAAATTAAATCTTTATTCATAAAAGTTGGGGTCTTACACTGACTATCACTGGATCCCTGCAGGTAGTTCGACCCACTGCCAGGTTATTCAACATGAGGGTGCAGGATGTTGTGCAGCCAAAAGATGTGGTGTCAGGTATTATTCTGGTTAATAGTATAAATGCATATATATTATTTGATTCGGCTGGTACTTGCTCATTCATATCTGATTATTTTGCTAAGACCCTAGATTTACCTAAAGAGGAATTAGTTTACCCCTTGAACATAGAGATTGCGAATAGGGAGGTGATTCCTGTTAGGTTTGTTTACAAGAACTGTAGATTGGACATTATGGGTCATGTATTGAGGGTAGATTTGATTCTGATAAGACTTGGGGAATTCGATGTTATTTTGGGTATGGATTGGTTATTCAACCATGGGGCGATAATCGATTGTCAGAAGAAGTCTGTAAACCTTATGACTCCGTCGAAGGTAGTCTTTTATGGTAGCAAATCGCCTAGACAAGCGAGTTGTCTGACGATTATGCAAGCCAAGAAGCTATTGAATCAAGGCTGTGAAGGATACTTAGTCTATATAGTGGATACTCGTAAGGAGAGTCCGAAGATAGAAGAGATATCAGTGGTTAAGGAGTTTGTGGACATATTTCTAAACGATTTGCCAGGACTTCTGCCAGATAGAGAGATAGAGTTCGTGATCGACTTAGCGTCGGGAACTGCTCTGATTTTGAAAGCTCCGTACAGAATGGCTCCAGTCGAGATGAAGGAGTTGATGGTTCAACTGCAGGAATTGCTGGACAAGAAGTATATTCAGCCGAGCGTTTCACAGTGGGGAGCGCCAGTATTATTTGTGAAGAAGAAAGATGGATCGATGCGGCTTTGCATTAATTATAGGGAGTTGAACAAAGTTATGATCAAGAATAGGTATCCTTTACCTAGGGTCGACGACTTGTTCGATCAACTGAAAGGTGCTAGATACTTCTCGAAAAAAAGATTTGAGAAGTGGATATCATCAGTTGAAGGTAAGAAGAGAAGATATACCGAAGACAGCTTTTAGAACTCGGTATGGACATTACGAGTTCTTAGTGATGCCATTTGGTCTAACGAATGCACCAGCTGCATTTATGGACCTAATGAATAGAGTGTTTAAGCCATTCCTAGATAAGTTCGTAGTGGTGTTCATAGATGACATCCTGGTTTATTCCAAAGCTGAGGAAGAACACACTGAACATTTAAGGCTGACCTTAGAATCGCTGAGACGAGAGAAGGTTTACGTAAAGTTCTTGAAGTGCGAATTTTGGTTAGAACGTGTGCAATTTCTTGGCCACGTGATTGACAAGGATGGGATTTTGGTAGATCCATCGAAAGTTGAAGATGTGATGAATTGGGATCAGCCGAAGACACCGTCTGAAGTGAGGAGTTTCTTGGGATTGGCAGGTTATTACTGAAGATTTATCCAAGACTTTTCCAAAATCGCAACTCCGTCGACGAATTTGACTGGTAAAATAGTTAAGTTTGTTTGGACGAAAAAGTGTAAGGAAAGTTTTTAGGAACTGAAGAAGAGGTTGAGTACTACTCTGATGTTGTCATTGCCGGATAGTACAGGAAATTTTGTGGTATACAGTGATGCTTCACATAAGGGATTAGGCTGTATGCTGATACAGAGCGGCAAGGTTATTGCATATGCGTCACGCCAACTGAAGGACTATGAGAAAGGGTATCCGACCCATGACTTGGAATTGGCGGCAGTAGTGTTTGCTCTTAAGATTTGGAGACATTACTTATATGAAGAAAAGTGTGAGATATACACAGATAACAAGAGTTTGAAGTAAATCTTTACACAAAAGGATTTAAACATGCGCCAAAGGAGATGGTTGGAACTTATCAAAGACTACGACTGCAAGATTCTTTACCATCCGGGTAAAGCTAACGTTGTTGCTGACGCTTTGAGCAGGAAGGGTCGGGAGAAGTTAAATATGTTAACTGATCAGGATCAGTTGATAGAAGATATGGCTAAGTTAGAGCTGGAAGTAAAGTATCCGAAGGAATCGGATGAGAAGCTGTTTCAAGTAACTACTGGTTCTACTCTGGTAGACAAGGTGAAAGAGGCACAACTTCATGATGAAGAGTGCGAGAAGATCCGAAAGAGAATAGCCGATGGTGAAGAAATCAAGTTCAAAATCAATAATGAAGGACTGCTACGATTTGAAGGGAGAATCTGGGTACCGCCAGTACCAGACGTCAAAGAGGAAATTTTGGGCGAGGCTCACAGTTCGAGATATTTGATTCACCCTAGGAGTACGAAGATGTATCAGGATCTTAGACAACATTTTTGGTGGCCGATTATGAAGAGAGACGTAGCTGAATGCATTGAGAAATGTTTAACGTGACAGAAGGTCAAAGCAGAACACCAGAGACCGAGTGGATTGCTACAACCACTGGAGATTCCGGAATGGATGTGGGAGCACATCACAATGGATTTCGTGGTTGGTCTTCCAGCGACTCAGAAAGGTTTCGATGCGATATGGGTTATAGTGGATCAACTGACGAAGTCAGCGCATTTCTTACCAATCAATATTAATTTCAACTTGGAACAGTTAGCAAAATTGTACGTGAAGGAAATTATCTCTAGACACGGTGTACCAGTGTCGATTGTGTCCGACAGAGATCCGCGTTTCACGTCAAATTTCTAGAAGCGTCTACAAGAGTGTTTGGGAACTCAATTGTGAATGAGTACGGCGTACCATCCTCAGACTGATGGCCAGAGCGAGAGAACGATTCAGACGTTAGAGGACATGATGAGAGCTTGCGTTATGGACTTTAAAGGAAGCTGGGATGATCATCTATCATTGGTGGAGTTCGCCTACAACAATAGTCACCATGCGAGTATTGGCATGCTGCCTTACGAAGCATTGTACGACAGGAAATGCAGAACCCCATTGTGCTGGGATGAGGTCGGTGAACGTCAACTGTTGGGACCAGAATTGATACAACAAACCGCTAAAATTGTGAAGCTGATCAGAGTGAGATTGGTTACTGCTCATGACAGACAGAAGAAGTATGCCGATCAACATCGACAGAATCAAGAATTTGTAGCAGGAAGCTTCGTTTTCCTGAAAGTATCTCCCTGGAAGGGAAAAATTGGATTTGGCAAGAAGGGAAAGCCGAGTCTCCGATTTATTGGAACTTTCGAGATATTACGAAGGGTTGGCGAAGTGGCTTACGAGGTTGCGCTACCTCCAGAGCTAGATAATATACACAACGTATTCCATATTTCCGTGTTGCGACCATACAAACACGACTACAAACATATAATAGAGTATGAATCTTTACATTTTGATAAAGACTTAAGTTATGAAGAGGTTCCTATTCAAATAGTTGATAGAAAAGAACAAGTACTTAGAAATAAAGTAATACATTTTGTTAAGGTAATCTGGAGGAACCACAGTGTTGAAGAAGCTACGTGGGAACTTGAAGATGTAATGATGAAGACGTATCCCCAATTATTTGCTTAATTATTTGTGTAACCCCTTACATATTGATTCTGGGGACAATCTTTTTAAGGGGGGAAGAATGTAACAGATGAGTTTTTTTATTGTGATTTTGGGGACAGAATCCTTTTAAGGAGGGAAGATTGTAGCGAATGAGAATTGTATATATGAATTTTAATATTTATTAAATTAAATAAATATTTTAATTGATTTAAATGAATAATTTATGTAATTGTTGTGGAGTAATTTAATTAAGTACAATATGTTAATTAAATGGATGTTAATTTAATTAATGTGTAATGATTTTATGGGATAGTTTAATTTAATTGAGATAATTAAATTAAATAAATTTTATGTGATAATTGTTACACGAAATTATGATTAGCGAGTAATTGTTATGTGACAAAATTATTTGGTTAAGTGATGTTAGCTTTAATTTAATTAAATTAGAATGTTAAGATTTAATTAATTTAAAGTGTAACATTGAAAGTTATGTGTTAAAAGAATTAAAAAAGGTTTTTAAATTAGTTTTACCAAACAAGGCCCTTAAAACTGTTTTTAAAGAGATTTGCCAAACAAGGCCCTTGCACCTATTTTAATCCTGTTTTACCAAACATGGCATTAAGTTCAATTTTTTTTTTATAAAATAAAAGGGTTTTGCCAAACAAGTCTTATGACTTTTAAATTTCAAAATATTATAACTGATGTAATTTATTATGGGATTAATTGATAATTATTATATTTATTATATGATTATCAGTTATATATGTATGTATATGTATATTTTATATTATACGTTAGTTAGAGAGTTAGAGTTTTATCAGAGTTAGAACAAAAGAGAAAACAAAGAAGAAGAAAAAAAAGATACAGAGAAAAGTTAGAGAGAAAGGAGAGAAGAAGAAGAAGAAGAAGGAGGAGGAGGAATCCTTTGTTAAGCCAACAATCATCATCTACTTCTTCGCTTCAATTAGCTTAAGGGTATAATCTCAATTTCTTATTTTTAAAATATGTTTTTATGTTCTTCATGAGTTTAGTTCTCTGTGTATATGAATTAACATGAAATTGATGTAAACATGATGTGTGTATATATATATATATTGTGTTTATAAATTGTTATATATGAATTATATGATGATTTTAGTAGTTTAATTCATGTAAACATGATGAACATGAAGAATTTATGTTCATCAAAAGTTACAATGAAATAGTTTTTATAATTGGTTTCTTTCAAATCAAAATTTATGTGTGATTGTATATTATTGTGTAAATTGATTATCAATTGTGTTAATATGATGAGAAACAAATTTAATATATTTAGAATCATATGAATTGGTTCAAAAACAAACTCACAGTGTTCAATTTTATCAAGAACACTGAAATTTGTCTTTTCTACAAATTTTACAAAATTTAGTGTTTTAAATGATGTGTTTTGATGTCTTTATGTGTTAGAACATGCTAAAATCATAAACTGATAATTTTACAATAGTTTATGTTTGTTATGGGTTCTGAATTCGAAATTTGATGTGGAAAAATAAGCCAAATTGACTTTTTCTCTACAAAGTTTGTGAACTGTCAGACTTGTCTGCGCAGTGGCGCGGCCGCGCCGCTCCCAAGGCATAATGGAGCGCGGCTACGCTGGTCCTGCAGATTGGGCAGAGAGCTATTTTTAAAATGTGAAACTTATGAGATTAATGATGTAATAATTGATAAAGCATGCTAACAAAATTAAAATGCTAAATGGACAGTAATGAATTATGTTAATAAAATATAATATGTAATTATAATTTGAATAATTATAATTAAAGTAAATATTTAATTTAAATTATAATTTATTTAATTGTGATTTAATTAATATAAAATGTAATTATAATTTGAAATATTATAATTAAAGTGAATATTTAATTTAAATTATAATTTGTTTAATTGTGATTTAATTAATATAAAATGTAATTATTAGTTGATTAATTATGTGAAAATATAATGTGAACATGTGATGTGATTAATTATGTGATAATTAATTATGAACTTAATAAATATAGAGGAGTGAGTTAACTTAAATGAGTTAACTAATTATGTGAATTAGTTATGTGATAACTAATTTAGATTATTATTGTTAATTATATATATGTAGGGTTAATTAAGGAACGTGAGTATAACTTGTAGCTTGCGCTTGAGGCAAGTTTCCTAATCCTTACTTTACATTATGCAAGTTCTCTATCCCTAAACTTGTGATTTATAAGCAAGTGTTTTAAATTAAAATCTTAATTGTATTTGTGCCTGTCCTTTTATTTCCGCAATGGACAAGTAATTATTTAAAGTTCATGATTTAATTAAAGTGACCTTGACTTAATTGTTCAAGTAAGGTCTATTTTATCTTTTGAATGCTTTAAGTTTAATTCTAAAGCATAAGTTATTTCATAATTCTTTATTGTTGAATTATTCTAGATTATTGTAAGTCGATTCAACTACTCCTTAGTTGATGGTAGTTGAACTCCAAATTTCCTTGAACCTTATCCAAACCAAACTTTCTTTGGTGCGGACTTGTATCAAATACTGAGATGAACAACCCTATTTAATAGGGGATTACCATGCGAAAGCGTTAAGATATTTGTGCACAACACATGGTATGAAGGGCTGATCCCCCTAAGTACGAGTTAAGAGTCCATATAGTCTAATGACTGTTAAAGGTTTTAAATAGAAATATTTATAACCTAAGACATAGTTCAAGGTCTTATGACCCTCAGATGATATCTATATTCGAAATTCTAAATGTTGATAAAAGAATTATTATTCAATTCTTTATTATTGATGAAAGAAAAGTTATTCAACTCTTTTGAAGTTATTCAATTATGTCATCGTTATTATTATTGTTATTCTAAGTGAGCTTTCGTTTGCTCACTCTTGCAATTAAATAATCATTGCAGCTAAAGTCGAGAATGTTGACATTCCGTCAACAAGTAAGGGAAAAAGCAAGATGAACAAGTGAAGACTTGTTTATGTTTATGTTTATTATGATTGTAATAAGACTTGATTACGTTATGTTTTATTTTTTGCACTTATTTGTTTATGTTAAAGTTAGATAAACCTGGGATATTTCGATTAAAGTTGTAATCCTTTTATAAGGAAGATTTTTATTTAATTATAAGGTTGAAATTTATTTTGCATTCCTTATTATTGGGCAGTAGTTGTATTTTATTTAGATAGTGAAAACCAAATCATGTGGAAATGAAGTACCCGAATTTGGGAGTGTCACATGTACCACCTTGACATTCCTGATGGCCGAGACTTTGGGTCCACGGGGGAGATGGAGAAGGTTAACAGCCTGAGTGTAGATATTTTGGATAGCTTTTCTAGCTATATCTTTTGATAGGCCACTGTTTTGGCTATTGGGCGGCTGTGCGTCATTTTGATAGGGCACTGTTAGTAGTTGGGTAGTTATGCCCCATATCCCTGTACTTTTTATTTTGTATTTTATTAGTAGACAGAGATGATGCTTGCAGTAGATAGTTTATTGTAGATATGCATGATATTTCCTATCTAATGCATCATGTTTATCATTGTCATTATGCATGTATTATGTCATGTATATGCATTTAGACAGCTGAGTTCAGATTTAACCCTTGGATGGTCTTGTGATACGGTGATACAGATGTCGTCCTTGACAGTTAGCCGCATCGAGCATTTATCACCATCTGTGGTAGCATCGTCCTTGAGGTTGAGGTATGATAGCCTGCCCTTCCCAGCCAGAGGGACAGTGGATCAGATGTTGGGGCATTCATTGGCCCTTGTGGACTTCCAGGTTCCCTTTGGATTCATAGATGGACTTTTATCCTGTTGGATACCTGAGAGGTAGGTTTTCTGCTTCGAGCGGTATGAGCTGACTTTGACTTTGGAGGAGTACGAGCGGCTTACAGGTTTGGCTTTGGACTTGCATTGCGCCCGCACCGCTATTAGTGATATGAGGAGACTGTTCTTGCGGATGTCGAGTCTACGTCAGAGTGTAGTCACGGATGAGATGACGTGTGATCTCTATTGACTTTTTGATCGATCATTTTGATAGACTGGATAGCTACGATCGACACGCTGGTGATTTTATTATCTCGGCAGAGGAGTGACATTCAGCCCGGATAGACATCTTACTGATGTGCGTCATGACTTACTTATACATGCCACTATACTTGGACCACTTAGATGTCGGGTTGATGGTCACGGTTCGTGCCCTTAGACAGGGTAGCACCATCCTGCCGATGATACTGGCCGAGATATTGAGGTCAACTACCTATTGCAGTACCCATCCAGAGGGGTTTTTTAGAGGTAGCTCTATCTTATTGTATGTATGGCTCATGACCCATTTGCGCTCGATTGGCTTCTTCAGACATCAGGGGTACTGCTTCACCCACGAGATAACTACGTTCTACTCCTTTCAGCCAGTGAAGTGTTCGGATGCAGAGACATGGTCAGCTTTTCTGTTCGATATTGAGCATCCTTTTTCGATTCTGCCATGCTCAATGTTAGTCTCCCCTTATAGCTTCATTACCCATGCATCTGGCATGGCCTACTTGCCCCTAGCGGGATTGAGAGGGGTGACCACTTACCATCCGTTGGCAGTTATGGGTCAGTTTGATCAGTTCTAGAGCCTACACCAGTTTGAGGGGGCCATTGATCAGCGGATGTCAGCTTCTTCTATGTCGTCAGCCGACCTGATCAGGATTTATTAGTGTTGGACTCATAGGGAGAGTGCTGATTTCTCTACTAGCCATCCGGATTGCTCTCCAGAGTACTCAGCATGGTTGGGGGCTGATATAGCAGCGGCCGCGCTCATCCAGTTAGCTCCGATTATGGATTTAGATGAGGAGGAGCCTATGGAGGATCCTAACTCTCCTACAGAGGATGATTTGTTTATGGGTCTAACAGCAGCGTTAATTAGTGACCATCCGAGTATCCCTGCTGGGACAGATCCGGCTATGGCAGATTCGATAGCTCGGATGACCTTCGAGAGAGATCAGGCCAGGGCCTTGATGTTGACTGCCCTATCTGATAGAGATACAACTTTCGCTGCCAGAGACGAGGCTTGAGCTACTCGAGATGTAGTGTTGGTTGAAAGAGACGAGGCTCGATCCACCCGAGATGCAGCTCTTGCTGAGAGCGACGAGATCCGATCTGTTAGAGATGCAGCATTTGAGGAGATTGAGGAGGTTTTGATTGCTAGAGATGCTGCTTTTGTGGGGAGGGATGAGGCCATATCCACTCGAGATGTATATATTGCTGACAGGACAGCCCTTAGGTCATATACAGACAGCCTGGTTGAAGAGATGAGTGCTTTTATCGACGATCACAACGCCATTATGTAGATGGCTGTGGATGTGCTTGCTCGTATGGAGGCTGAGGGTATTACACTTGCAGCTACTCCTCCATCTTCAGAGAGAGATGCCATATTGGCATTGCTATCCCGCTTGTCCATGGGTCCATAGACTAGCTTTGTTTTCCCTGCACATACTAGATCAGCCATTTTTGTCATATACAGGACACAGTATCAAACAATATTATATATCAAAGAAATATATTTTTATTCACTTCCCTATTTGGATATGTATTGTCATTGCTGAGTGATTACCACCTCTTTCATGACTTGCTATTGTTGATGTATCATGAGCTTCTCCTTGATGGATTGACAGTGAGATGTCAGAGAATATCTCGGACGGGCCCGTTGACCAGGGAGGCTTGATAGGATTTAAGTTTTATATGGTTTCGGTGTCTTGGGACTGGTTTTATTAGTTTTTGTATTTTCTTGAATTTAAACCGCACCATGAATGGCTGCTTACGTACTCTCGGGTGTAGGGAGATCAGGTCATTCGTAGTTTATTTTTTTTGTGGGAGAGAGGTTTGAGAAGTATTTATCTTGGGTTTTGAGTTCGGTTTGATGAGTTTTTAAAATTTTTGTTTGATTTGACCGCACCGTAAGTGGCTACCTACGTACTCCCTGGCTGAGGGAGATCAGGTCATTCGTAGTTCATTTTCTTTTGTTTTTTTGTGGGAGAGAGGTTTAAGAATTATTTATCTTGGGTTTTGAGTTTGGTTTGATGAGTTTTTGAAATTTTTGTTTGATTTGACCGCACCGTAAGTGGCTGCCTATGTACTTCCGGGCTGAGGGAGATCAGGTCATTCGTAGTTCGTTTTTAGTGAATACCGAACTGATTTAATTGATTCGCAGGACCAGCATGCTGGTATACATGTTTTTCAGACATAGTACCTTTTTATGGTGTCTGAGTTGATGAGTTACGAAAATTTGTTCCCGTCCATTTCTTGCAATCTGACAGCTCCTCCAGTCAACACTTCTTTAACAATGAAGGGGCCTTCCCAATTTGGGGTGAACTTTCCTTTGGATTCATCTTGATTGGACAAAACTTTCTTCAGCACCAAGTCGCTTTCTTTGAATTGCCTGATTCGAACTTTCTTGTTGTATGATCGAGCAATCCTTAGTTGATATAACTGATAGTAGTCTGCATACAAGCCAATCATGTATGATGATAAAGCACGTACTTTGTAAACAATCTTATTTATTTATTAATGAAATATTCATTTATTAAAGGCATTTAATTATCTACATGTTGCTGTTTTTATAATATGTAAGTAACCCATAGTTTTAAGCAATGCTTTTAGAATCATGATGATGATCATGCTAATGAGATCTAAATTCTTAGAAAGTTTTAAAACTTAAATAGTTCCCAATCGTGGGATTACTAAAAAGGGGATTAGTAAATCCGGATAGATTGGTACATATGTTGCTTGCTCATTGGATGAGGATGATTGATCTCATGATCATTTGTGTGGAGACACTAAAGCAAGTATGTAGGTGCTTATTGGAGAATAAGTTCACTGAACGTGATTCGCTATGGAATACCTAATGGAGTTTTACTCGCATGTCAATAGGAATTCCTAATGTGATAGTAGTACAAGTGATCCTTGGACTTGAGATCATCATAATATCTTGTATGTAACAAATTATACTTTGACTTATTCCTTAAGACCTTTTAAGGCATATATAGGGTATGCTTGGGTATAATGAGTTACATATGGAGATAATGAATGATCAATAAAGAATCTACCACCTCTAGTAAAAGAGGAGATATGTCCCATGTGATTCGTTAAATGACAACCCAGGAATCCTTGGCCAAGGTGAAATGAAATTAGAAAGGAGTTTTTAATTTGCATTATTTGGAGTTGTGCATTTTCTAATCGAAATACATATAATTAAATAAAATAAGACTTGACAGTAAATCCATGTCTTATATTTAATTGGGACATTGTATGGTGGAAGGATTGAATTGTATGGTAACTATTAACTCACAGGTTCTTTTATGATTAATGTTGAAATCTATATTATCTGGAAAGTCGTTGATCGCTAGGGAGGCTTATCCCTATTGTAGAAAAAATATTATTTATTTAAATAAATTATTAGTTTAATTTATTTATTTAAATAAGATTAAAATTGTTTTAATTGATTTATTCACAACCGGTTTAATATGGAGAACCTAAAGGGTCACACCATAAAAGGAAGAATAATTATTTAAGAAGGTAATGGCATAATCGTAATAATGCATTAAGTATAATTAATTTAATCTATGGTGATAGAATAAATTAAATAGCTTCATGTTTATTATTTAATATTTTGGAAATATTAAATATAAATTAATAAGAGGAGTCTTATTAATATTATTACAATTATTATTATTTTAATTTCTAAAGGAGTTTAGTAATTAATTTAATATTTAGTACTCTCATTTATTCCTAATAAGATTAGGAGACAATTAATTAAATGAATTTAATTAATTATTCCCATGTGGTGGGAAGCCTAAATTAATTAAAGGAGTTTAATTAATTAAAAGAAATCCCATGTCTAATAGGATTAGAAGGGTTGACCAATGTCTATATAAGAGAAGTCTTATAATAGATATTAGATTGAGGCAATTCCAATTGTTGGAGAGTACTCCTTTTCTATAGAGGATAGAAAACTAAGGTTAAACCAAACACCCTCCTTCTTGATAATTTCTCTTCCTTGGTGGATCACCTCTAGAGGCCAAACACTTGGGTGGCTAACGTTAATCAAAGAAAGGAATCTAACCCAGAAATTCAAGGAGATCACGAAGAACAAGGAGTTGAACTAGTACCTGTGGAAGCTTCGTTCTACAAGGGTATGATTCCATAACTTCTTATTTATCGTTTTAAATTAATAATTTGCATAAAGGATGATCCGGGTAATGGTTTTGTAGAAATTTTTTAAACTCTGATATACCATGCTTCCGCTAATTTTTGCAATTTGATTGCGTCACGATTTCGTACAAACCCAACAGCTGCCCGTGGAAAATGGCTGTAGCCCCTCTTTTCATCTATCAGGGACAGCTAGTGGTATCGCTCTTGCAACCACTGATCTTCTTCCATTTAAGCGTCTATTAACACTCTTAGGGACTCCATTTCTACTTCTATGGGAAGGACTGCTTCCATGCCATAGACCAATGAGTAAGGGGTAGCCCCAGTAGAAGTGCGCATTGACGCCTGTATGCTAATAGGGTTAGAGGCAACAGGTCAGACCATTCTTTGTGATTGGCGGACATTTTTTGCATGATCTTTTTGATGTTTTTGTTGGCTTCTTCGATAGCACCATTCATCTTGGGCCGATAGATGACGAAATTGAGATGCTTGATGTGGAACTTGCTGCATAGTTCTCTCATCATCTGATTGTTTAAGTTCTTAGCGTTATCTGATATGATCACCTCCGATTGTCCATATCGATAGACGACATTATTTCTGATGAAACCAATGATTACCTCTTTGGTGACTTTGGGAAAAGAGGAAGCTTCAACCCACTTGGTGAAGTAATCGATCATGGTGAAGATGAAACGATGTCTGTTGCTGGCTTTGGGTGGCCTAATCACATCCATTCCCCACATAGAGAAAGGCCATAGCGAACTCATGTTGTGTAGCTCATTTGGAGGAGCGTGGATAGCATTTCCATGGATTTGGCATTGGTAGCACCTCTTGACGTGGTCATCACAGTCAGCTTTGAGAGAGATCCAGTAATGCCCTGTTCTTAGTATTTTTTGGCCAGCAGATGATTGCTCATGTGTGGACCACAGACTCCACTGCGGACTTCATACATCAATATCTGGGTTTTCTCTTTATCAAGGCATCTTAAGAGCCCTATTCCAACATCACTCTTATAGAGTGCGTCTCCGCTCAGATAGAACTTCATAGCCATCTTGTGAATTCACTTTTGCTTTAATTGGCTTGCTCCAGCGGGTGTAGATCCATCTCAGAGATATTCTTTGATGTCTTGATACCAAGGCTGTTTGATAGGAGGTATTTCATCTGATACTTCTCTAATGTAATTCCCATATATTGGGGTCTTTTGGTTTGTGATTTTGATATCGGGAATCCCACTCCTATAGGATATGTGGATCAAGGAAGCCAACGTTGCCAATGCATCAGCGAAGTCATTCCTACCCCAAGGAATATGGATGAAGTTATGTCTTCAAACTACATGGATATTTAGACGACCTGCCAATGATAGGGCAACAAATACAGTTCTTTGGTGTGATATACCCCGGTGGTTTGTCTGATGACTAACTCAGAATCTCCAAAGACCAATAGATGCTTGACACCCATGGACTTGGCTAACTTCAACCCCATTATACAGCCTTTATACTCAGCTGTGTTGTTGGTGTTAACAAACTGCAGCTTGGTAGCCACAGGATATTATTCTCCTGAACCAGAGATAAGGACTGCCCTAGCTCCAGCATCTTCCATGTTTACTGATCCATCAAAATACATTTTCCATGGTTGGAGTGTATTCTCTTATCTGACTTGTTGAATTGTCATGATCCCATCATCTGGGAAGTAAGTTTCCAGAGGTTCAAACCCTTCTAATGGTGCTTCGGCTAGTTGATCTACAATGCCCTGACCTTTAATGGACTTGTGAGTGACGTAAACAATGTCAAACTACTAGAGGATCAACTGCCATTTGGACAATCGACAATTCAACAATTCAACATTGGCTTTTTGAATACGTATTTTAGCGGATCTATGCGGGATATGAGGTAGGTCGTGTGCCCATAAAGATAGTGTTGTAACCTCATGGTGGCCCATGCTAAAGCACAACATGTCTTCTCGATCAGGGTGTACTTCTGTTCACCGCTGCTGAATCTTTTGTTGATGTAGTAGATAACTCTTTCTTTGCTACTATCATCTTTTTGTCCTAGCATGCAGCCCATTGCATTGGCATTGACAGACAGGTACATGAAAAGGGGGACTACATCCCTCGGGGGTACCAAGACTAGTGCTTTGATCAACTGATTCAGAAGGCTTTCTGACAATCCTCATTCCATTTCATGGAGGAATTCTTCTTTAGTAGCTTGAAGATGGGTTCACAAGTTGCTGTGAGCTGAGAAATGAACTGGCTTATGAAGTTGATCCTTCCTAGGAATCTGCATATCTCCTTCTCTGTTCGAGGTACGGGCATCTTGGTGATGGCTTTTATCTTGGCAGGATCCAGCTCAATGCCTCTATTACTCACCAAAAATCCCAACAACTTGCCGGACTTGACGCCAAAAGAACATTTGGCTGGATTCAGCTTGAGGTTGTACTTACGCAACCTATTGAATAGCTTCTTGAGATGGCTGATGTGATCATCCTCCTTGCGGGATTTAATGATGATGTCATCCACATAAACCTCTATCTCCTTATGCATCATGTCATAAAATAGGGCCATCATGGCTCGCTGATATGTGGCCCCAGCATTGATGAGGCCGAAGGACAAATGTCTGTAATAGAAGGTT
The DNA here is from genome assembly GCA_020205555.1 of Panax stipuleanatus. Taxonomy (NCBI): domain Eukaryota; kingdom Viridiplantae; phylum Streptophyta; class Magnoliopsida; order Apiales; family Araliaceae; genus Panax; species Panax stipuleanatus. The sequence continues at coordinate 68,621,999 of CM035121.1, forward strand.
CCTCAGGGAGTGATAAAAGCTATTTTCTCCCTGTCTTCTTCAGCAACCATAATTTGATGGTAACCAGCAAAGCAATCCACAAAAGAATACATGTCGTACTGCACCGTGTTGTCTATCAAGATGTGGATGAAAGGTACCGAGAAATTTTCCTTGAGGCAGGCTTTGTTCAAATCCTTGTAATCTACACATACTCGTACTTTCCCTCCGGGTTTAGGCACGAAAACTATGTTTGACAGCCACTCCGGGTATGGTAATACCATGATGATGCCGACTTTGAATTGTTTAACAACTTCTTCTTTGACTTTCAGACTCCATTCAGGTTTCAATCGCCTGAGCTTCTACTTGACTGGCTTGAATCCATCTTTGATGGGCATTCGATGGATGACAATATCAGTAGACAGGCCAATCATGTCTTTATGCGACCATGCAAACACATCTTGGAACTGTGTTAGGAGTTCAATCAGATCGCCTTTTTGATCTGGTGTGAGGTCTATGCCTATCTGGATTTCTCTGAAGTTTTTTGAGGCTCCGATATTGACAGTGGTGGTTTGGTCGAGGTTTGGTTTGGGTTTTTCTTCGACCCATTCTTTGATTTCCTCGGGCACCTCATAGTCATCTTCCTCCTCTTGATCAACTTCCATCAAGTCGAAGTTCAGTTCTACATCAAAGTTGTAGTCACTATGACAGGTTGGCATCTCATCAGCAGAGACAAACAAATTCAATCTTGGAGTCCTGAAAACAAAATGCTTTTACTTTAATATATACAACTGTTTAAACATACAAAGCATTTGGCAAAGTATGACAAAAGTTACTGCTATTGCTGTGCAATAAAACAAGCAGTAAATGAAACCATGTTACAGGGCAGACAGATTCTTTGTCCTTTTACCCTTTTTGAATGAGGCAAGGGACGCTGCTCTAGTTATCCAGGGTCAGATCCTCATGAATAGGGAGGATCAAGGAATTGTGCTCATTTGCCTCATCTCGGATGATGACGAAAACATCCTTCAAAATAGGGCCGGGTTTTTTCTTTGAACTGCCTCCCTTCTCTTTCTTGATGCGAGGAATTTGGATCTGATCCTCCTCGACATTGTCTTGGATATCATCATTCATACCTTCGTAGTGTATGAGAACCCGCATGTTAGCAAATGGGTCTCGTCGTTAATACAGGTGCTTTTCTTTTCCCTTTTTGCTATCCCCTTTAGACTTTGGGGTCTTTCTCTCACATATCGGTATGATTGGACGAAACAATATGGCTGATATCAAAGTAGGGATCTTTTTCATTGGCTTCACAAATCCAGTAACAATGAGGTTTGGAAATAGTATAGTGGCAGCATGAGCCTTTGGATGTTTATATGGGTTCCGGTGGTTCGACCCGGATGTGTAACCCAATCCAGCTTTCCCCGACTGACTTGGGATTTGCACCGGGCTCTTGATACCTTGCTGATTCTTTTTTAACCCTTCTCTAGGGTGGAAACCCAAAGATACCATCTCCTGGCCCACTGTCATCACTTCGGAGGAGACTTTAGGCTTCAAGGCTGGTGCCCCAACTGGTAGGTATTGAGTATCGCTTACCTCCAAGGCTTGAAAAGTAGCAGGTTCAATCCCTGCATCCAGACTAATCACTAGCATGTCTCCTTGTATGTAGGCAGGATATTCTGGTTCGGCATTCACCGTGATTAGGTTGCCATTGATAATGTACTTAAGCTGCTGATGGAGGGTGGATGAGACTGCTCTTGCCAAATGGATCAACGACCTTCCCAGTAATAAGTTGTATCTGGTGGTGATGTTGAGCACCTGGAAAGATACATAGAAAGTGTGCGGACTAATCTCTAGAGGAAGTTCAATTTCTCCCATAGCCTCTCGGCGAGATCCATCGAAAGCCCGGATAACCACATGACTGGTTCTGATCCGATTTGGGTTGATCTTCATTCTCTCCAAGGTGTCGTAGGGACATATGTTTAGGACGACCCTCCATCTATCAGCACACCTCCAATCACATATCCTGATGACATTACTGCTATATGAAGGGACTTGCGATGACCTGTCCCCTCTGCAGGTATATCATCGTAAGTGAAAAATATCACATTACTATTGAATATGTGCTCTACCACATGATGAAATTTCTCGGCATCCACTATTTTTGGCAGATGGGCTTCTTCTATTACTTTCACCAGAATGTTGAGATGATCCACCGATGATAAGGCCAAATCTATAATGGAAATTTTCTTGGGTGCATCTTTTAGACTTTACACCGCTTTGATTTCATTGTGTCCCATTTTGCTTAGGAACTCTTCGATTTTCTCTTCAGGCACCTTCTCTTTGGCCTTGATGACTGATTTGATCACCCGCTGAGGCAGGTATTTTCCTTTGGTATGATGGAAATGTTGTTTGAGGTGGAACCTTCATCATTCCCATAGTTCCATGGGACTCTCTTCTGACTGATCACTAGATACTGTGGTCTGAATGGTAATAACAAAGGCTCGGGCGCTGCCAACTTCACAGGATTTTGTGTTTCCTAGACCCATTTCCCTAGTAGCATTAGGGGTGTGCGGGCTGACTCCTTATCATAGGAAATAACAGCCACTGTATCCTGACTCCACACAGTGGGAATAAAGAGAGTTTCTTCATCTGGGAGGCCATAATCCTGATTCCCCCTGATTAGTTCACCATTTTCAATTATATTCTGAATCAGGTGACGAAGTACCCAGCAATCCTCAGTATCATGACCAGGTGTATTGGAGTGAAATTGACAGATCCTGTCAGGCTTGAATTTTTTGGATCGAGGGTTTATTAGGGGTAATAGATCTGTAATCATTCCCTCATTGATTAACATTTGGAGGATCTCCTTCATCGGCTGGTTCAGATTGGCGAAACTTCTCTGGAAGGCAAACCCCCTATCTGCTTGAAACTTCTCCTCCTTGGCCACTTTATCAGCCCAGGGTTCATGTTCATGAAACCGGTAGTGATCCCTCATAGCAATGGGGCTAATCTCAGGGGTAGGCGGGCTTATCTCCTTTTGGTTGGATTGGTTTATCAGCTGCCTGGTTATTTGATGCTGATATACGACCAGCTCTGCTAACTGTCCAATCTGTTCCTTTATAGACTTAATCTCCTGTTCTATCAGGAATCGCCTTTCTGATAACTCCCAACTGTCTGGGCTATTGTTGCTGGATTGAGTTATTTCTCCGACGTATCGGAGGTATTTGGATCCTTCTCCACTTTGCGTGCTAATCATGTTGACACCCTCCTCTTTGTGCTGAGGGAGGGAGTTATCTTGTACGTTTGGTTGCTCAGGTTTGGTCACCATGATCTCTCCATTGTCTATCAAGTCCTGGATTTTGTGCTTGAGAGACCACCAATCTTGCGTATCATGGCCCGGAGATCCGGAATGGTAGGCACAATTCTTACTTGGGTCAAAATTTCGTCCACCGGTATTGGTTAGTGGAAGGAGTTGCACAATCTTTTTCTATGCCGTCAACAGTTTTAGCACATTCTCGAGTGAATCCCCTAACGGGGTGAACGTTCTCCGCCGCCTGGCCTCCAAATTTTTCTGGAATGGCGGGTTTGAAGGTTGTGCTGAAGTTTAAAAAGGGGAATAGCTCCTCTTTTGAATGGGCATGCTGCTTGAATCTCTATTCTAATTTCGTCCTTGCAATACTAAGGAAACTTCTTTGTCTTTCTTCTTGTGTGTCCTCCGGGGATTATTCCCATAACTCCCAGATTGAATATGCACGGCAACAGCTTCTAAGGTGGTCAGATCCTTTATCTTCCCAAATTTAAGCCCCATTTCTGCCATTTCGTCGTGTTTGATCATTTCCGAGAATGGTTTTCCTATGCCTGCTAGGACCCTTTCATAATATGAGACTTCTTGAATGTCGATGAAGGTCATGCCTATCTTAGACTCAGTCATAGGTGGAGTGACTTGTGCCGCCATTCGTCTCCAACTGTTGAGCATATTCTCTAAATGACTCAGTGTTCTGTTTCTTAATTTTGGTTATTTGATATATGTCTGAAGCCAGTTGAGACTGGAAACTATATTGATTGAGGAAGGCATGCGCCAGCTCTTCCTAGCTGTGAATTTTAGAGTTGTCCAGACGGACATACCAGGCTCTAGCCTCTCCGATCAGACTTTTCTGGAATAACTGCATTCATAGTTTCTCGTCCTCTGCATAGGATCCGAGCTCTCCAATGAACACCTTTAAGTGAGCGTAAGGGTCTCCCAATCCATCGTATTTCTCAAAATCAGGGGCTCAAAATTTTTTGGGATAACGAGCTCCAGGGAAAATACATAAGCCTGAATAATTGACACTGCCAAATGCCCCAGTCCCTTTGATAGACCGGATAGTTTCCTCCATCTATTGGACTTTCTTCAGAATGTCACCAGCTTCCTGTTCTTTGTTAAGGATGGTGATTTCAGGGGTTTTATAGGTAGTATCCTGGTTCTGTGATTCAGGAATCTGAGTGTCTTTCTTTCCGGTCTCTTGACTGCCACCAGGTGTACCTGGTTCTGTGTGACCATGTGCTTGTTTCCCTTTAAGAGCTTTACTTTGCTCTCTCAAGAAAGTGGCCAATTCGACTGTCTGGTTCTTCAGTCCTTCAAACTCTTCCCTAGAGACGGGGTAGATTCTGGCTGAGCACTGGAAGCCATGTCCGGAGATGGACTTAGTGCTTTCTTAGACTTCGATCTAGTGACAGGACCAATTTTTCACCTACAACAAACATAGGCTTGTTAATTTCCTGAGGTAGGTATGGATAGGATGCATGCCATGATGTGTTTCAAGGTTTTTTAATCTTATCCTGCAAAACAAAGGTCAATTATTTTGATGATAGGATAATATGACAGGATTTACAAAACATGGAATTTACATTATGACATTTACATTGTAATTGAAAACTTTACATTGAATTGAAAGAGGAAGGCATGAAGAAGCTTCCCATTGGATTTGGTTAATCAGAGGCTGACCTATCTTAGGCTACTCTCGCGGCTTTTCAGCATAAAGGTCCCCAGATCATCGCAATCTACTAGAGAGGAAATTAATTCGATCTTTCAACTGGAGCGGATATGAGTGGTGGTTTTTTATGAGCCCCGATGACTTAGCCGTCCTCAAAGACATTACTCTGTCACCGACGGGTTTGCCTCCTGGTGGAGGAATCACAAAACATACATTCACATACATCGTATCTCACCGTATGCATATGATGACATTGGTGTGAAGCACTAATATTTGTGCGAAGCACTAATATAAAGCAGGAAAGCATTCATTCACATTCATTTAATGTAAAGACGCAACATTCATGCATTCATTCAATGTAAAGAAACTCAGCATTCGCACATACGCATATATGAAAGGGAAATGTTAAAAAGATTTGAACACGGCTTAAGCCCTCTACTGTCCCCAGCAGAGTCGCCACCTGTCGACGTCGGGAAAAAAGTCGGTTCGAGTTGGACCCGAATCTTTCTCTCTTCCTAAGTTTTGTCTACCCTTATTTTATCATTTTTGTGAAAAAGGATTTTGAAGGGTTTTTTAGGAAAAGGCCAACATATATCATGTCGACGATTTGAACCTTTTACAGAGTCACCAGTTGATAGATTTGAAATAGTTGTACTAACTCAACCGAGTTTTGTTTGAAAAGAGGTCAAATTGCTGGACACTGTCGAAACTGAATCTTTGAAACCGAAGTTCTAAGTTCGGGGACTTGGTTAAGTGTGGGGAAGGTGTTAGGCACTCCACAACTCCCGTGAAAACACGGTACCACATCTTTTAAATATTTCCTTTTTAAATCTACAATGTGTGTGTGAATGCTGGAAGAAATTGGGCCTACGCTTGATTGATTTGAAAGTATGGATGTTCTTCGTTGAACCTATATACGAAGGGTTTGATTTGATTTGAAAAAGTCTCCTTTATTAGACAAGATATTAAAATGATGTTTTGAAAGGTTGATTTCCAAACCCTTACGCTAACATAGGAATTGAAGCATGCTAATACTTTCATTTTATCTTTTCAGCCTTTTGGCTCAATTGGAATGGTGATTGTCGGGCTGCGAAGCATCCTCGACCACAGAATATATACAAGTGTCGGTCTTCTCATGGGCATGACAGCCATCGGAGTGACTCTGACACGACAAACCATATTCTCATTATGTTGAGACATTAAACCCGAATAATCGTTTTAAGGTCTTTCAGATGTACATTTTACAGAAAAACTGGCAGGGTACATTTGTAAAGTGGAGTTTGTCCATCGTGGGAATCAGACTCTGATCAGTTTGATCATGAATCCCACGATTCCTAGGCTCACAGAGGGAAGCCAATAAAACATGCACAGCTCAAATATGTACAGAAAATGTATATTTATATCCAGATGTCGCAGAACCAAGGATTCATCAGCAAATCCTGGCTCGTATATAGTCGAAGCGTCTCGTTCCAACTAGATAGCGATCTAAGGGCCGCGAGGTTGATTTTAGAAATGAAACTTAGAAAAATTGCTAGATTTAAGTAAATCTCAGCCATTCTAGCTTTCCGGTTCCGTCTGAACCTATTTTTAGCTGTTTGAAAGATATAATTGGCGAGATTTAAGGAAATCTAGTTAGCCCAAATAGATGTCAGCGCCGATTCATATCAAATGAATATTTACAGCAACAATTTAATCACAATGAATAGAAGATATATATATAGTTATATATATATGAAAGATGTAAAGGGCGATGGGTTTTCACTCCGATGCCCGGACTGGAATGTAAATATATATATATATATATATTTATAAAAGCTGTAAAATGCCACAGAGTAATCCAAGCTGGATAGAATTGAAATATATATATATATATATATATATATATATTTATAAAAGTTATAAAAAGCCACGGAGTAATACAGGCTGGACAGAATTGAAATATATATATATATAAGCTGTAAAAGAGCCACAAGATGATCCAGGCTTGACAGAATGTAAATATATGTATATAAAACTGTAAAGGGCGACAGACATTCTATCCTTTGCCCGAACAGAAATGTAAGTATATATATATTTATAAAAGCGATAAAAAGGCCATGAAATGATCCAGGCCAAACTGGAATGTAAAAAGTTAAATATATACAGTTAGTATATATATATATTAAAGCAATAAAAAGGCCACGAAGTAGAAATCTAGGCCCAAATAAGTTGGAAAAATTTATATATAGTTATATATATAAAAGCGGTAAAATGCCACGGATTTGACATCCGGGCTTGACAGAATTGAAAAGTTAGTATATATATAGTTAAATATATACAAAAAAATCAAATCGGGACTGAAAAGATAACCTAGTCCGGTGAAGAGCATGTATACGTATATATATATATATATATATGAAAGTTGTTAAAAGCGATGGATCGACGATCCGAGTTGTGAAATGTCAGAAAACGTGTTTATGTACTAAAATGTACGAAAACTTAAGCAAAAACGGCCACGGAACTGAGTTCCGGGCATAATCAAAAAACGAAACTTAACGTGCAAGTGTATAAATATGCAATGAAGTAATATAAACTTCCTGATCGTAAAAATACTCATAATGGACTGCTACACGGGTTCTTTGCCAAATCGTAGGCTTTAAACGTCCGATTATACCGCTCAGTTATTGATATGTGGTAGTATATGAGTATATCTACGTGTTAGAGTGATAAAATTTGGGTTTGGAGTACAAGAATATGGCTGAGAAATAAAATGGGCAGAGGTTCAGAGCGTTTCTGAATTATGAAATGAGCTGGGGGTGCACTCATATATATAGACCCGGTGGAAGTGGTCCTACCCGCGGTAGCCGCGGGTCTACCTGCGGCTCCACATGGCAGGGCCCACGTGGCGGGTCCTGTTGCATCGAAGTACATGCATTCCAAGCAATGCGAGGTCAGATTCGAAACTTTCTAACTTTTGATCGGAGCGTCCGTTTGAGAAGTTCTATACCTTTCCGTGAAGCCCTAGCCTAGAGTGTCATAATGACATGGGATTAAACCTTTTCCAAGTTTATGAAGATGGGTTCATAACCAGGTCTTCGTTTCCCCGTAGTTTGTCCGTTGAGCTGTCTTGCGATGTTTCCACTCGGGATCAATGTTATGGTTCTTTCTGACCTTGGCAGCATCAATTCGGCTTGAGTTTGATCGAATTGGATTTAATTTTGTAAAATAACCATTTTGCCATTCCCGGGGTTGCCTTCAGTGCTGGCATGGCCTTGGGCTGACTTCCCAGGGTTGTCTCCGAGATTAGGATTCCAGCCGATTCTGTTTATTCCCAGGGTTGTCTATGAGGCTGACTTGGTTCTTCCAGGTTTGTCTCTAGAGATGATGTGGGTCTTTGGGGTTGTCTCCGAAGTTGATTTGACCTCCCGGGATGAGACTGGGGCTGACCTATACTTCCCGGGTTGAGATCGGGGATGACCTGTACCTCCCGGGTTGAGACCGGGGCTAACCTGTACTTCCCGGGTTAAGACTGGGGCTGACCTGTACCTCCCGGGATTAGACCGAGGATGACATGTACCTCCCGGGTTGAGACAGGGGATGGCCTGTACTTCCCGGGTTGAGACTGGGGCTGACCTGTACCTCTTGGGTTGAGACCGAGGATGACCTAAACTTCCCAGGTTGAGACTGGGGCTGACCTGTACCTCCCGGGATGAGACCGTAGTTGACCTGTACTTCCCGGATTGAGACCGGGGTTGACATGTACCTCACGGGTTGAGACTGGGGCTGACCTGTTCTTCCCGGGTTGAGACCGGGGCTGACCTGTATTTCCCGGATTGAGACCGGGCCTGACCTGTACCTCCCGGGTTGAGACCGGGGCTGACCTGTTCTTCCTGGGTTGAGACTGAGGTTGACCTTTACCTTCCGGGTTGAGACCAGGGCTGACCTGTACCTCCTCGGTTGAGACTAGGGCTAACCTGTACTTCCCAGGTTGAGACCGAGGCTGACCTGTACCTCCCGAGATGAGTCCGGGGATGACCTGTACTTCACGACTTGAGACGGGGGCTGACCTGTACCTTTTGGGATGATATCGGGGCTGACCTGTACCTCCCGGGTTGAGACAAGGGCTGGCCTGTACTTCCTGGGTTAAGACCGGGGCTGACCTGTACTTCCCGGGTTGAAGACCGGGGTAGACATGTACTTCTTGGATTGAGACCGGGGCTGACCTGTACCTCCTTGGTTGAGATCGGGGCTGACCTGTTCTTCCCGGGTTGAGACCGGGGCTGACCTGTATTTCCCGAGTTGAGAACGGGGCTGATCTGTACCTCCTGGGTTGAGGCCGGAGCTGACATTCATTTCCTGGGTTGAGATCGGGGCTGACCTGTACTTCTCAGGTTGAGACCGGAGTTGACCTTTACCTTTCAAGTTAAGACCAGGGCTGACCTGTACCTCCCGGGTTGAGACTAGGGCTAGCCTGTACTTTTCGGGTTGAGAACGAGGCTGGCCTGTACCTCCCGCGATGAGACCTGGGGATGAGCTGTACTTCCCAGGTTGAGACCGGAGCTGACCTGTACCTCCTGGGATGAGACAGGGGCTGACCTGTACTTCTTGGATTGAGACCGGGACTGACTTGTACTTCCCGGGTTGAGATCGTGGTTGACTTGTACTTCCCTGGTTGAGACCGGGGTTGACCTGTACTTCCCTGGTTTAGACCGGGGCTGGTCTGTACCTCCCGGGTTTAGACCGGGGCTGGTCTGTACCTCCCGGGTTGAGACCGGGGCTGGCCTGTACTTCCCGGGTTGAGATCGGGGCTGGCCTTGACTTCCCGGGTTGAGACCGGGGCTGACCTGTACTTCCCAGGATGAGACCGGGTCTGACCTGCACTTTTTGGGTTGAGACCGGGGCTGACCGGGGCTGACCTGTACTTCTCGGGTTGAGACCGGGGTTGAACTGTACTGCCCGGGTTAAGACCGGGGCTGACTTGTACCTCACGGGTTGAGACCGAGGCTGACCTGTACCTTCCGGGATAAGACCGGGGCTGACATGTACCTCCTAGGTTGAGACCGGGTCTGACCTGTACCTCCCGGGTTGAGACTGGGGTTGACCTGTACTTCTCGGGTTGAGACCGGGGCTGATCAGTACCTCCCGGATTGAGACCGGGGCTGACCTATACTTCCCGGGTTGAGACCGGGGTTGACCTGTACCTCCCGAGTTGAGATTTGGGCTGACCTGTGCTTCCCGGGTTGAGACCGGGACTGACCTATATTTCCCGGGTTGAGACCGGGGCTGATTTGTACCTCACGGGTTGAGACTAGGGCTGATCTGTACCTCCCGGGTTGAGATCGGGGCTGGCCTGTACTTCCCGGGATGAGATCGGGGCTGATCTGTACTTCCTGAGTTAAGACCGGGGCTGACCTGTATTTCCCGGGTTGAGACTAGGGTTGACCTGTACCTTCTGGATTGAGACCAGGGCTGACCTGTACCTCCCGGGTTGAGACTGGGACTGACATGTACTTCCCGGGTTAAGACCGGGGCTGACCTGTACATCCCGGGATGAGACCAGGGATGACCTGTACTTCTCGGGTTGAGACCGGAGCTAACCTGTACCTCTCGGGATGAGACAGGGCTGACCTGTATCTCTCGGGTTGAGATCGGGGCTGACCTGTACTTTCCTGGTTGAGACCGGGGTTGACCTGTACTTCCCGGGTTGAGATCGGGGCTGGCCTATACTTTTCGGATTGAGATCGGTGCTGACCTGTATTTCCCGGGTTGAGACCAGGGCTGATTTGTATCTCCCAGGTTTAGACCTGGGCTGACCTGTACCTCCCGGGATACGACCGGTGCTGACTTGTACCTCCCGGGTTGAGACCGGGGATGACCTGTACTTCTCGAGTTGATACCGGGGCTGATCTGTACCTCCCGGGATGAGATCGGGGCTAACCTGTACTTCTCGGGTTGATACCGGGGCTTACTTGTACTTCTCGGGTTGAGACCGGGGTTGACCTGTACTTCCTGGGTTGAGACCGGGGCTGACCTGTACCTCTTGGGTTATGACCGGGGCTGACCTGTACCTTCCGGGATGAGACCGGGGCTGACATGTAACTCCTGGGTTGAGACTGGGACTGACCTGTACCTCCCGTGTTGAGACCGGGTTGACCTGTTTTTCTCGGGTTGAGACCGGGGCTGATCTGTACCTCCCGGGTTGAGACTGGGGCTGACCTGTACTTCCCGGGTTGAGATCGCGGCTGACCTGTACCTCCCGGGATAATATCAGGGCTGAGTTGACTGTTTTGGCCTCTTGCAGGGTTAGTAACAGGAATACAAAATCTCGATTGTCTACAACAGAACTGAAGAAAATTCTGAGTGTCTACAACCATCATCATCTTCTTCTTCTATTAACAAAAGGTATAATCTAATTTAATTATTTGTTCGTCCATGTTTTCATAAGTTCTCTATGTTTGAGTTGTTTATGAAATTCATGTAAATATGGATTCTATATGTAATTTGTGTTATAACATGCTTATATATGATGTATATGATGGTTTATGTGGTTCAATTCATGTAAATATGATGAACATGAAGAAATCATGTTCATAGCAATTTAAAGTGAACTATTTTGAAAAGATAATTTCTTTATTATCAAAGTTGGTGTTTGATTATGCTATGTTATATAAATTGATCATAGATTGTAATAATATATTAAGAAACGAAATTAACTTGCATTAAAACATGTTAAAAGCTTAAAGTTATGATTTTATAAAGTTTTATATGCATTATAAGTACTAAATTCTTTGGTGCAAGGAAATAAGCCAAATTGGGCTTTTTCCTGCACAAGTTCGCGAGCTGATTTTTTCCCAGTAGAGACACCCGCCCCAGCGGGCCCGCTTGCTGTCTAAAATTTATTTTGTGTTTTTAAGCCTTAACATGATGAACTAACTGGATGTAATGAATTTGATGACATGTTAAGTATATAAAATAATAATATAACATATTGTTGACATGTATAAGACAATTTGAAGTCTCATATTAACAAGTTATGTGTAAATTTGGATATTATTGTTGTAAGGTATGATTATGATGGTTTAAAAGATTATACACGTGTGATATGTATGTTGTGAGTTTAGATTCACGTTATGTGGTTAGTTAACAAGTTAAGGTTACAAACCACGTTGTTTAGTTGAACTTAAGTGAGAAGTTCAACGGTTAAACATAGTGGTTATGAAACTAATCGATATTGTAAACGTAATGTAATGTGTAGGACGATTGAGGAAGTGAATTGTAATTATAACTGTAGCTTGTGCACGAGGCAAGTTTTTAAACCTTACTTTTATGTTACGCAAGTATTCTATCCCTAGTTTACTTTTATTGAGTAAGTTCATAAACTATTCTTTTATATTGTGAAATTTTTCTAACTATACCTTTATTTGAGCAAGTCCTTTTATTCTGCAATGGACAAGTATATCATTGAAATAATGTAACCTTGACTTAATTGTTCAAGCAAGGTCTTATCATATCTTTCAAATGCTTTAAGTTTAATTCTAAAGCATAAGTTATTTCATAATTCTTTTATTATTGAATTCTTAATTATTGTAAGTTGATTTAACTACTCCTTAGTTGATGATAGTTGAACTCCAAATTACCCTTTGAGCTTATCCAATCCAAACTTTCTTTGGTGCGGACTTATTTTTTAATACTGAGATGAACAACCCTATTAATAGGGGATTACCATGCGAAAATGTTAAGATATTTTGCACAATACATGATAGGAAGGGATGATCCCCCTAAGTACGAGTTAAGAGTCATATAGTCTAACGACTGTTAAAGGTCTAATGTTGTGCTTGGTTGGTGGGAATGGAATGGAATGGGCTGGGAATGGAATGACCATTCCTTATGGAATGACTTAAAACATTTTTTGTTTGTCAATTGGAATGACCATTCCATTCATTTTGTTATTCCTTTCTAATTCTAAAAGCTATTTTTCATTCCTTTCTAAATAGGTGGGTTTATTTCATTCCTAGGCCAACCTCCTTCCCCTCCTCTATTCGTTATCATCATTTCTGTTCTTTTCCTACTTTTTTTTATGCTACTTCATTTTTCTTTACAAAAAGCGTTATATTTATTTAATTTTGAACTACTTTTTTGTATTTTTTCAGATTAATATTTTTTTGACTAATATTATAGTCAAAAAAATATGTTTATAAAATTATTCATATTCTATTTTTATAAATTAAAAAATACATACTAATTTTTATTTTATTAGTAAAAAACATGTTTGTATTTGCAAGAATTAAAAAAAAATATGTTAACAATATGTAATTTTTCTTGTAAAAATAGAATATGAATATTAGTATTCATATAATTAATTTTTACTAAAATACATATTTACACACCCCGTGCACCCCCACCCGCCTCCCACCCCCTACCCCCTACCCCCTACCCCTCAAAAATATATATTTACTGATTATGTATACACGCTGCCACCCCAACCCCACCCCCACTCCCACCCCTCCCCACCCCATCTAAAAAAAATATTTTTTGATTATGTACACCCCCACCCACCCCACAAAATTTTTTTAAAAAAATAATATTTACTGATTATATATACACCCCATCCTACCACCCCCCACCCCACCCCCTCCCCTCCCCCACTCCCACAAAAAGTAAAAAAAATAATATTTACTGATTAAAAAAAATTATTTTTTGATTATGTATACCCCACCCCATCCCGGGATTATAATCCTTGCAAACAAACATGACCCTAAAATAGAAAAGTGATTTTATTCCTGAAGGAATGAATGGACAAACTAAACATAAAAATGAGAATGACCATTCCATTCCCATTACCATTCCATTCCTTGAGTCATTCCATTCCTCAAGTCATTCCATTCTATACATGTCAAGGAATGGGAACCAAACATAACATAAGTAGAAATATTTACTACCTGAGACATAGTTCAAGGTCTTATGACTCTTAGATGAATTCTAAATTCTAAATCTTATTCTTGATTATTGATGATAGAAATATTATTCAATTCAGTTGAAGTTATTCAGTAATATGTCATCACTATTGATTGTTATTTCCAGTGAGCTTTTGTTTGCCCACTCTTGCATTTATATAACCATTGCAGCCAAAGTTGAGAAAGTTGACGAACCGTCAACTAGCAAAGGAAAAGGCAAGATGAACAAGTGAAGACTTGTTCAAATTTGAAACGATTTGTAATAAAACTTTAATTATGTTATGATGTTTTATTTTTCGCATTGTTGATGTTTAAGGTTAGAAACCCTGAGAATATTTTGATAAAGTTGTAATCCTTTTTATAAGGAAGATTTTTATTAATTAAGGTTGTAATTTATTTTGCATTCCTTATTTACGGGCAGTAGTTATGTTTTATTTAGATAGTGAACACCAAATTATGTGAAAACGAAGTACCCGGATTTGGGGGTGTCACAATTAAACTCCTTTAATTAATTAGCCTCCTAATCTTACTAGGAATATATTAGAGAGAGAGTATCTTATTAATTAATTCTCAAAATTCTTTAGGAATTAAATAATAATAATAATAATAATAATAATAATAATAATTGTAATAATAATAATAAGACTCCTCTTATTAATTTATATTTAATATTTCTAAAATATTAAATATTAAATATTAAGTTATTTAATTTATTGTATCACTATAAATTAAATTAAACATAGCTTATTATTACGATTATGCTATTAGCTTCTTTAATAAATATTCTTCCTTTTATGGCGTGACCCTTTAGGTTTTTCATATTAAACCGGTTGTGAAAAAATCAATTAGAACAATTCTAATCTTATTTAAATAAATAAATAAAACTAATAATTCATTTAAATAAATAATATTTATTCTACAATATGGGTAACCCCTTAGCGATCAACGGCTTTCCAGATAATATAGATTTCAACATTAATCATAAAAGAACCTGTGAGTAAATAGTTATCGTACAATTCATTCATTCCACTATACAATGTTCCAATTAAATATAAGACATGGATTTACTATCAAGTCTTATTTTATTTAATTATATGTATTTCAATTCTAAAATACACAACACCAAATATTGTAAATTAGAAACTACTTTCTAATTTCATTATGCTTTGGCCAAGGACTACTGGGTTGTCATTTATCGAATCACATAGGACATTCTCTTCTTTTACTAGAAATGGTAGATTCTTTATTGACCATTCATTATCTCCATGTATCAATTATTATACCCAATCATACCCTTAAGGTCTTAAGGGACATGTCAAATTATAACTCATCATACACAAGACATTATAATGATCTCAAGTCTAAGAATTATTTGTCCTACTATCACTTAAGGAATTTATATTGATAAGCAAGTAAAACTCTATTAGGTATTTCTTAGTGAGCCACGTTCAGGGAACTTATTCTCCAATAAGCAACTACATACTTGCTTTAGTGTCTCCACATAAATGATTATGGGATCGATCATCCTCATCCAATAAGTAAGCAACGTATGTATCAATCTATCCGAATTCACTAATCCTCTTTTTAGTAATCCAACGATTGAGAACTATTTTAGTTTTAAGCTATCTAAGAATTTATATCTCATTAGCATAATCATCAGCATAATTCTAAAAGCATTGCTTAAACTACGGGTTTATCACATATTATAAAAACAGCACCATGTAGATAATTAAATGCCTTTAATTAAATAATACTTTTATTAATAAATGAATAAGATTGTCACAAAGTATATGCTTTATCATCATATATGATTGGCTTGTGTGTATACTACTTTCAATCTCCCACTTGCACTAAAGTCAATCGCCATTGTATCTCATACCCATCTTCTCTAAGTGACGATCAAACTGCTGTTGTGTTAAAGCTTTAGTAAATGGATTTGCAATGTTGTCTTGAGGGTCCACACACTCCAGGGTGACATCTCCTCTTTCAATGATCTCTCTAATCAAATAAAACCGCAGCAACACGTGTTTGGATTTCTGATGAGACCTGGGTTTCTTAGCCTGTGCAACAGCTCTGGTGTTGTCACAGAATAAAGTTACTGCTCCTTTAATGTTAGGAACCACACTAAGTTCAGTTATGAACTTATTCATCCAAACAGCTTCCTTTGCAGCTTCACTTGCAGCTATGTACTCTGCCTCTGTCACTGAATTAGCAACTGTTTGTTGCTTGAAACTCTTCCTACTCATTGCGCCACAGTTTAAGGTAAACACATACCCCAAAACGAATTTACTGTCATCTTGGTCTGTTTAAAAACTTGAGGTTGTGTAGCCCTCTAGTTTTAATTTAAACCCATCGTAGATAAGAAATACATCCTTAGTTCTTCTTAAGTACTTTAGGATATTTTTCACTGCCTTCCAGTGTTCTTCTCAAGGATTCGACTAATATCTGCTCGTTACACTAAGTGCATGAGTGACATCAGGTCTCGTACATATCATACCATACATGATAGATCCTATTGCTGAAGCATAAGGAATCTTACTCATACGGTTTCTCTCCTCAGGTGTCTTTGGGGCCTGTTTCTTGGAGAGATGTATTCCATGGCTCATCGGCATGAGTCCACTTTTGGAATCTTCCATGCTAAACCTCTTTAGCATTGTATCAATGTACGTTCCTTGGGATAAGCCAAGCATCCTTTTAGATCTATCTATGTAGATCTTTATCCCCAAAATATAGGATGCTTCTCCCAAGTCTTTCACGGAGAAGTGTTTAGATAACCAAATTTTGATCGACTGTAGCATAGGAATATCATTCCCTATCAGTAGTATATCATCAACATATCATACAAGGAATGATATAGCACTCCCACTAACCTTCTTATACACACATGGTTCATCCTTGTTTTTGATAAAATCAAACTCTTTGATTGTCTCATCAAAATGGATGTTCCACCTTCGAGAAGCTTGCTTCAATCTATAAATGGATAGTTGCAGCTTACAGACTTGATTTGTTCCAACTTTTGAAACAAATCCCTCTGGCTGTGTCATATACACATCCTTCTCAAGGTTCCCATTGAGGAAGGCCATTTTCACGTCCATCTGCCAGATTTTGTAGTCATAGTAAGCTTCAATTGCAAGCAAAATTCGAATGGACTTGAGTATTGCTACTGGCGAGAAGGTTTCATCATAGTCAACACCTTGTCTTTGTTTGAAACCTTTCGCAACCAGTCGGCCCTTATAGGTTTCTACCTTCTCGTCTGCTCCAGTCTTTCTTTTAAAGACCCATTTGCACCTAATAGGCTAACGCCCTCGGGTGATGAAACCAAAGTCAATATTTTATTCTCATACATGGTGTCCATCTCGAATTTCATGGCTTTTTGCCATTTTTTGCGTCTTTACTACTTATTGCCTGTTCGTAATTCAATGGATCATCATCATTCATGATGTGTACCTCAGCGTCATCCTTTATAATGAATCCATACCTTTCAGGTATCTTCGGTACTCTTCCAGATTTATAAATAGAGTGTTGTACAGAAGGTGTCTTTACTTGGACAGGTTCATTTACTTGATCTGTAGTGGTTTGTGGTTCAGAAATTTATTCAAGATCTATTTTCCTCCCACTAGCCCCTTCAAGGATAAACTCCTTTTCCAAGAAGACAGCGTGTTTCGCAAAAAACACCTTTTGCTCAGTAGGATTGTTGAAATAGTATCCTAAACTTTCTTTAGGATATCCCACAAATGTGCACTTATCAGATCTTGTCCCAAGCTTATCATTTTGAAACCTTTTCACGTAAGCTGGACATCCCCAAATCTTAACATGCTTAAGACTAGGTTTCCTCCATGTCCACATCTCATATGGAATATTGGGGATGGATTTCGAGGGGACCTTATTTAGTAGATATGTAGCCGCTTCTAGGGCATAACCCCTGAATGATACTGGAAGATCAGTAAAATTTATCATGGAACGAACCATGTCCAACAATGTTCGATTTCTTCTTTCAGATACACCATTTAATTGTGGTGTTCCTGGTGGAGTCCATTGTGAGATTATACCATAATCTTTAAGACAATTAAGAAACTCACCACTTAAATATTCACCACCTCGATCTGATCAAAGAATCTTAATACTTTTATCTGTTTGTTTCTCCACTTCACTTATAAATTCTTTGAACTTTTCAAAAGATTCAGATTTGTATTTCATTAAATACACATATCCAAATCTTGAATGATCATTAGTGAAAGTGATAAAATAAGAATACCCTCCTCGTGCATTCGTTGTCATAGGTCCACAAACATCTGTGTGTACCAATGCTAACAACTTTGTAACTCTTTCTCCTTTTTCACTAAAAGGACATTTAGTCATCTTACCCATGAGACAAGATTCACATGTTGGATATGATTCATAATCAGATAGCTCTAGGAGCCCATCTTTATGCAACTTGGATAATCTTGTTTCATTAATGTGACCAAGTCTACAGTGCCACATGAAGGTATAATTTACATCTTATCTTTTTCGTTTCTTAGTTTGTTCAATTTGAAGTATATTTTCATGCAAGTCAAGTATGTAAAGTCCATTCAGTAATTTACCAACACAATATAAAATATTTTTTGTAAGACCCCAACTTTTATGAATAAAGATTTAATTTTCTTTATATATTATTTCAAAATAGTAAGGTGTTGATTGATAAATATGAAAGTTATGGGTGAAATGTGCAAATATTTTTAAAATGAGCAAGTGGTTATAAAATATTCTTATTGTCGGGGAATATTCATTTGGTCGTGGAATATTCTTATTGTCGGGGAATATTCGTACGACGGCGCAGCTATTTGTGGGCCCCCACAACGGAATAACTGTCGGATATAGAAAGCGACAGAAATAACTTTTTTACAAAATAACGGTGTGGTTGTTACCGTTAGTACTGTTGAAATATCCGGTGGTTAAAATACAGTGATACACGGTGTTGCATAGTAGCACACGGTATTGCACAGTATTTCGAATTATTGAGTCTTACGTGAGAAGTCATTACTCAATTATTGTTACAGTAATTACTGTTCAATATTTTATATTATTGACTCAATAATTGCTACGTTGATATTTTATATTATTGACTCAATAATTGTTACATTGATATTTTATTGACTCAATAATTGCTACGTTGTCATTTTATATGATTGATTCAATAATGGCTACAGTTGATATTTTGTAGTATTGATTCAATAATTGTCGTTGCACAGTATTTCACGTTATCAACTCAATAATTCATATTATTTAAATAATATTATTAGATAGCATTATTGACAATGTCTAAGGAAGTTCTGTCTAGGAGGGGTTATTTAATTGCGCGCCAGTAAGGAGAAGTCCTTATCGGAAGGCCCCCTCTGTCCTGGGAACGACCTGGTTGTTAATATTGTAATTCTATAATATTATTTGTGAATAATTAATTATTGATTTATATGATAAGGAAATATTTATTTTGTGGATATTAAAGAAGGAATTGGCGCTGATGAGTTTTTATCAATATTTTGGTGTGAGAAATCATCTATTTATGGATTTCGGATAATTTATGTTTGGAATTTGAAAAAATTTCCTTCTGCAAAGTTGTAGAGAATTAAATTTCCTATGGAAGGACATATAATTTGTATTTTTTTGACAAAGGGGCTATTTGTTATGAATTATTGAAATTTCAGAAAATAAATATTTTTTAAATAAAATGGTGGGCCCCACTTTTGTTGTTGGTTGAAAAATCTGATTTTTTTGGTAGCAGCCGGCGGCTGGAGAATTTAAAAAATAATAATATTATTTTATTATTTTAGTCTCCTTTGGCATCCTAAGCTTTTCCTATAAATAGGGTGCTTAGGTTAGAATTAAAAATCACACCAGAATCAGAAGTTTTCTCTCTCTATAATATCGAGCGTATTTTTGTGAGTATTTCAATACTTTGAGTATTAGTATTCAGTGCAAGTTTCCTTCGGTATTATATCCGATATTCCAGTCAGAGGTACTATCTTTTTGAGGTAAGGGATGTTATTTTCTTTCGTAAATGATGTTATTCTTTTCAATATCATTATACAGAAATATTGTTATAAATTTTATGTTGAAATTCTTACTTTTTCCGTCGGGGTTACTATTCACGTATACAGCACTATTCACGTATACGACACTATTCGCGGAAAAATTAAATTTTCTTCTATTTGTCCAAATTGCTTGTTAAGGTTACTATCTTTGATTGTATCCAAGTTTTGAGCTCTATTCTTGAATTTTGCTCCATAATTGATTATTACGAGGTATTTTTGAATTGGATATACTAAAATACGAATCCTTAGTCTTTGTCTTTTATCTCACTGGATTCATTTTTTTAAAATGTTTTTCATCATTCTCAGTCCTAAAAGGTGATGTAATTGAATATCTTTGGCCTGTAGAGCAAAGATGAATGATTACTTGATGAATATCTTTGGCCTGTAGAGCAAAGATGAATGATTACCTGATGAATATCTTTGGCCTGTAGTGCAAAAATGACAAGTGTTGAGATGAATATGACCACTGATGATACAAATGAATATCTTTGGCCTGTAGTGCAAAGATGAATATTGATTCGAGATGTATATTGATTGATGTTACAGGGATAAAATATTGATGATGGACTTTTAAATCATAGAAGATAGTAGACTTTATTCTCTGCTTAATTCTTCTAATGAACTATTATTTCCGCTGCAAATATTGATCTGAATTTGGTTGTCCATTATATTTTATCTGATTTGTTGAAGACTAACGATAATTTATTTTTCATTATCTTAGTCATAATATTCTTTACTGAGCTAGTTGAGCTCACCCTTTTCATCTGTCGTCCTCTTCAGGAAATGAGAATGTTGCGGGAACTAGTCGGGGGACAGAGTGATGGTCCGAGTTAGAGCAGTAGTAGTCCTCACTATTTCTGATAAATAGTGTGATAGTAATTGTAATGAGGACTTAGTTTGAATCTTAATATTTTCTACATATTTATATTGAGACTCACAGTTGTGTGGTCGTATTTTGCACGACCGTATGATATAAAGTTTGTATTTGAATTTTGTACCATGTATTTGGCGACTCAGAATGGGTTGGGTTGAATGGACCTATTCTGGGGGCGTCACAGTTGGTATCAGAGCTTAGGGATATGATCTCTGGCGGAGATCGGGGAATAGAACTAGGAGGGGAGAGACGAGTAAATCCTTCGCTAGTGTGTCCTACCTAAGCTTATGTGGTATTTAATTGGTCAGTCGGAGCATAGGGTTAATATGTAATATGTTGATTTGTTTAATTAACCCTTGTTTTATGGCAGTATTTGAGAATGGCAGCTGAGAATGTTAACAACGAAGTGAATGAGACCGTGGAGACGCCTTTAATCGTTAACCAGGAGAACGTGCAACAAGAAGGCAATGTTCATCCTGAAAATAACGCTGGTCAGACGATAAACGATGAGATGTTTAGGAGTTTTTTGCAGTTCATGCAAAACCAGACGAGGGAGACTCATTTGCAATATATAGGTGGCGATAATAACAACTCGCGAATGGTTACTGCCAAGCAGTTCAAAGAATTGGGACCACCAGAGTTTCTGGGAAAGCCAGATCCGATCAAGGCAGAAACGTGGATTAAAAAAATTACCAAGATATTTGATGTCTTGGGATGTACAGAGGAACAGAAGGTTCCATTCGCCACGTTTATGTTCCGTGGAGAGGCAGATTACTGGTGGGAATCCGTGAAGCGTACCCAGCCTACCGCACTCAAGATGTCTTGGGAAGCGTTCCAGAAACTGTTTAATGACAAGTACTTTCCTGAAAGTATTCGTCATATGAAGGAAGTAGAATTTATTAGACTCGAACAAAATAACATGACGGTATCCCAGTACGAGGCTAAGTTCGCGGAGCTGTCCAGGTTTGCACCTCATTTGGTGGAGAATGAGGAACGTATGACGCGGATGTTTCTAAGAGGTTTGAAACCCGAAATACGTCAATACCTCATTTCTCATAACTTTTCTTTATATTCGGATGTAGTAAATAGGGCCCAGTTATTAGAACGAGATAATGATTATGTTCAACCGAGGGACCACAACCAAGGTCGTACCGGTGGCAGCAGTCATCGGAGCAATGACAACCAGCGAGGAGGAAAGTATGACAGAAGAGGTAACCACTCCGGTGGTTATCGTGGCCATGATAGTAGAAGAAGCGAATCGGGAGGAGATTTCAAGAAGAGAAGGTACAACAATGAGAACGCGAAGACGTCGACATCAGCACCAGCATCAACTGTTTCGAGGGGAGGAGAACGACCACCGGTCGTATGCTTTAAATGCGGGAAAGAGGGACATATCAGCCCAAACTGCCCACAACAATTCAAAGGATGCTATAACTGTGGAAAAGAAGGACATATAGCTCGAGATTGTCCTGTTGCGAAACCAAGTTCAGCGGGGGTGGTGATTCCAAAGGCGGTTGCAGACAAGTCAAAGTCGGTGATTCCTAGAAGAGCGTTTGTCGTGACAGCCTAAAACGCGAGAAATCCACACGAGGTGATTACGGGTAAGCTGATCATAAACTCTTGCGAAGTTTATACCTTGTTAGATACCGGTGCTACCCATTCTTTTATTTCACTTGCTTGTGCTCAACGTTTGAACTTGACTTCTGATAAATTAGACTTTGACTTATCTGTTGAAACTCCGTTAGGAGAAACCTTTGTTACATCTACAGTTTACAAATCTTGCTTGATTCAGATTGATACCCTTACCTTACCTATTGATCTTATATCTTTGAAAATACTTGCATTTGACGTGATTTTAGGAATTGACTGGTTAACCACTTACCATGCCAAAATTGATTGTTTTCGTAAGGTTGTTAGTTTTCATATTCCTAATCAACCTGTTGTACGAATTCAAACCACCAAACCACTAAAATCAGTCAATATCATTTCAAATCCCAAGGCTATTCGTTTATTGAAAAACGGATGTCAAGCTTTCTTAGCTCATGTCACTGATCTAAATCAGAATACATCAGATTTGAATGATATTTCCGTTGTTAATGAGTTTCCTGATGTATTTCCCGAAGAACTTCCCGGTCTACCCCCAGAACGTGAAGTTAAATTCTTTATTGACCTCGAGCCCGGTACAAAGCCCATTTCTAAAACCCCATATCGAATGGCTCCTATTGAACTTCAGGAGTTAAAGATCCAATTACAAGAGTTGTTAGACATCGGTTTTATTCGTCCTAGTACGTCTCCTTGGGGTGCTCCTGTTTTATTCGTAAAGAAGAAAGACGGGAGTATGCGACTTTGCATTGACTATCGAGAGTTGAACCATGTCACCATTAAGAATAGGTATCTGTTACCTCGTATTGATGACCTGTTCGACCAGTTGCAAGGAGCGCAATTCTTTTCAAAGATCGATCTTCATTCTGGATATCATCAGTTGAAGATTAAAACTGAGGATATTCCAAAGACTGCTTTCAGAACACGGTACGGGCATTATGAGTTCTTAGTCATGTCTTTTGGATTGACTAATGCTCCTGCTGCTTTCATGGATATGATGAACCGTGTATTTAAGGAGTATTTAGATCAATTCGTTGTTGTCTTTATTGATGACATTCTCATTTATTCTAAAAGCCGTGAAGATCATGAACACCATTTGAAGTTAGTACTTCAAAAGCTTCGTGAGAACAAGCTATATACTAAGCTGAAGAAATGTTTGTTTTGGCTTGAAAAAGTAGCATTCCTTGGGCACGTGGTATCGAAACGTGGAGTATCTGTGGACCCGGCGAAGATTGAAGCAATACAAAGCTGGGAGCAACCTAAGTCGGTGACCGAAGTACGAAGCTTTCTGGGCTTAGCTGGTTACTATCGGAGGTTCGTAGAGGGATTTTTTCGAATCGCTACTCCATTAACTCAGTTGACCCGGAAAGATACGAAATTTGTTTGGAGAGAGGAATGCGAGAAGAGCTTCCAAGAGCTCAAGAGGAGACTTATTTCGGCACCTGTTCTGACAATACCATCTGGTTCGGATGGATTTGTTATGTACAGCGATGCTTCGGGCAAAGGGTTAGGATGTGTTCTCATGCAACATGGGAAAGTCATAGCCTATGCCTCGCGACAACTCAAAGAATATGAGAGGAATTATCCTACTCATGATCTAGAGTTGGCAGCAGTCGTTTTCGCGTTGAAGATCTGGAGACATTACTTGTACGGAGAGAAAGTGGAGATTTATACGGATCATAAGAGCCTTAAATATTTCTTCACTCAGAAGGAACTCAACATGCGGCAACGACGTTGGCTTGAGCTGTTGAAAGATTACGATCATACTATCCAATACCATCCTGGAAAAGCGAACGTGGTAGCTGACGCGTTGAGTAGAAGATCATATGTGGAAACGAATGCGATAATGTCAAGTATACGCGTAGAACCAGCTTTGATTGATAAAGTTAAAGCTGCTCAAGCTACGGATGCGGAGCTGATGAAGATGAAGAAGAAGGTGCAAGAAGGTGCAATTCCAGAAGCGAGAATCGATGAAGATGGAATACTTCGAGTCAACTCCAGACTTTGTGTTCCTAACGATTCCGACTTGAAGTATAGAATCATGATGGAAGCACACAACACACCGTTTGCAATCCATCCTGGGAGTACTAAAATGTATCGTGATCTTCGACATACATTTTGGTGGAGCAATATGAAGAGAGAGATCGCAGAGTTCATCTCGAGATGTTTAACTTGTCAACGTGTAAAGGCGGAGCATCAAGTGCCGAAGGGTCCATTGCAATCACTGGAGATTCCGAAATGGAAGTGGGAACACATTACGATGGATTTCGTTACGGGTCTTCCCAAGGTTTCTCAAGGCTTAGATGCGATTTGGGTTATTGTTGATAGATTAACCAAGTCTGCTCATTTCTTGCCAATACGAGAGACTTATTCCCTTGAACGTCTTGCTCATATGTACGTGAATGAGATTGTGAGATTGCATGGCATGCCAGTATCCATAGTTTCGGATCGTCATCCCAGATTTACTTCACGATTTTGGATCAGTTTGCAGAAAGCTATGGGTACGGATTTACGATTCAGTTCGGCTTATCATCCTCAAACAGACGGACAATCGGAAAGGACTATCCAAACTCTTGAAGATCTATTGAGACTCTGTGTTCTAGACTTCAAAGGGAGTTGGGATAAGTATTTACCATTGGTGGAATTCTCCTACAACAATAGTTATCAGGCAAGTATAGGCGTAGCTCCATTCGAAGCGTTGTATGGGAGAAAGTGTCGCTCTCCAGTATGTTGGAACGAGGTGGGTGAAACAACATTGTTGGGACCGGAGTTAGTACGTATGACTACGGAAAAGATCCAAATAATCCGACAACGTATACAAACGGCACAGGATCGACAAAAGAGTTATGCGGATCTTCATCGAAAGGACGTGGAATTTAATGTTGGAGACCATGTGTTATTACGTGTTGCTCCATGGAAGGGAGTTACGAGGTTTGGGAAGAGAGGAAAGCTCAACCCACGATTCATTGGTCCATTCGAGATTCTTGACCGAATAGGAAATGTGGCCTATAGACTCGCTTTTGTTGGGTTTGTATGTAACGCAATCATGCAATCAAATCACATAAATAGGGCGAAAGCGTAAAAACTAGGTTTTCAAAATTTATACAAACCCATAACCATGATCATGCTTTGTGCTTGTTATCAATAACAGAAAAGAGAGAACATGGAATTATACCTTTGAAGATCTAAGCTTCCTCAGGTACAAGTTCTACTCCTTTGATTCCTTTGATTCCTCTGATAGTGGCTCCTTCCCTTGAATAATGTCAGCCACCCAAATGTTTGGCCTCTAACGGTGATCCACCAAGGAAGATGAAGAACTCAAGAAGATGGGTTATTGGCTTAACCCTTGTTTCTATCTCTATAGAATATGTGTACTCCCAACTCTTGAAAAATTTCACCTTCTTATTTCTAATATAAGACTCTCTTATATAGATATTAGGTTAACCCTCCTAATCCAATTAGAATAGGGTTTTATTTAATTAATTTATATCCTAATCTTTATTAGGATTGAGAGAGAGTACTGATATTATATTAATTCCTAAACTCCTTTAGAATTATAATAATAATAATAATAATATTAATAAGACTCCTCTTATTAATTTATATTTAATATTTCTAAAATATTAAATAATAAACAATAAGTTATTTAATTTATTCTATCATCATAGATTAAATTAATTATACTTAATGCATTATTACTATCATGCCATTTTCTTCTTAAATAATTCTTCCTCCTTTTATGGTGTGACCCTTTAGGTTCTCCATATTAAACCGGTTGTGAATAAATCAATTAGAACAATTCTAATCTTATTTAAATAAACAAATTAAACTAATAATCTATTTAAATAAATAACATTTATTCTACAATAGGGATAAGCCTCCCTAGCGATCAACGACTTTCCAGATAATATAGATTTCAACATTAATCATAAAAGAACCATGTGAGTTAATAGTTACCGTACAATTCAATCCTTCCACCATACAATGTCCCAATTAAATATAAGACATGGATTTACTGTCAAGTCTTAATTTATTTAATCATATGTATTTCGATTAGAAAATGCACAACTCCAAATAATGCAAATTAGAAACCTCTTTCTAATTTCATTCTACCTTGGCCAAGGATTCCTGTGTTGTCATTTATCTCCTCTTTTACTAGAGGTGGTAGATTCTTTATTGATCATTCATTATCTCCATATGTAACTCATTACACCCAAGCATACCCTATATATGCCTTAAAAGGCCTTAAGGAATTAGTCAAAGTATAATTTGTTACATACAAGATACTATGATGATCTCAAGTCCAAGGATCACATGTACTACTATCACATTAGGAATTCCTATTGACAGGCGAGTAAAACTCCATTAGGTATTCCATAGCGAGTCACGTTCAGTGAACTTATTCTCCAATAAGCACCTACATACTTGCTTTAGTGTCTCCACACAAATGACCATGAGATCAGTCATCCTCATCCAATGAGCAAGCAACATATGTACCAATCTATCCGGATTTACTAATCCCCTTTTTAGTAATCCCACGATTGGGAACTATTTTAGTTTTAAAGCTTTCTAAGAATTTAGATCTCATTAGCATGATCAACATCATGATTCTAAAAGCATTGCTTAAAACTATGGGTTATTTACATATTATAAAAACAGCACCATGTAGATAATTAAATGCCTTTAATAAATAAATATTTTATTAATAAATAAATAAGATTGTTTACAAAGTATGTGCTTTATCATCATACATGATTGGCTTGTATGCACACTACTATCAGCTTTACCTCCAAGCATGTCTCGTGTTCATAACGTGTTTCACATATCCGTGTTACGTAAATATGTGAAGGATCCAAACCGCATTATTGAGATAGAACCAGACAAGATAGCTGATGATTTAACGTACGAGGAGGTACCTGTCAAAATCTTGGATAGGAAGGAGCATGTCTTACGCTCGAAAATTATACCTCAAGTTAAAGTTTTGTGGAGAAACCAGGCTATGGAGGAAATGACCTGGGAGTTGGAATCGGAAATGAAAGCGAGGTATCCTCACCTTTTCGACATACCAGGTACGTACGTCAATTTCGAGGACAAAATTTCATAAGGAGGGGAGATTGTAAGACCCCAACTTTTATGAATAAAGATTTAATTTTCTTTATATATTATTTCGAAATAGTAAGGTGTTGATTGATAAATATGAAAGTTATGGGTGAAATGTGCAAACATTTTTAAAATGAGCAAGTGGTTATAAAATATTCTTGTTGTTGGGGAATATTCGTTTGGTCGTGGAATATTCTTATTGTCGGGGAATATTCGTATGACGGCGCAGCTATTTGTGGGCCCCCACAACGGAATAATTGTCGGATATAGAAAGCGACAGAAATAACTTTTTTACAAAATAACGGTGTGGTTGTTACCGTTAGTACTGTTGAAATACCCGGTGGTTAAAATACAGTGATACACGGTGTTGCATAGTAGCACACGGTATTGCACAGTATTTCGAATTATTGAGTCTTACGTGAGAAGTCATTACTCAATTATTGTTACAGTAATTACTGTTCAATATTTTATATTATTGACTCAATAATTGCTACGTTGATATTTTATATTATTGACTCAATAATTGTTACATTGATATTTTATTAACTCAATAATTGCTACGTTGCCATTTTATATGATTGATTCAATAATGGCTACAGTTGATATTTTGTAGTATTGATTCAATAATTGTCGTTGCACAGTATTTCACGTTATCAACTCAATAATTCATATTATTTAAATAATATTATTAGATAGCATTATTGACAATGTCTAAGGAAGTTCTGTCTAGGAGGGGTTATTTAATTGCGCGCCAGTAAGGAGAAGTCCTTATCGGAAGACCCCCTCTTTCCTGGGAACGACCTGGTTGTTAATATTGTAGTTCTATAATATTATTTGTGAATAATTAATTATTGATTTATATGATAAGGAAATATTTATTTTGTGGATATTAAAGAAGGAATTGGCGCTGATGAGTTTTTATCAATATTTTGGTGTGAGAAATCATCTGTTTATGGATTTCGGATAATTTATGTTTGGAATTTGGAAAAACTTCCTTCTGCAAAGTTGTAGAGAATTAAATTTCCTATGGAAGGACATATAATTTGTATTTTTCTGACAAAGGGGCTATTTGATATGAATTATTGAAGTTTCAAAAAATAAATATTTTTTAAATAAAATGATGGGCCCCACTTTTGTTGTTGGTTGAAAAATCTGATTTTTTTGGTAGCAGCCGGCGGCTGGAGAATTTAAAAAATAATAATATTATTTTATTATTTTAGTCTCCTTTGGCATCCTAAGCTTTTCCTATAAATAGGGTGCTTAGGTTAGAATTGAAAATCACACCAGAATCAGAAGTTTTCTCTCTCTATAATATCGAGCGTATTTTTGTGAGTATTTCAATACTTTGAGTATTAGTATTCAGTGCAAGTTTCCTTCGGTATTATATCCGATATTCCAGTCAGAGGTACTATCTTTTTGAGGTAAGGGATGTTATTTTCTTTCGTAAATGATGTTATTCTTTTCAATATCATTATACAGAAATATTGTCATGGATTTTATGTTGAAATTCTTACTTTTTCCGTCGGAGTTACTATTCACGTATACGGCACTATTCACGAAAAAATTAAATTTTCTTCTATTTGTCCAAATTGCTTGTTAAGGTTACTATCTTTGATTGTATCCAAGTTTTGAGCTCTATTCTTGAATTTTGCTCCATAATTGATTATTACGAGGTATTTTTGAATTGGATATACTAAAATACAAATCCTTAGTCTTTGTCTTTTATCTCACTGGATTCGTTTTTTTAAAATATTTTTCATCATTCTCAGTCCTAAAAGGTGATGTAACTGAATATCTTTGGCCTGTAGAGCAAAGATGAATGATTACTTGATGAATATCTTTGGCCTGTAGAGCAAAGATGAATGATTACCTGATGAATATCTTTGGCCTGTAGTGCAAAGATGACAGGTGTTGAGATGAATATGACCACTGATGATACAAATGAATATCTTTGGCCTGTAGTGCAAAGATGAATATTGATTCGAGATGTATATTGATTGATGTTACAGGGATAAAATATTGATGATGGACTTTTAAATCATAGAAGATAGTAGACTTTATTCTCTGCTTAATTCTTCTAATGAACTATTATTTCCGCTGCAAATATTGATCTGAAGTTGGTTGTCCATTATATTTTATCTGATTTGTTGAAGACTAACGATAATTTATTTTTCATTATCTTAGTCATAATATTCTTTACTGAACTAGTTGAGCTCACCCTTTTCATCTGTCGTCCTCTTCAGGAAATGAGAATGTTGCGGGAACTAGTCGGGGGACAGAGTGATGGTCCGAGTTAGAGCAGTAGTAGTCCTCACTATTTCTGATAAATAGTGTGATAGTAATTGTAATGAGGACTTAGTTTGAATCTTAATATTTTCTACATATTTATATTGAGACTCACAGTTGTGTGGTCGTATTTTGCACGACCGTATGATATAAAGTTTGTATTTGAATTCTGTACCATGTATTTGGCGACTCAGAATGGGTTGGGTTGAATGGACCTATTCTGGGGGCGTCACATTTTTATTATAAATAGAATAACTGTTATTCTTTATTATAATGTCAAAACCATCCATATCCAATACAAAAATTGAGATAATGTTTCTAATGAGTGTTGGAACAAAATAACAATTATTTATATAAATGGACTTGCCCATAGGCAAGTGCTAAACAATAAGTCCCTATAGCTAATGCATCAACCTTTGCTCCATCTCCCACTCGTATGACGACTTCATCCTTGTTTAACTTTCTACTTCTGACCAGTCCCTACATAGTATTACATATACGAGAACCACAACTGGTATCCAATACCAAAGTAGAAGTTTGACTTTCAGAAAAATTAATTTCAATCATGAACAAACCTTGATTGGAAGTCGAAGCTTCTCCAAGCTTCTTCTCTGCTAGAAACTTCTTGCAGTTCCTCTTCCGGTGACCCAGATCGTTGCAATGGAAGCACATTCCTTTGCTAGCTGGATCAGTTTTCTTTTGATCCTTTACTTTCACCTTGCCCTTAGCCTTCTTGGTTTTCTTCTTTTCAGAAGATACCTTGGGCTTCTTCCTTTTCTTGGAAGAATCATTCACCAGTAAGATTTGGTTCTTCTTGGATGAGAAGTGTCCTTCAGCAGTTTTTAACATGTTAAATAATTCAGGCAAGCTGACATCTAACTTATTCATGTGAAAATTCACAACAAATTGTGAGTAAGTATCTGGGAGTGACTGCAAGATCAAATCTTGACTTAACTCCCCATCCATGATGAACCCAAGCTGTCCAAGACGTTCAATCAAATTAATTATCTTTAGGACACTGAGTCTCAACGGTAGTGTCCTCGATCATCCGAGATCGGAAGAGCTCCTTAGATATCTCATATCTAGCAGTCCTACTTTGCTAACCATACAACTCTTAAAGGTGTAGCAATATAGCACGAACATCCATAGTTTCATGCTGACGCTAAATCTCGTTACTCATGGATGCGAGCATGATGCATTGAGCCACAAATGCATCATCTTGCCACTTCTCAAAAGTAGCAACCTCTTCCTCAGAGGCTTATTCTGCAACAGTTGCAGGGACAAACAAATTTAGGACATAAGAAATCTTTTCTGCAGTGAGAACAATTCTCAGATTTCTTAACCAGTCCGTATAATTCAGTCCGGTTAGTTTGTTAGCATCAAGTATGCTACGCAGTGAAAGTGAGTGTGACATTTTTAAAATTTTGCATGTGAAATTAAACAACATTTTAGAAAACATTCATTTTATTAATTACCAAAATAAATTAGGTCTTTATTTTAAATTGGTATCTCCCACTATTTTCTTCAAACTATATTACCCTCATAATATATAGTTCGACAAATCTAATTAAAGATTTGCTAGTGAGAATAAGGATCTCATTTCAAATGCATATAGCCTTGTGTGTGCACAACAAACTATATATAAATAAATAGGTAGACAACTTTTGTCAATTACATCATCATGTAACTCGTATTTTGCCTCTTAGATCATAATGGTCAAGTTTGTGCACATCCGAACTAAAATGATCTAAGTTAAGTCAAACCCAGCATTTTCATATAAGTGAAGAGAAAACTATAACCCTTGTGTGTGCACAACAAAGCGGTAATGTTCAATTCTTTTATAAATATTTAATATAATAAAGCAACATCTTAAATATTTAATACTTACCTTGTGTGTGCACAACAAACTCATATTAAATATTTAATACTCTATTATTTTATCATGCTAGAAGGCGACATTTGATATTCCAAATATCTTTGAACGTTACAACTTAATATAATTTCTTTGAGGGATTTTTATTAATTGTCTCATCTTGTTTAGCGTGCATGCATATATATATATATATATATATATATATATATATATATATATATATATATATATATATATATATATATATATATATATATATATATATATATATATATAAAATACGCGTCATATTAATTAACATGTGAAGCATGTTGCATAATATATAATATATATATAGTCTAAGCATGCATATAGAATACTATATTCTATCCGGATTGATTATGAACTTTTATTCTAGTTTGGTTCACTAGAGCCACCAAGTGAACCAAAAGATCAAACTTAAGAGTGCAAGAATTAAATTTAAACATAACTATTACATTTAAACTCGGACTCCATACAAACGGGTCTTCAAGCGCTCATTGCTCCTTGGTCTCCAATTCTTCAAGATAATTCTAACTATTCCTATTACATAAACTATTTAAATTAAATAAAAACTTTGATTAGCAGTCAAGAGAAAGTACATAGGAGGGAGATAGAATTTTTACATCAAGAAAAATTAGAAAAGACGATGTACGCAGACTCTATTTAATAAAATCCATACATTCAAACATTCATCTAAAATAAAATCCAATCACATTGGTCAATAGTCCATAATTAACCTCATTTATTATTATACATATCAACATATGCATCAATAAATAAGACATTTAATATATACATTGATATCGATTTAATGGGCAATTCTAGTTAGTTTCGAAATTCAATTCTAATTAAAATAATTTTTTTTATTTTAATCCAATTCCAAATCTAATAAATTTCTTTACTAATCTGCAATTACAGAAAAATATTTAATTTTAATTTTAATTAAAATAAACTTTTTATCTTAATTAAAATAAAATAAAAAAATAAATTTTATTTTTCTAGAGATTGGCGATGTGGCGCCGCTAGAAAACTAGCATCCGGCGCCACGTCAGCAGATTCAAAAATTCGGACCTGGCGCTGCAACATTCCATTTACACTGTAAATAGGCGCTGCAATGCCGGGTCGCCCGTTCCCTGACCCGAACCGGCACTGCAACGCCCATATTACACTATAATCCGGCGCTACGACGCCAGTCACCAGGAATTGTTTTTCTAGTTCATAAATTGTCCAGTTTTTCTCCAAAAATATAATTCCTAGCTAACAATTATGCCCAAATAAATTGTTCCAAACACATATCAATATATATATATATATATATATATATATATATATCAAATAAAAAAAATTAAAAACTCGCATAAAGGTTTGGCTCTGATACCACTGTTAGGTTTGTAAATCAAAGTAGCAGAAGCACGGTAAAAACGGATTTTAAAATTTTACAAACCTTATACCCGGATCATCCTTTATGCATAATTATTAATTAAACGAAAGAGAAGAAATTATAGAATCATACCTTTTGTAGAACTAAGCTTTCACAGGTACGAGTTCAACTCCAAATCCTTCGTAATGTCTTTGAGTTCTCCGGGATTGATTCATTCCTTTGATCAACGTTAGCCACCCAAGTGCTTGCCCTCTAGAGGTGATCCACCAAGGAAGAAGATATATTCAAGATGGTGGGTGTTTGGCTAAATCCTAATTCAATCTGTATAGAATGTGTATACTCTCCCAACTATTATAATAGTGTAAAGTGTGTAACCTTGTTCCATAATAAGATTTTCTTATTTATAGATGTAGGCAACCCTCATAAATCATTTAGGCATAGGATTTCATATTAATTAATTAAACCTTTTAATTAATTAGGCTTCCCAATCCTATTGAGAATAATTAAACTACTTTAATTAATTAGTCTCCTAATCTTACTAGGAATATATTAGAGAGAGAGAGAGAGAGTATCTTATTAATTAATTCCTACACTCCTTTAAGAATTAAATAATAATAATAATAATAATAATAATAATAATAATAGTAATAATAATAATAAGACTCCTCTTATTAATTTATATTTAATATTTCTAAAATATTAAATAATAAATTTTAAGCTATTTAATTTATTCTATCACTATAGATTAAATTAAACATACTTAACTTATTATTACGATTATGCCATTAGCTTCTTTAATAACTATTCTTTCTTTTATGGCGTGACCCTTTAGGTTCTCCATATTAAACCGGTTGTGAATAAATCAATTAGAACAATTCTAATCTTATTTAAATAAATAAATTAAACTAATAATTTATTTAAATAAATAATATTTATTCTACAATAAGGGTAAGCCCCCTTAGTGATCAACGACATTCTAGATAATATAGATTTCAACATTAATCATAAAAGAACCTGTGAGTAAATAGTTACCTTTCAATTTATTTCTTCCACCATACAATGTCCCAATTAAATATAAGACATGAATTTACTATTAAGTCTTATTTTATTTAATTATATGTATTTTGATTCTAAAATACATGTTGGTCGTTTTACCGATCAATATAAACGTGCAAGCATACACGGTCAACAAGTAATAAACAGTAAGTACAGATATCGTTCTCACGGAGAATTAACTAATAAAAGATCGCCAAACCACTAGCTCATAATCATTTCAGTCTTATTTAAATGAGCGATCAATTGTTGTAAATTAAAACTAAACAATTAATTTAAAACTAATTAACCCTAGAGTAAAATCAGATAAGGAAGATATGAGACCTCAACTTTCCCTAATGATTCATCTAAATCAATATACTCCCAGTTAGGTCAAAGTAATCATCACAGAATGTTAGTCGAGAACATGAAAGTGAGATAAGGCCATCTTTCAATGCACCTAATCCATATCACATACAATCCACAGATGATAGAACGCACATGAACATCCGCATTATCTAAACCCCTATATGTCTATGTGATTTACAAACAAATAGGGTTTAAGTCCAAGTTCTCAATTGACTACGAGCGGCGCTTCGGTATATGTCTATCCTAAGCACAAATCATACATCCAACGCCATGTAAATATATAATCGCCCGCTACTACGATTAGATCTAAACCCACATTTCGTCTGTCAAGTCCATATAGGTTATCACAGTAATTGGTAGCTAATCAATTAAACAATGAAAGCACGAATCGTAACAGACAATCTCATAGCAATTAATAAGACCAACATGGAAGAATATCAATATAAACTACTTATTAGGTTCCATTGAAACCTCACAATAAAGTTTAAGTCATAAATGACTCAAATATATCATCCACAAGTTGAATAAACATCATCTGAATGTAAAAAGATAACAAGGAGAAAATATAGATAGAGAATGCAAATCTGAGTTCTTTCTCCAAGCTTGGATCTTTGATGCTATCCAAATGCTTCAATCTTCAAGTCTAATTAATCTCTAGCTACTAACTATTTTAACCTAATCTAAGCTAGACAATGAAAATGAAAGGAAAAGGAAAGACGATGCTAAGCTAGGGCTAAGCTCCCAAAAGGGGAGTATATCCCATATGTTGGGCAAACAAGCCCTAATATAGCCTTGAAGTCGAGCCCCCCTTTCTCCAAGCAAAACTCAGCTAAAATGAAAAGTCAAAGTTTTGGTCAAGCCGGGCTGGCGCAGCCGCGCGCCCCTTGAGCCTTTATCTTAGCGCGGCCACGTGGATCTCCAAAATTTGTTCTATGCTCTGCTAATTGGCTCGGGCACGCGGCTGTTCTTCTTTAATCCGGCGCGGCCGCGCGGGCCTGTGGTTTTTGCTGGTGCAATGTTGGCTTCTGCTGAATTCTTCATTTGCTTTTTCCTGCACCTCTTGCCTTCTTGCATCTTTTGAGCCTTTTTGCATCATCACATTCCCATCAAGCTGCTTGACTCCTTTCCATTGTCATGCCATCATTTCTTTTAGCATTTTTTCAGTCATTTTAGCCATATATGCACCAAGAGAGTTCCAAAACATGAATATCTACAAAATAAAGCAAAAATGCATGAAAAGCACAATTATACTTGAGTTTAAGCTGCAAAACAAGTTAGCTAATATCTGAATAAGTGGTAATAAAAACCACTTATCAATGCACAACACCAAATAATGCAAATTAAAAACTACTTTATAATTCCATTCTGTCTTGGCCAAGGACTACTGGGTTGTCATTTATTGAATCATATAGGCCATTCTCTTCTTTTACTAGAAGTTATAGATTCTTTATTGACTATTCATTATCTTCATGTATAAATTATTATACCCAATCATACCCTTTGATATACTCTTAGGGTCTTAAGGGACATGTCAAAGTATAACTCATCATACAAAAGATGTTATGATGATCTCAAGTCTAAGGATTATTTGTACTACTATCACTTAAGGAATTCCTATTGATAGGCAAGTAAAACTCCATTAGGTATTCCTTAGCGAACCACGTTCAGGGAACTTATTCTCTAATAAGCAACTACATACTTGCTTTAGTGTCTCTACACAAATGATTATGGGATCGATCATCCTCATCCAATGAGCAAGCAACGTATATACCAATCTATCCGGATTCACTAATCCTCTTTTTAGCAATCCAACGATTGAGAACTATTTTAGTTTTAAGCTATCTGAGAATTTATATCTCATTAGCATGATCATTATCATGATTCTAAAAGCATTGCTTAAAACTATGGGTTTATCACATATTATAAAAAAGCATCATATAGATAATTAAATGCATTTAATTAAATAATACTTTTATTAATAAATGAATAAGATTGTCACAAAGTATATGCTTTATCATCGTACATGATTGGCTTGTGTGCATACTAATTTTACTTACAATTTGGACACCATTTAGGCTTAATTCTTTGTTAACTTTAAGTATTTTTAGTGTCATTTCACTTAATTTTGTGTTTGTGTTATAGGAAACGATTTTGGAGGGTCAAAACATAAAAAATGGAGCTTAGTGGCATTTCTGTAATTTTTGGTATGCTATACCCGCCAGGGCGGGGTTCTTCATTACAAAAAACCCGTCGGGGCGGGTTCGATGGGAATAAAGAGAGGTGATTTCAAAAGTTGAGTCAGTGAAGGATTTGTTTGACTGATTGGTTCAAGGACTTTAAGGATGGCTAAAAGACACGGGAAGAGGAACGTAAAAGGAGGAGAATTTACAAGGATTAGGGGAGATTATTCCATTTGATTAGTTTTCATTAGATTAGGAAAATCCTAGTTTAGATTAGATTTGGAGATTGAAGTAACTTGGAGATCATTGAAGATTCAAAGTAGGAGCAGGAGGGAGATTCAGATTTATAGACAACAGATTTCATCTTCTTCTCTACTTTTATTTTTTTCTTCCAATGTTTATTCAATTATGGATTATGGATTTAAATTCAATCATGAACTAAATTCTATTTTAAGATTACAACGGATCATATTGCGTAGCTTACCTTAGTATGCTTCTTTGTTATTTATTGTTGATTATTATTGGATTTTCTATTATGGTTTGTGCTTATTGCTTCATTGCCTAGCTAACAATTACCGCGACAATCTATATAAAATTGAGAAACGGATTATAGATTTAGGTCTGATCATAATAGCATGTGATTGTGTTTTCTGCATGGCGTTGGAATTCATAATTTATATCTAGGATAGAGATATACCTATACAATGCATGTAATCTGATAGAGAACTTGTGCTTTAAATCCTCTTTAATTGTAATTCATATAGAGATATAGTGATTTAGTTAATTAGGGTGTTCTTATTAATTCTACCAATTGTGGATTTAAGTTGATTTAAGTATGATGCATTGAGAGACGGTCATATTTATTTATGTGTTTTTGATTAACAATTCAAAATAGTGAGCATAATTGATAAGAAGTGTATTAATTTAAGTGAAGCAATAAGTGAAGTTGTGATCTTAAATCTCCATAATCTGATTTTAAACTAGTCGTAATTAGTATTAGTTTAATTAAATAATTTAATTCAAACCCTTAAATTGATTGTTTAAATAAAATTAGTTTGGTTAAGAGTTAGTACTTGATAATTTTTAATAATAATTCCTCGTGGGAATGATACTCTACTTTCACTTTATTACTTGTTGACCATGTATACTTGCACACATATATTGATTGTGAAATCGATCAACATTAAGACACCCGTACGGATCTAATAACTCGAGTAGCAAAGGCCACAAAACCAAACTAGTCAAGTGATTTATTATTATTATTATATATATATTTATCTGACTTGTGCAATGCTCAACTCTCTTAGGCTTTTCAAAGTTACCCATATAGCGAACTTTCCACCAACGACTCCCAAACTAGATGGTTTTAGGGCGCTGGGTGTAGAGACACCCCTAGGGCTTACTTGTCTGAGTAAAAGAGGCCACAGAGTTAAAGTAAGCCAACTTTTATTATATATATATATATATATATATATATATATATTCTTTATATTTACCCCATTGTACCCCTAAACTTAGGTTCCTGCTCGTTTTAGTCTTCCTAAATGTTTCACTGATTTTATCAATTTGTATCCCTAATTGTCTTGCTAGAAGCATATTATGTATACATTTGAGTTTAGATTGATCAAACAGTCAAGTAAGTGCATTCCTTGTTAACATGAATTTCAGAAAGATATATTCAATTTTAATAGTCAAAGTTATCACCCAACAATGATTTTCTATTTTACCCAAGTCATTACTATCAAATTATGTCTTATTATTGGCCAAACTTGGATAACAATGTTGTATTTCATTTGATTCATGCAACATCAAATAACAAGATGAAACTATGTCCTAAAATGCACTTACAATGCAATTTTATATGAATGCAATACATTACTCTAATGTAAAAGAAAGTATTTTTTGTGATTTTTGGTTTTTTTTAGGATATGTTCAATGTAAGTGTCTAACTACTAAGTAACGCAAGATGACATACTATGAATGGAAATATACAATGCAATCCACCCCCAAACTTGGAGTAAACAATGTCCTCATTGAGAATATATGCAGAATTAAAGAGTTGAGAACTTCCCTGAAAGGTCAAACGTTGGGCTCGACCTTTTCCACATCATCTGAGTCCGGCAGGGGATAGACTGGCAGTGGCTGTGGTACAGGAAACTGCACTAGAGCAGTAGCAGTAGGATTCAGTCTTGCTAACATCTCAGTCAATGACGCATTGAAACTAACTTGGTAGTCAAACATGTGTCCTTGTCGCTCAGCCAATCTCAAATTATCTCTATCTATTTATTTAAACCTAGCATCAATGTGTTGCTGCAGACTGAGGAATTGATTGCTAAATTATGATTTTGTCCGAGAAGAAGAAGAAGTAGGTGTACCATCAGTCTCTTGATCCTCATCATCGTCTTCATCCTCAGAAGCAGATGGAAAGGTGAACCCGAGTCCACGTGGGTACGACTAGCCCCCTTCCCAAACTTTATAACGCGCAATCAGCTTGTGATCCAGTAGTAGTAGTAGTGGCTGCTGAACCAGCTCATCAGCTCCCCAATGAACACCAGCTATGTGGCACAACCCGTAGATGAGGGATGCATGTGGAAAGCCTCCCTGAATAGGTCCTCTCAAGCAGCGTTGAATGGAAAAACTAATGATGAACCCCACATTAATCTTGTAATCTTTCAATATGGCATGCAATAATGGAGCTTTTTCTTTCGTAACCTCACTAACATGCTGAGATGGAAGAAGCTTCGCACAGAGGAATGCGTACCAAATCTTGTCAAATCTGCTCAAGTCCTTGCTGTCAAATAAGGTACCATCCCTTGCTCCCTTTAACCAAGAAGTGTCAGGTTTGTATAGCTCCTTGACCATTTTCTTATAATCTGGCCCTTGCTCCAAATACAGAGAATAGTCACACACTGATGGTGCCCTTAAGTTACAATATTCATTAATCGTGGCAACACTGAAAGAAACCTGTTTTCCCCGAACCATCACTGAAAATGGTGATTTATCCTCGGCATTTGCATAGAATTCTTTAACAATTACGGTTACAGCTGGTTCTGGATGATCAGTGAAGGTGTCCCAGCCTTGCTCATTGATTTGGTGACCCATCTCACCATCATTTTCATCTAGGCGAAGCCCACACTCGGGAGTTAGAGCTTTATCCGCTAAGTAATTATCAAATTTGTCAGCCGCTGATGTACTTACAAACTTTCTTCTATCAAAAGGCCGTGTTGGCATTGAAGGTCCTTCGCTTCGTTGCCTTTTAGGTTTCATGTTGTTTAACTCAAGCAATTCCCCAAAATGTCTAAATTAGGTGGTCCAACTGATGAATATTGCCCAAACAGAATGACTGCTCTTTGAAACCCTCTATCAAATACCTTGTGTGTTGGATGCAGTTTGCTCAACTACGTCCCCAAACTCATTTGGCAAATAATTTTCAATTCAAAGAGCAATTTATAGCAATATAAACCAAGATAATCCAATTGAGCCAATAATTGCAATAAATATCCAAATTCGACAGTAACATTACCCCAATACAAATCCAAATGAACACTATTACCTCAAATTACTTGCCCAGTATTGGTTAGTGTGACTGTCAGTGGATTACCCCCTCCGTGTAGTGAACTTGGTGAAGTGGCCTCAATTTATCAGTGAATCCCTTTGAATGTGGCTTGAAACTGAACACAATCCAATTGAAGGCTTGATCAATTTTGTCTAGGAGAAGGAGGTAGCCGGGAGGATGTATCTAAATGAAATCCCCAATTTGCAAGGGTAAAAACCTTAATTCGAAGAGGTCTTCCCTTGGTTGTGTGGGTGGATTCAATTAGAAAGGAGATTAGGGCTTTAATCACTGGGTAGTGGGTGTGGGTGACTTGGTTTTAGAGTTTAGGGCTCCTGGGTCGAAGTTGGAATGAGAAAGAAAGAATATTCAGTCGACTAGAAGAAAGATTTTAAAAAATAGATTTTTGCTAAATCCGCTGGGGCGGATTGAATTGAACTTGGGAGTTCGACGGGGCGCAGTTTGGCAAAGAGGTGGGCACCAAGGTGCGTTTGTATTCACTGGTGGCAAAAAAATACAGAGGGCATCCCACCGGGGTGGCTTCCCTAGGCTAAATTACTCCGCTGGGGAAGATTGGAAGTTTTCCTGAAACTTAATTTTCTTTTATCTTATGCTGCAATCCCAATGTTTAGATAACCTTCCCATGCTTCCATACTTCCACTTAGCTCTCCTCCTCATGTTTCCAAACATATATTACCATCCTATTACCTGTGACGATATCAATTAGCAAGGATTAGAACAAGCAGTTTAGAGATTGTTCATGCAAACCTTTATTGATTAAATACTATCCTAAAAGTGACTACTAACTATCTAATGAATTAAAATGAGAATAATTAAAATCTAACGAATAAAAACTAGACAATGATTGGGTTGCCTCCCATCAAGTGCTTGATTTAGAGTCTTTCAGCCTAACTACTCCTTGTTTTAAGCTGGATCGGTGAGAAAAATAGAGGATTTCTCGCGATCAAAGTCACCACCCCAATAATGCTTTAAGCGCTGTCCGTTGGCCTTGAATGATTCATCCAGATTTCGACCAACTAATTCAACAGTGCCGTGTGGAAACACTTGTTTGACGATAAACGAGCTCGACCATAGAGACTTGAGCTTTTTAGGAAATAGTTTCAACCTAGAGTTGAACAAGAGAATAACTTGGCCTAGCTTGAACTTCCTCTCAATGATCTTTTTATCGTGCCATCTTTTGACTTTCTCTTTGTACAACTTTCCATTCTCATATGTTTGCAGGCGAAATTCATATAGCTCATTGAGTTAAGAAGTCTCTTCTCCCCTACAGCTGTGAGATCAAAGTTCATCTTTCTGATGGCCCGATATGTTTTATGCTTACGTTCGTTTGGGAGGTGGCATGCCTTGTCGTAGACAAGCTAGGGTGGTGACATGATAATCAGTATCTTGTACGCCATTTGATACGCCCATAGAGAGTCATCTAGCTTTACTGACCAGTCTTTCTGAGTTGGATTTACAATTTTCTACATAATTTTCTTCACTTCTCTATTAGACACCTCAACTTGGCCATTGATCTGAGGGTGATATGATGTGGCAATTCTATAGTGACCCCATATTTAGCTAGTAGAGCTGAAAAATACTTATTCCAGAAGTGGCTCCCTTCATTGCTGATAATTTCCCTTGGCGTTCCAAACCTGGTGAAGATATTTTTTTGAAGAAAATTCAACACTACCTTCGCATCATTTATCGGCAAAGCAACGACCTTAACCCATTTAGAAATGTAATCCATTGCCAAAGAATATACAAGTTGTTGAAAGATGATGGAAACGACCCTATGAAATCGATTCCCCAAATATCAAAGACTTCCACTTCCAAGATCATGTTTAAAGGCATTTCATTACGCTTAGAGATATTACCCACCCTTTGGCAAATGTCACACTTTTGAACGAATTGGTGGGCGTCTTTGAATTTAGGCCAGTAGAATTCTGCTTGAAAAACTTTGGCAGCTGTCCTTTCACTCCCATAATGTCCTCCATACAAAGAAGCATGACAATAATGTAAGATACTCTTCATTTCACTTTGTGGAATACACCGTCGTATCATCTGATCTGCACAGTGCTTGAATAAAAATGGTTCGTCCTACATGTACCTTCTCCCATTGTGTAGAAACTTTTTCTTTTGCTGTCATGTCAAGTCTGGAGGGAACACATTAGTCACTAAGTAGTTGACTTAGTCGGCATACCATGGAACTTCTTTGTTAACCACAAATAATTGCTCATTCGAAAAGAACTCGTTGATCAACACTTTGTCTTCCTTGTCTTGATTCAGATTATCTAGTCTTGATAAATGGCCCACCACTTGATTTTTCGTACCCTTCCTATCCCGAATTTCCAAGTCAAATTCTTGAAGAAGAAGAATCCATCTAATCAGTCTCGATTTTGCATCTTTTTTAAAATTAGATATCGTATAGCAGAATGATCCGTGAACACCACAACTTTGGTCGCAATTAGATATGAACGAAACTTGTCAAATGCATACACGACTGCAAGTAACTCCTTTTCGGCAGTCGTGTAGTTGAGTTGAGCGTTCGTCAATGTTTTGCTAGAGTAATAAGTGGCATAAAAAAAATCTTATCCTTGCGTTGGCCCAAAATTGTACCCACCGCATAGTCACTAGCATCACACATCAACTCAAACGGCATAGACCAATCCGGTGCCACGATTACATGTGCGGTTATCAGTCTCTTCTTTAACTGCTCAAAGGCTGACAAACACTCCTCATCAAATTTAAAAGGCACATCCTTCTCCAATAAACTGTATAATGGCTTTATAATCTTGGAGAAGTCCTTTATAAATCGGCGGTAGAATCCAGCATGTCCGAGGAAACTGCTAAATCCCTTAACTGATGTTGGTGGTGGAAAATTTTTAATCATCTCAAGCTTGGCTTTATCTACCTCTAGCCCCTTTTCTGACACTTTACTCCCAAGTATGATCCCTTCTTGA
Organism: Panax stipuleanatus; assembly: GCA_020205555.1. Classification (NCBI taxonomy): domain Eukaryota; kingdom Viridiplantae; phylum Streptophyta; class Magnoliopsida; order Apiales; family Araliaceae; genus Panax; species Panax stipuleanatus. Next base: position 68,665,189 of record CM035121.1, read on the forward strand.
ACCATGAAATGACATTTTTCCCAGTTAAACACAAGATTGTTCCACGCATCTTTTAAGCACCATGATCAAATTTTCTAAACACTTGTCAAAAGAATCATTGAACACTGAGAAGTTATCCATGAAAACCTCAACATTTTGTTCCACCATATCTGAGAAGATTGCCATCATACACCTTTAAAAAGTCACTGGTGCATTGCACAAATCGAAAGGCATCCTCCTAAACGTGAATGTGCCATACGGACAGGTGAATGTTGTCTTTTTTTGATCCTCCAGAGCAATAACAATCTGATTATACCCCGAATAGCCATCTAAAAGAAAATAGAACTCATGCCCTGCTAGTCTGTCCAACATCTGATCAATGACGGGTAAAGGAAAGTGGTCCTTCTAGGTTGCCTTGTTGAGTTTTCTGTAATCCATACAAACCCTCCATTCGGTCACTGTCCCCGTTGGTATCAATTCATTATTCTCATTTGCAACAACTGTCATACCACCTTTCTTCGAGACACATTGTACTGGACTCACCCATGAACTGTCGAAGATGGGATAGATGATACCAGCATCAAGCCATTTAAGAATTTCATTCTTCACCACCTCTTTCATAATTGAATTAAGCCTCCATTGCTGTTCAACTGTTGATTTCACATTATCTTCCAAAAGGATCTTATGCATATAGAATGATGGACTTATCCCTTTGATGTCTTAGATGGTCCATCCGATTGCAGTTTTGTACTCACGGAGAACTCGTAACAACTTATTTTCCTACAATTCGTTAAGCGCATATGCAATAATAACAGGTAAAGTAGATGAATTAGCCAAATACGCATACCTGAGGTGATTAGGTAAAGGTTTCAGTTCTAGTGTGGGAGGTTCCTCTAGAGATGATTTCATTCGAGCTGAAGATTTTTTTGCATATTTTAATGGCTCAAAAGGAATTTTTAACTTACTTACCCTTGGCAGTGCATCCAATATCTGCATTTACTCTATCAATTCCAGATGATCCGTCTAACTATCCTCCAACAATGTAGATTCCAATGAATCGGTAGTCAACATCCTCAGAAACTAATCATCCACCGCTTTCTCTATTACATCCACACGGCAGCATTCTTCTTTATCCACAGGGAATTTCATGGCCTTAAACACATTAAACGTCACTTCTTGGTCTTGAATCCTCGTCGTTAGTTCCCCTTTTTGCACGTCGATGAGTGTCCTACCAGTAGCCAAAAATGGTCTCCCCAAGATGATTGGAATGTCCTTATCCTCTTCATAATCCAAAATAATGAAATCAGCTAGAACAATGAATTTGTCCACTTTCACTAGAATGTCTTCCACAATTCCCCTCGGATAAGTTACTAATCTGTCTGCAAGATGTAGAGAGATATTTGTCGGTCTTGGTACTGGTAATTGGGAGCTGTCGTTGACACTCTTAAATTAATACTTTACTCTTATTCTACTAACACAAATATTAGTATAGTAACAAGTAAAGTTCGATCCCACAAAGAGTGTATTGTTTTGTATTAATTTATTCATTTGTTTCCAAGAAAATGGGGGTTTTGAGTTGATTAACTAAATTATCAAAAAGAAATAGCAATGAGTAAAAAGCTTTAATTATTCAGTTCAATATCACCTTTTCACAATTATGGAGTAATTAAGTTTTACAATATTCACCCTTCAATGAGATTAATAACCCTATATAACCGCGATTGCTAACTATCCGAAATTCTCCTTATGTGTAAATCTAATGTAACGATCACCAACAAGAGATCCTAACTATCATATAACCTATAACTATCAGTCTAGATTTAATACAATAGCAGCATGAAGAATGAGAATTAGGTTATTCCAAGCAATAATTACACAATTAGGAATTATTTAACTTGTCTTCTGAAAATCTTAATAATACCCAAAAGCTTGTCAACAATCAAGTATCACTAATTGCTATTTATGATCAGATATACATCATTTGCTTAATATATATCTTAATCTAGCAGATGATATCAATTCACTAATTTAATCTTGCAGAAACTAAATTAATAGATTGAATAACATACAAGAAGTTTACGTAGATTATCAGAATAAATCTCATGCACGAAGGAATAAATAAAGTAAACTTGATCAATAATGAATACGGTTCAACATCCCTTTAGAATTAAATTGAAAAGATTAGCCTGACATTCCTTTGATTCTCTGAAACTAGGGTCTAAATCCAATGTAGATGATAAAATGATAGAATGAAATAAACCCTGACTATTACATCTATTTATAGTGCTAGACAAGATCTTAAATCCTATAGAAACTAGAATTCCAAATCCTAAAAGGAATTACAAAACATACCCTAGTTTCCATAAAGAAATAGAAACCAATTTAGAAAGAAAATCTAGTCTAAAAGAAATCATAAATCCAGTAGAAATATCAATCCCATTCCATGTAGAGTCTTGCCAAGATATGCTTTGAAGAAGTTTCCAAAAATCCAAGATTTCCCAGATTTCTCGCTGAATTCGCCGGGGCTGATTAGTTGTACTGGTTGAATTTGCCAGGGCGAATTGCCCCTTTTCTGAGATCCAGAGAGGTATCCGTCGGAGCGGATTCATTCCTTTGTTTGGATCCGTTGGGGCGGATTAGGCAGTTTCCTGAATTTCCTTCCTTTTCCTTCTACTTACCTCCAAATCATCCCGTTTCATCGCTTAAGCTCCATTTTAACCTGAAATCATTAAACATCTTAATAAACTCATATATACATGGAACGTGCAATAAAACTAAACATAAGGGAATCATAATCATAGAATATTATGCACTCATCAAATTCCCCCACACTTAACCTTTTATACGTCCTCGTGTAAAACAAAAGTGTGATTTCTAGAAGAATTCTACGTTAACCAAATGCTCAAACACTATAAGAAAAAAGCTTATTTTCGACGGACAATTCCGTCGGTATTAGTCCTATTCCGTCGAAATTAGGTTATTTACGAGGGAATATTCAGTAGAGAGTTCCGTCGTATATACAGGCGTCGAAAATAAGTCCGTCAAATTTTTTGTCTCAAATCGTTATCCTCGACGAAATTAATTGCGACGTAATTTCGTCGTACATAGGATAAGTTTGAGGGATTATTTATGAGGGAATAATTCCGTCGGGGATAAACGGGAATAATTTCGACTGAAACGTTCGTTGTAGATAGGGCATTTTCGAAGAAATATGTTCGACAAAAAATTTCAGTCGCATATAAAGTGAAACAATTTCGATGGAACTTTCGTCATAAATAAACTATCTTCAACCGAATTTTTATTTTTCCTTTAATTTAGAAAACCTTAGTTTCGACTGAATTTTGGTCGAAAATACCTTATTTCGTCGAAAATAACAATTTTTTTAATGCATTTTTTAAAATTTTAATTTCCAGGTGTTTAAACCCAATTTTTTTGTACCTGCAACCTGTTTCAGCCCAATAACAGTACTATTTCTTGTCATTCAACATATATATCGCTAAATATATAACAGCTGTCCAATAATCATCAACTAAGCTAACAATTACAAATAATCTACTAACGCATCAACAATTTCAAATATAATCGAATGTTCCAAAAAGTATATACAATATTATTTACAACACTTTTACAGACACAACTAGACTACAATAAGTACAAATAAATGACAAATGAGTCTATAAACTGGTATGATCATCATCTAGTGTAGGTGTCCGAACGATGTTGGTCTGGTGTATGAAAATCAACAACGTCGTCCCCCCCTCGCCATCGCCATCGCCATCGCCATCGCCATCGCCATCGCCACCCTATTCAAAAAACTAAAAATAACAATCATTAGTCCGTATATATGTGAGAATTAAAAAGATATTGTTAAATGAAAATAACATAAACATGCATAATAATGAAAATAACATAAACATGCAGAATACCTGAGTAGGCGGGGGCTGACGAAAAGCCTACCCTAGGAGGGTAACCACCATCTGGAGCATCTCGCCTCCCAATGCGTCGAACTGCTCACGCGGTAAGCCTGTACTCTCTGCAGAGGCCCCAGCTAGAACCTCCTGAACGAGCTGGTGAAGACGACTTCCTGCTAGGCAACTGCTGACCAAGAAACACCGGATCAGTATGGAACCTATCCGACACCGTTGCGATCAGCCTCTAGAATAACTCGTCGTCCAAGCCAGCGCCCGTATGAGATGGTCCAATAGGTGCTCTCGGACGCTGGCGATGGCTAGATCCTGCGAAAATATATATAACATGACTATCGTCAATAATTTATAAGTTATGAGAATATTGTGAAATATAAAGAATTAATATTATTACCTCCAGGTAGTGTATATGCGGGTATCCTCGGCAGACCCACCACTCGATACCTGCCGGTACTACTAGTAGGGGGATCCTGAGACTCGACCTATAGTCTTAGCTCCTCATCTCGAGATAGCTCAATCTGGGGAGTGGGGATGGTGGAATCTAACAGCCTCTAACTCAGCTATACGCTGGTCCCAAAGCTTCTGAAATCGGTCCTGTAATTTATATTGTATACGTGAGTTAATTATATCATTTTATTTTATTTTGTGAATATTAAGATTAATAAAAAGTAAGAGTAGTTTTACCAGTATAGCTAAAGCTACTTGAGACAAAGCACACTCCTCCTTAGGCGTGTGGGCCCTATCCCAGAACTCTAACATGGTCGGAGCTCTGCCCAAGGTCCGACCCAAGGCCTAATAGATACAGCCATAAAACAGTTATTAATTATCATTCGTACTAGAATTTGATAAGTTTTTTCTAAATACATTACGATTATCTTCTTCGCCTCTGCGAAATATTGCGAGCCAGTCGTGTGTACTATAAGGAGCTTGGCCCGATTCTTCTTTGCTTGCTCAGACTTTTTCTGAAATCTTCAGCCTGCAAGTGTGCACACATAGCCTGCCATGCGAGATCGGAGACTATGCGGGGTTGGTGAACTATGATGGTGGTCCTGGGCTGGTCATCAACTTCCCGGGCTTCCCGTCGTTGCAACTCATACAGCCATCCTGAGTAATTCGCAGCGACATGTCCAATAATCACTGCATCACCGGCTGTCTGAGAGACGCCCTTGACAAATCTATAATAAGTCTATAACAAAAGTCTAAAAGTTAGGAACTTATTTCTTAAACGCTACAACTATGTAATAATATAATACTGGCTAATATAAACTTATTAACTTACATGAAACTCTCGTAACACAATATCCATAAAAAAGTGATCGTACCGCTCGTAGTGAGTGAAGCGTATACACCCAGTCGGGAGGTGCGTTAAGCAGATCGCGTGTAACGTATGCTTAGCGACCGGGTCTAGTATACTACAGTAAAAATATAATAATATGTGTTACGTTAATTATGTTTTGCAATAACTGAAAGAAATATTAAATTTTGGCTTATGACAATAGATTAACACTTACTGTTCAGACGCGACATCCACCGGTACTATAAGTGGAGATGCCGGCGGACGACTAAAGATACCGAGGTTCGTCTCTCGGTGTCGTCGACGAGGTGCATATGTAATAATTAAAAAAACTGAGTCAATAAACATAAACTAATTCAGCTTGAGATATATTTAAATCCTAGTTCAGACAACTTACTATCTCCTGAAGACGAGCCTCCATCGTGGCTACCGTCTTCCGAACAGGATCGCCCACCACCTCGGCGACCTCCACCGCTATGTCTAGCCATGAATATGCTACTGCAATAACCAAATTGGAAGATTATGAATATGTAAGGTTTAACAATGTGGTATTTACTAATATGAATGCTCATTTTTAATTATGTACGTCATCAAACCCATCAGATTCAACTTGTATATCATTCTCGGATTTGGTATCTTCCTCATCCTCAGTTTCGAGATCAGTTTCGTTATTGTTATCATCCTCAACGACTACATAATCATTCACGAAGACGTTTTCCTCGACATCCTCATCGTGAGGTACGTCAATGACATCAGTACTCATCACATCTTCAGCATTTAACACTACGGCCAAAGGGTTGCTAACATCTTCTTACAACGCCTCATCTATACCAAACATGTTCTTAACATCAAATGCACGTGTTTTAGTTGTGACTACTGTGTACCAGGGGCTTTGAGTATTTACGACATTAGGAGTGTAATACAGTTGAGTCGCTTGACTTGCTAACACGAACACGTCATCAGATTTTAATACCGACTTGATATCTACGGTTGTGATTCTATTACGATCAACTTTAACACCCTTTTCAGTATCAAACCAGCTACACTTAAATGTAACTACCTTTTTACCCCCGTGATAATTGAGTGCAACCACATCCTATAAACGGCCATAGTAATTGGACTCAGAATCTTGGTAGCAGCTTCCCAACACCACAACCCAAGAATTGACTAATGTAAGTTTATTCAAGTTATAGACCCTAAATCTGTACCCATTCACGATGCAGCCGGGAAAAGAACTAACAACTTTGTAAGGTCCTCGGATGACATCTATAAAATGCTCAAAAATGTTCTCTTCTTCAACCCTTTTCTTAAACCACTGTTGGAAATTAGCATTAGTGAATGCTTCCAACTCTACTGCAGTAAAATTTGGGTTAGACGCATACGCTTCCTCTTTGAATGAATTGTGAAAATAGTAAAATGACTTTAACATATAGATGACTACACTTATAAATTGCACTAAATGCAAAAAATAATTATTCATACCTGATGTATGGTGATACTTCGGGCATATTTAGAAGCACGTATGTAGATACAATCTCCACCGTATCATAGTTTTCGGCGTATGAATCCTGTTGAATTGGTGGTTCCACTGTACTGTCAATCACTTCTCTTAGCTCAGTTGATTCCACGTGATGAGTCCATACGAAGTACCCATCCATAAATCCACAGGAAAATAAGTCAAATTTAATCTTGTCGACTTTCTTGCAGATCAGGTTTTTACATTTGACACACGGGCATCACATTTTTCTGTTCGCATCATCAACATGTTTTATTGCTTTGTTCAAGAAATCTGACACCCCATCACGATAAGCTGAGACTAATCCCCTCCCATCACTGGGTATCCTATGGTACATCCAACTCCGGTTAGCTGACATCTTTAACTGCACATACCACGCATTCAGTACAGGGATGTTCATGTATGTGGTCTATGCATGAATGAATGTCAAACGAGTTTCAGTACAGAGATGTTCATGCATGTGGTCCATGCATGAATTGGAGTATTTTCCTAGTATCTCCACTCTATAGGACAGGGGTAATTCAGGCTTCTATCCTGTTCCTGGATGCGTCTCTTCACTAGTGTCAACACATTAAGCACGTTTCTACTAGTTTAAGAAAATTTCGGCAGCACCTCCCAATGGTCTCCAAGTACATGAAATAGATTAAGATAACTTAATCTAAGTATGTACTCGAAGAACATGTAGAGATAACAGTCGAAAAATCCTCAAAACAACAAAAACGTACCATTTTGTATTGTCACTAGCCTAAGTGAAAGACATAACATCCAGTAACAGTCCCAAACTGGGGACTATTCGACATTCACTCCTACTGAGTGAATGTCAAACGGGTTTCTAAGTTCCAAAGTATAGTTCATAAATAATCCTTCCATTAACCATCAAACATGTTAACCGCCTTATTTGAGCTGACAAATAGTTAAGTTCGACAGATGGATTTTAAAGTGCAGAAACAACTTAAGTTGGCATCTGTATGGTATCATGCAACCTTAACACTCAAAGTCAATGTGAATAAAGCATTGCGCTGTGTTGGCTTTCTTCATAATCCGTCCCCACAACCGCTTGTTGGGACATTTATAACTTCTCTTTATCCACTTAATCTTCTAACTTAAACGTATTACAACTGTTATCCTTTTAGAACAGAAAATGCATAAATTACAATGAATTATATATGAATGAGCAAATTTGAGCAACTAACTAAACGGTCAATTCTAGAACATGAGATTAGGATTGTTAGAAGTTCCAGAGGTCTTGAGGGGACAACTAATACCGTAACGGGGGCAAAAAATGGAAGGTGGAGAATACTCTAAGCCGTCGCGTCACATAAAGAGTTTCCTTGTACCCATAAAATGTGGCGACGGTGTAGACACTCAAAATTTTCTTTCCCTGTTACTAACACTGTAGGAGGGCAAAATTGTCTTTTTAAATATACCCCGGTCTCAAAATCGGGTCATTAACTCAACCCCAGTCTCAATAACGGGCCGTCAACTCAACCCTGATCTCAATACCGGGCAATCAACTCAACCATGGTCTCAATACCGGGTCATCAAATCAACTCTGGTCTCAATACCGGGCCATCAAATCAATCCCGGTCTCAATACCGGGCCATCAACTTAACCCCGATCTCAATACCGGGCCAGCAAATCAACCCCAGTCTCAATTCTGGGCAATCAAATTAACCCCGGTCTCCATATCGGGCAATCAGGTCAGCCCCGTTATCAACCTAGGAGGTACAGATCAGCCCAGGAGGTACAGATCAGCCTCGATCTCAACCCGGGAGGTACAGGTAAGCCCTGATCTCAACTCGGGAGATACAAGTTAGCCCCGATCTCAACCCGGGAGGTACAGGTCAACCTCGGTCTCAACCTAAAAAGTACAAGTCAGCCCCGGTCTCAACCCGGGAGGTACAGATCAGCCACGATCTTAACCCGAGAGGTACAGATCAGCCGGGACGAATCGAAGACCTGGTTATGAAGCCGTCTTTCTGGACCTGGAAAATGTTTTATCCTATGTCATTGTGACACTCGGTGAGGGCATTCCGGAAAGGTATAGCACGCCTTAAACGGACGCTTCGATCAAAAGTTAAAAAGTTTTAAACTTGACATCGCATTGCTCGGAATGCACGTACTTCGATGCAATGGGACCCGCCACACGGGCCCTGCCACGTGGAGCCGCACCTCTACCTGCTGCAGCAGCAGGTAGAGTAGAGGCTTCCGGGTCTATATATATAAGGTGATCCCCAGCTCATTTCAAAATTTAAAAATGCTCTGAACCCCTGCCCGTTTGGTTTTTCCAACTATTTTCTTGTCTTCCAAACCCAAATTTTTTCACTCTAACACGTAGATATACCCATATACTACCACATATCAGAAAATAACCGGTAGATTTGGACGTTTAAAGCCTACGATTTGGCAAAAAGCCCGTGTAGCAGTCCATTGTGAGTATTTTTACGATCAGAAAGTTATTATTACTTCTTCACAGTTTTATACAATTGCATATCAAGTTTCGTTTTCTAAATATGCCCAGAACTCAGTTCCGTGGCCGTTGTTGTTAACTTTTGATACATTTTCGTACCGAAATGCATTTTCTGGCATTTCTATAACTCGGATTGACGATCCGTCGCTTCCAACATTTTTTATATACTTGCATCTTTGTATTGAGCAATTCGCCGGACTGGGTTATCTTCCCAGTCTTTTTGTATATATTTAACTGTATATATACTAACTTTTCAATTCTGTCAAGCTCGGATGTCAAATACGCGGATCTCAACCCGGGAGGTACAGATCAGCCCCGGTCTCAACCCAAGATGTACAGATCAGCCCCGGTCTGAACCCGAGATGTATAGGTCTGCCTCGGTCTCAACCCGAGAGGTACAGGTCAGCTCCAGTCTCAACCCGGGAGGTATAGGTCAGCCCCGATCTCAACCCGGGAAGTACATGTCAGCCCCAGTCTCAACCCAAGAGGTACAGATCAGCCCCGGTCTCAACCTGGGAGGTACGGGTCAGCCCTAGTCTCAACCCAGGAAGTACAGGTCAGCCCTGGTCTTAACCCAAAAGGTACAGGTCAGCCCCGGTCTCAACCCGGGAGGTACAGATCAGCCCCGGTCTAAACCCGAGAAGTACAGGTCATCCCCGGTCTCAACTCGGGAGGTTACATCAACTTCAGAAATAATCCTAAAGCATCACAACATCTCCAGAGGAAAACCTGGACCGACCAATTCAGCCTCAGAGACAAGACAAAGCACAAACAGACTCGGATGGGATCCAAATCTTGAAAACAACCCCAGGAAGTCAATCGAAGACCATGCCGACACTGAAGGTAACCTCGGAAGGGGCAAAACAGTCATTTTACCAACTCTAAGCTGATTCGGTCAAACTCAAGCCGAATTGATGCCACCAAGGTCAGAACGAACCATAACAATGATCCCGAGTGCAAACAGCGTAAGACAACTCAACGGACAAATTGCGGGGAATCGAAGATCTGGTTATGAACCCGTCTTCCTGGACCCGGAAAATGTTTTATCCCATATCATTGTGACACTCTCGGCGAGGGCTTTCTGGAAAGATACAGCACGCCTTTAACGGGCTTCGATCAAAAGTTAGAAAGTTTTGAACCTGACATCGTATTGCTCAGAGTGCACGTACTTCGATGCAACGGGACCCGCCATGTGAGCCCTGCCATGTGGATCCGCACCTCTACTTGCGGCAACAGTAGGTAGAGTGGAGGCTCCCGGGTCTATATATATGAGGTGATCCCTAGCTCATTTTAAAATTCAGAAACGCTCTGAACCTCTGCCCGTTTGGTTTTTCAGCCATTTTTTTGTCCTCCAAACCCAAAATTTTTTCACTCTAACACGTAGATATACCCACATACTACCATATATCAAAAAATAACCGGTAGATTTGGACGTTTAAAGTATACGATTTGGCAAAAAGCCCGTGTAGCAGTCCATTGTGAGTATTTTTACATTCAGAAAGTTATTATTATTTCTTCGCACTTGTATACACTTGCATATTAAGTTTCATTTTCTAAATTTGCCCGGAACACAGTTCCTTGGCCGTTTTTGTTAACTTTTGGTATATTTTAGTACCTAAACGCATTTTCTAGCATTTCTACAACTCGGATTGACGATCCGTCGCTTTCAGCAGCTTTTATGTACTTGCATCTTTGTATTCAGCAACTTCGCCAGACTAGGTTATCTTCTTAGTCCGGGTTTTGCATTTTTTTGTATATATTTAACTGTATATATACTAACTTTACAATTCTGTCACGCCCGGATGTTAAATTCGCAGTAGTTTACTACTTATATATATATATATATGCATATATAAGAAACATTCACCACACTGGGTTATCTTCCCCTTTTGGTTGACTACTTTTCAGTCTATATATATATATTTACATTCCAGTTTGGCCTGGATCATTCTGTGGCCTTTTTACTACTTTTATATATATATATATATATATATGCAGATATAAGCAACATTCACCACACTGGGTTATCTTCCCAGTCTTGGTTGACTACTTTTCTGTCTATATTTATATTTCCGTCCGGGCCTCGGAGTGAAAACCCACCGCCCTTTACAGTTTTATATATATTTCATTTCTGTCCAGCCTGGATCATTTCGTGGCTTTTACAGCTTTTCATAAATATATATATTTACTTTCTAGTCCGGGCACAGGCGTGAAAACCCATCGCCCTTTTTACTGTTTTTCTATATATATTTCAATTTTGTCTAGCCTGGATCATTCCGTGGCTTTTATAAATATATGTATATATATTTTAATTCCAGTCCGGACACCGGCGTGAAAGCCCATCGCCCTTTACAGCTTTCGTATATATATAGTTATATATATATTGCTTTACTCATTTTATTCAATTATTGCTTTAAATATTCATTTTATGTGAATCGACATTGACATTTCTGCGGGCGAACTAGATTTATTGAAATTTCGCCAACTCTAGCTTTCAAATGGTTCAAAATAGGTCCAGACGGAACCGGAAAGCTAAAATGGCTGAGATTTATTTAAATCTAGCAATTTTTCTAGTTTCAGTTATATATGCTAGCTCGCGGCCCTTAGATCGCTATTTAGTTGGAACGAGATGTTTCGGCTATGTGCGAGCCATGATTTACTGATGAATATTGCAGATTTAAAAGGGAAATACTGTAAAGATACGGTACCGTGTTTACACGGGAGTTGTGGGGTGCCTAACACCTTCCCCACACTTAACCAATCCCCCGAACTCAATACTTTGTTTTCAAAGATCAAGTTTCGACAGTGTCCAACAATTGGGCCTCTTTTCAAACAAAACTCGGTTGAGTTGGTGCAACCATTTCAAATCTACCAACTGGCGACTCTGTAAAATGTTCAAATCGTCGACATGATACATGTTGCATTTTCCTAAAAAACCCTTCAAAACCTTTTTCGCAAATAAAAAGAGTAAGGATAGAGATAACTTAGGAAGAGAGAAAGATCTGGGTTGTGACCCGACCCGCAGATTTTTTCCCGACGTCTACAGGTGGCGACTCTGCTGGGGACAGTAGAGGGCTTAGACCGCGTTCAAATATTTTCAAAAATTTCACTTTCATATCTGCGTATGTGTGAATGCTGCGTCTTTACATTGAATGAATGCGTGAATGCTGCATCTTTACATTGAATGAATGTGAATGAATGTTTTCCTGCTTTTTTAGTGCTTCGCACCCATATTAGTGCTTCGCACCCATGTCATCATATGCATAACGGTGAGACGCGATGTATGTGAATGTATGTTGTGTGATTCCTCCTCCGGAAGGCAAACCAGTCGGTGATAAGTAATGTCTCTGGGGACGGCTAAGTATCTAGGGCTCATGAAAATGCACCACCCAGATTCGCTCCAGTTGAAAGATCAATTAGTTTCCCCACTAGTAGATTGCGATGATCTGAGGAACTTCATGCCAAAAAGCCGCGAGAGTAGCCTAAGATAGGTCAGCCTCTGATTAACCAAATCCGATGGAAAGTTTCTTTATGCCTTCCTCTTTCGACTTAATGTCAAGTTTTCAATTTCAATGTAAAGGAGCACAATGTAAATATCATAATGAAAATTTTACATTCCTTGTTATATACATCTTGTCATCCTGTCATCAAAACATCTGACCTCTGTTTTGCAGGATAAGATTAAGAAATCACAAAAACACATCATGGCATGCATCCTATCCTTACCTACCTCAGGAAATTGACACGCCTACGTTTTGTTGTAGGTGAAAAATTGGTCCGGTCACTAGATCTAAGTCTAAGAAAGCACTAAGTCCATCCATGGACATGACTTCCAGTGCTCAGCCAGAATCTACCCCTGTCTCTAGGGAAGAGTTTGAAGGACTGAAGAATCAGATAGCCGAATTGGCCAATTTCCTGAGAGAGCAAAGTAAAGCTCTTAAAGGGAAGCAAGCTTAAGCTCATACAGAACCAGGAACACCTGGTGGTAGTGGTGGCAGTCAAGAAACCGAAAAGGCAGATACTCAGATTCCTGGACCACAAAACCAGGACACAACCAACAAAACCCCTGAAATCACCATCCTTAACAAAGAACAAGAAATTGGTGACATTCTGAAGAAAGTACAACAGATGAAAGAAACTCAGGTCTATTAAAGGGACTGGGGCATTTGGCAGCGTCAATTATTCAGACCTCTGTATTTTCCTTGGGGCTCGTTATCTTGAAAAATTTTGAACTCCTGATTTTGAGAAATATGATGGATTGGGAGACCCCTACACTCACTTGAAAGTATTCATTGGAGAACTCGAATCCTATGTAGGGGACGAGAAACTCCGAATGCATTTATTCCAGAAGAATCTGATCGTAGAGGCTAGAGCCTGGTACGCCAGTCTAGATAACTCCAAAATTCACAATTGGGAAGAGTTAGCCCATGCCTTCCTCAGTCAATACAGTTTCCAGTCTCAGCTGGCATCAGACAGATACCAGATAACCAAAATCAAGAAATAAAGTACTGAATCATTTAGAGAGTATGCTCAACGGTGGAGGCGGGTCGCAGCACAAGTTATTCCACCTATGACTAAGTCTGAGATAGTCATGACCTTCATCGATATTCAAGAAGCTCCATATTATGAGAGGGACCTAGCAGGCATAGGAAAACCATTCTCTGAAATGATCAAGCACGGTGAAATGGCTGAAATGGGGTTGAAATATGGAAAGATAAAGGACCTGACTGCCTTGGAAGTCGTTGCCGAGCATATCCAGTCCGGGAATTACTAGAGTAATCCCCTGAGGGTACATAAGAAGAAAGATGAAGAAGTGTTCTTAGTATTGCAAGGACAGAATCCAAGGGGCGAGTCAAGCAATATGCCCATTCAAAGGAGGAATTATACCCCTTTTCAAGCTCCTGCTCAGCCTTTAAACCCTCTATTTCAGAGAGATCTGGAGGCCAGGCGACGGAGAACGTTCACCCCATTAGGGATTCACTAGAGAATGTGCTAAAACTGTTAACTGCAAAGAAAAAGATTGTGCAACTCCTTCCACCAACCAACACCGGTTGACGGAATTTCGACCCAAGCAAGAAGTGTGCCTACCATTCTGGATCTCCGGGCCATGACACCCAAGACAGTTGGTCTCTCAAGCACAAAATCCAAGACTTGATTGACAATGGAGAGATTATGGTAACCAAACTGGAGCAACCGCACATACAAGACAATCCCCTCCCTCAACACAAAGAGGAAAATGTCAATATAATCAACACAGGAAATGGAGAAGGATCCAAGTACCTTCGTTATGTGGGGGAATTGACTCCATCTTGCAACAACAGCCCAGATAGTTGGGAAGTTTCAGAAAGGCGATTCCTGATAGAACAGGAGATTAGGTCTATCAAGGAACAAATTGAACAGTTAGCAGAGCTGGTTGTATACCAACATCAGATCACCAGACAAATGATGAACTAAACCAACCAACCTAATATAAATCCTCCCACACCGGAGATAATCCCATTCCCACGAGGGATCCCTACCGGTCTCATGAACACTGGGCCGACAAGATGGCCAAAGATGAGAATTTCCAAGTTGGTAGGAAATTCTTATTTCAAAGGAATTTCACTAACCTGAACCAGCCAATGGAGGAAATCCTCCAGATGTTAATCAACGAGGGTATGGTTTCAGATTTATTACCTCCATTGAACCCTAGATCCAGGAAATTCAAGCCTGACCAAACTTGTCAGTACCACTCCAATGCACCCGGCCATGATACTGAGGATTGTTGGGCACTTCATAACCTGATTCAGAATATGATTGAAAGCGGTGAATTGATAAAAGGGAATCGGGATTATGGCCTCCCAGATGAAGACACTCTCTTTATTCCCACTGCGCGGAATAAGGATACAGTGGCTGTTATTTCCTGTGATAAGGAGTCATCTCACACACCCTTAGTACTGCCAGGGAAAGGGGTTCAAGAAACACAAAATCCTATGAAGGTGGCCGCACCCGAGCCTTTAATCTTGCTCTTCAGACCTCAGTATCCAGCTATCAGTCTGAAGAGGGTCCCATGGAACTATGGGAATGACGAAGGTTCCACCTTAAAGAACATAGCCATAGTACCAAAGGATAATCCATTATACCTGCCTCAGCGGGTAATCAAGCCAGTCATCAAAGCCAAAGAAAAGGTGGCTGAAGAGAAAATTGAAAAGTTGCTCAGTAAAATGGGACACAATGAAATCAAGGTAGTGCAAAGCTTGAAATACGCACCCAAGCGGATGTCCATCCTAGATCTGGTCCTATCGTCGATGGAGCATCGTGACATTTTGGTGAAGGTACTGGAAGAATCCTATCTGCCACATACCGTGGATGCCGAGAAATTCCGTCACGTGGTAGAACACATTTTCAACAGCAATGTGATATCTTTCACCGATGATGATATCCCTGTAGAAGGGACGGGCCATCGTAAGTCCCTAATTATAGCTGTAATGTCATCCGGGTATCTGACCGGAGGTGTGCTCATAGATGGAGGATAATCCCTCAACATCTGTCCCTATGATACCTTGGAGAGAATGAAGATTAATCCGAACCGGATCAAAACCAGTCATGTGGTCATCCGGGCTTTCGATGGATCTCGCCGACAAGCTATGGGAGAAATAGAGCTTGCACTAGAGATTGGTAAGCATACTTTCTATGTGTCTTTTAGGTGCTCAACATAGCCACTAGATACAACTTGTTGCTGGGTAGGCCATGGATCCACATGGCAGGGGTAGTGCCATCCACCCTCCATCAACAACTCAAATACATTATCAATGGCAACCTCATCACGGTCAATGCCAAACCAGAATACTCTGTCTGCATACAGGGAGACATGCCGGTGATCAGCCTTGATGCAGGGATTGAACCTGTAAGTTTCAAGCCCAGGAGGTGAGTGATACTCAGTATCTACCTATTGGGGCACCGTCCTTGAAGCCTAAAGCCTCCCCTGAAGTGATGACAGTGGGCCAGGAGATGGTATCTTTAGGTTTCCAACCTGGAGAAGGGTTAGGAAAGAACCAACAAGGTATTGCAAGTTCGATCCAAATCCCGAGCCAGACAGGGAAAGCCGGATTGGGTTATTCATCTGGGTCAAGCCGCCGGAATCCACATAAGCACCCTAAGGCTCACGCTTCCACCATATTTTTGCCGAATCTCACTGATGCTGGTTTCATAAAGCCAATGAGGAAGATCCAGCTGTTGTATCAGCCATGTTGTTTCCTCCAATCATACCAGTCGGGGAAAGGAAATCCCCAAAGCCTAAAGGTGATAGCAAAAAGGGAAAAGAAAAGATCCTATACGAAGGACGAGACCCATTTGCTAACATACGGGTCATCATAAAGTACGAGGGTATAAATGATGAGATCACGGATACTGACGACAAGGATCAGATTCAAATTCCTCATATTAAGGATCAGTTCAAAGAAAAACCCTGGCCTTATTATAAAGAATGTCTCAATCATTATCCGAGACGAGGCAGACGAGCACAATTCTATGATCCTCCCTGTTCATGGGGATCTAACCCTGGATAACTAGAGCAGCATCCCGTGCCTCAGTCAAAAAGGGTAAAGGGGCAGAGAGTTCGTCTACCCTGTAACATGCTTTCATTTACTACTTACTTTTGATTGCACAGCTATAGCAGTAACTTTTGTCATGCTTTGCCAAATGTTTTGTATATTTAAGCAGTTGCATATATTAAAGTGAAAGCATTTTTGTTTTCAGGACTCCAGAGTTGGATTTGTTTGTCACTGCTGATGAGATGCCAACCTGTCACAGTGACTACAACTTTGATGTAGAACTGAACTTTGATTTGATGGATATTGATCAAGAGAAGGAAGATGACTATGAGGTGCCCGAGGAGATCAAAGATTGGGTCAAAGACAAACCCAAACCGAACCTCGACCAAAGCACCGCCATCAATATAGAAACCTCTGAAAACATCAAAGAAATCCAGATAAGCTTAGACCTTACACAAGATCAAAAAACTGACCTGATTGAACTCCTAACACAGTTCCAAGATGTGTTTGCATGGTCACATGAGGACATGATTGGCCTATCTACTGATATTGTCATTCATCGAATGCCCATCAAAGATGGATTCAAGCCAGTCAAACAGAAGCTTAAGCGATTGAAACCTGAATGGAGTCTGAAAGTCAAAGAAGAGGTCGTTAAACAATTCAAAGCCGGTATGATCATGGTATCAACATACCCGGAGTGGCTGTCAAACATAGTCCCCGTGCCAAAGCCTGGAGGGAAAGTGAGAGTATGCGTGGATTACTGGGATTTGAACAAATCTTGCCTCAAGGACAATTTCCCTGTGCCTTTTATCCACATCCTGATTGACAATACGGCGCAGTATGGTATATATTCCTTTGTGGACTGCTTTGCTGGTTACCATCAAATTATGGTCGTTGAAGAAGATAGAGAGAAAATAGCTTTCATCACTCCATGGAGAAACTTCTGCTACAGATGACTATCCTTCGACTTCAACATTGTCGGAGCCACATATCAGTGAGCCATGATGGCCCTGTTTTATGACATGATGCACAAAGAGATAGAGATCTACGTGGATGACATCATCATTAAATCCCGAAGGAAGGATGATCACCTAGACCATCTCAGGAAGCTGTTCAACAGGTTGCGTAAGTACAACCTCAAGATAAATCCTGCCAAATGTGCTTTTGGAGTCAAATCACAAGTTATTGGGATTTCTGGTGAGTAATTGAGGCATCGAGCTAGACCCTGCCAAGATCCAAGACATCATCGAGATGCAAGTACCTCGAATAGAGAAGGAGATACGCGGGTTCCTGGGAAGGATCAACTTTATAAGCCTATTCATTTCCCAGCTCACAGCAACATGTGAACCCATCTTCAAGCTATTAGGAAGAATTCCTCCACCAAATGGAATGAGGATTGTCAGAAAGCGTTCCTTGCTATCAAGAAGCAGCTGATCGAAGCACTAGTTTTGGCACCCCTAAGGGACGGAGTTCCCTCATTTATGTACTTGTCCGTCAATGCCAATGCAATGGGCTGCATGCTGAGACAGAAAGATGATAGTAGCAAGGAAAGAGCCATCTACTACATTAGTAGAAGGTTCAGTAGTGGTGAACAAAAGTACACCCTGATTAAGAAAACCTACTGTGCATTAGCATGGGCCACCATGAGGTTACAACAGTACCTCCACGGGCACACGACCTACCTTATATCCCGTATGGATCAGTTGAAATACGTATTAAACAAGCCAATATTGAATTATCGACTGTCCAAATGGCAGTTGATCCTACAACAGTTCGATATTATCTACGTGACTCAGAAGTCCATCAAAGGTCAAGGCATTGCAGATAAATTAGCCAAAGCACCATCAAGAAGGTTTGAGCCCCTGAAGACTTATTTCCCGGATGATGAGATCATGACAATTCAACAACTCCAACAAGAGAATACAGTCCAACCATGTAAAATATATTTCGATGGAGCGATAAACATGAAAGGTGTCGGAGCTGGGGCAGTCCTTATCTCTGGTACAGGAGAACAATATCCTATGGCTACCAAACTGTAATTTGGCAACACCAACAACACAGCCGAGTATGAAGGCTGCATAATGGGGTTGAAGTTAGCCCAATTCATGGGTATCAAACATTTGCTAGTCTTTGGAGACTCTGAATTGGTTATCAGACAAACCACTAGGGTATATCACACCAAAGAGCTGCATTTACTGCCTTATCATCGGCATGTCGTCAAAATATCCAGGGGATTTCAAGACATAACCTTCATCCATATACCTCAGGGTAGGAATGACTTCGCCGATGCATTGGCGACGTTGGCTTCCTTGATTCACATATCCAATAGGAGTGGGATTCCTTATATCAAATTCACAAGTTAGAAGGCGCCGACATACGAGAATTACATTGGAGTCATATCAGATGAAATACCTCCTATCAAACGGCCTTGGTATCAAGACATCAAGGAATATCTCCGAGATGGATCTACACCCACTGGGGCAAGCCAATTCGAACAAAAGCAGATTCTCAAAATGGCTATGAAGTTCTATCAGAGCGGTGATGCACTATAAAAAAGGGATACTAAAATAGGCTTGTTAAGATGCCTTGATAAAGAGCAAGCCTAGAGATTGATGGATGAAGTCCATGGTGGAATCTGTGGTCCACACATGAGCGGTCATCTGATGGCCAAGAAGATATTAAGAACAGGACATTATTGGATCTCTCTCAAAACTGACTGCGACGATCATGTCAGGAGATGCTTTCAATGCCAAGTACATGGAAATGCCATACACGCTCCTCCAAATGAGCTACATAACATGAGTTCACCATGGCCTTTATCCATGTGGGGAATGGATGTGATCGGTCTAGTAGAACCAAAAGCCAGCAATGGTCATCGATTCATTTTCGCCATGATCGATTACTTCACCAAATGGGTTGAAGCTGCCTCCTTTCCTAAAGTCACCAAAGAAGTCATCATTGGTTTCATCAGAAATAATGTCGTCTGTCGATATGGACAACCGGAGGTGATCGTATCAGACAACGCTAAGAACCTGAATAATTAAATGATGAAAGAGCTATGTATCAAGTTCCACATCAAGCATCTCAACTTCGTCATCTATCCGCCCAAGATGAATGGTGTTGTCGAAGCGGCCAACAAGAACATTAAGAAGATTATGCAGAAAATGTTCGCCAATCACAAAGAATGGCCTGACCTGCTGCCTCTAACCCTGTTAGCATACAGGACATTAATGCGCACCTCTACTGGGGCTACCCCCTATTCGTTGGTCTATGGCATGGAAGCAGTCCTTCCCATAGAAGTAGAGATGGAGTCCTTGCGAGTGTTAATCGACGTACAGATGGACGAAGATCAATGGTTGCAAGACCGATACCACCAATTGTCCCTGATAGATGAAAAGAGGGCTACAACCATTTTCCACAGGCAGTTATATTAACAAAGGATTGCTCGATCCTACAATAAAAAAGTCCGAATATGGCAATTCAAAGAAAACAGCTTGGTGCTGAAGAAAGTTTTGGCCAGTCAAGATGAAGCCAAAGGAAAGTTCGCCCTGAATTGGGAAGGCCCTTTCATTGTCAAGGAAGTGTTGACAGGAGGAGTTATCAGACTACAAGAGATGGATAGGAGCGAATTTCCCCAACTCATCAATTCAGACACCGTAAAAAGGTACTATGTCTGAAACGCATGCATACCCGCATCCTGGTCCTACAAATCAAATCAGGTTCAGTTTTCACTAGAAGCCGGAACTACGAATGACCTGATCTCCCTCCACCTGGGAGTACATAGGCAGCCATTTCTGGTTCGGTCAAATCAAACAAAAACACAAAAACTCATCAAACCAAACTTAAGATAAATACTTCTCAAGCCTCTCTCACACAAAAAATTAAACTACGACTGACCTGATCTCCTACACCCGGGAGTACGTAGGCAGCCATTTACGGCGCGGGTTGACCTTCAAGAAAAAATAAAAATAATAAAAACCAATTCCAAGACACCAAAACCATACGAAACCTAAAAACTATCAAGCCTCATTAGTCAGCAGGCCTATCTGAGATACTCTCTTACATCTGACTATCAGTCCATCAAGGAGAAGCTCAAAATACATCAACAACAGCAAGTCATGAAAGAAGTGGTAATCACTCAGCAATGACAATACATATCCAAACAGGGAAGTGAATCAAAATATATTTCTCTAATATATGATACTATTTGATATATACATAGTATCCTGCACATGACAAAAATGGTTGATCTAGTATGTGTAGGAAAAATAAAGCTAGTCTATGGACCCATGGATAAGCGGGCTAACAGTGCCAACATGGCATCTCTCTCTGAAGATGGAGGAGCAGCTGCAAGTGCAATACCCTCAGCCTCCATATGGGTCAAAAAATCCACAGTCATCTGCAGTGTGGCATTGTAATCATCAATGTATGCACTCATCTCGATAACCAGACCATGAGTATAAGATCGAAGAGAAGTACTGTCGGCGATGTGGAAATCCCGGGAAGCTATAGCCTCATCCCTCTCCACAAAAGTAGCATCCCTGGCAATCAAAACCTCCTCAATCTCCCCAAAGGCTGCATCTCTGGTCAATCGAATCTCATCCCTCTCCGTAAAAGCTGTGTCTCTGGATATCAAAGTCTCCTCAATATCGATAAAAGCAGCGTCGCAAGAAGATCGAACCTCATCTCTCTCAATCAATGTCATATCCTGAGCGGCTCGAGCCGCATCCCTCTCAGCAAAAGCTATATCTTTGCCAGATAAGGCGGTCAACATCAGGGCTCTAGCCTGATCTCTCTCAAAGGTTATCCTAGCTAGTGAGTCTGCCAAAGCTGGATCTGTCCCAGCAGGAATGATCGACGGATCTCTAACTAATGCGGCTGTCAGACCCATGAACAACTCATCCTCAGTAGGAGACTTAGGATCCTCCATAGCCTCCTCCTCGTCTGAATCCACTATCGGAGCTGACTGGATGAATGCAGCTGATGCTATATCCGCCTCCAACCACGCTGAGTACTCTGGAGAACAGTCCGGATGGCTACTAGAGAAATCAGCCCTCTCCCTATGAGTCCAACACTCATACACTCTGACCAAATTAGCAGATGACATAGACGAAGCTGACATCCTCTGATCAACAGCCCCCTTAAACTGATGCAGGCTCTGAAACTGATCAAATTGGCTCATAACTGCCAGAGGATGATAAGTAGTCACTCCCCTCAATCCCGCTAGGGGAAAATAGTCCATGCCGGATGCATGAGTAATAATGCTATAGGGAGAAACTAGTCCTGCGCAGGGCAGCATCGAGAACAGATGCGCAATATCAGACAGAAATAATGACCATGTCTTGGCGTCGGTACACTCCGTAGGCTGGAAGGAGAGTGACATGGCTATCTCATGGGGGAAACAATACCCATGATGTCTGAAAAATCCAATCGGTCATAGATGGGATATGAGCCTTACATACAGCAAGACCGAACTGCCTCTAAAAAACCCCTCTGGGTGGGTACTGCAGTGGGTGGCTGCTCTCAACGTCTCGACCAATATCATCGGTAGTATAGTGCTACCCTGCTTAAAGGCCCGAACCACAACTATCAATCCCACATCCAAATGGTCCAAGCATAGCGGTATATAGACATGGCTACAATGCACATCAGCAAAACATCTATCCTGGCCAAACGCCATACCTCTGCCAATATAATAAAATCCCCGGTATGTCGATCGTAACTGTCAAGCTCACCAAATCGATCGATCAAGAAATCTATGGAGATCACACGTCTAGAGATGATCTCATCCATAACTACGCTCTGGCGAAGACCTGACATCCGTATAAACGGTCTCCTTATATCACTGATTGTCGTACGAGCACATGGCACCTCTAAAGCTAAGCCAGTAAACCTCTGGTACTCCTCAAGGGTCGAAGTCAGCTCATGATACCCAAAGCGAAAGACCTGTCTATCGGGTATCCAACAGGATAAAATGCCATCTATGAACCCGTATAGAACTTGAAAGTTTACGAGGCCCAACGAATGCCCCAACATCTGATCCACTGCCCCTCTGGCTGGGAAGGGCAGGTTGTCGTACCACAATCTCAAGGATGATGCCACAATAGATGGTGGCGAGTGCTCGATACAGCTAACGGTAGATGACGCCATCTGTATCACCTTATCACAAGACATCTAGGGGTCAAATATGAACTTATCTGTCTAAATGCATACACATGACATAATACATGCAAGATGACAAATATAAATATAATGCGATAGATAGGAAATATCATGCATATCTACAATAAACTATCTACTGCAAGCATCATCCTTGTCTGATAAATACAAAATAAAATAAAAAGTACAGGAACATGGGGCACCACCACCCAACTACTAACATTGGTCTATCAAAATGGGGCACAGCCGCCAAATAGCCAAAACAGTGGCCGACCAAAAGCTATAGCTACAATAGCTATCCAAAAAGATCTAAAATATCTACGCTCAGGTGGTTAACCTGCTCCATCTCCTTCGTGGACACAAAGTCGCAGTCATCAAGCATGTCTGGGCGGTACAAGGGAGGATCAGCCCCAGCAAAATTGCTAGAAAATAGATCTGATGAGGGGCTCGCTCTTGAGCTGGAAGGGTCAAAAGAAGATGCCTCTGACGGATCTCGGCCAAGATGCTTGATAAACAAGTGAGCTCTCTCCAACCGCTAGGTCAGCCCTGTGATCTGGTCCAAATAAGTCAACTCCCTGAGGCAAGCTATCCAGTCTGTCATAATCACATACCCAGGCACCATGTCTGCCATAAACTGGGTAGCCTGAGTCTGAGCTCCAATCGTGCGAGGACTCCACCAGCTGCTGAATCCCTCATGGCTGTAAGGGCCCTCTGATAGGGCAAAATCATCTACGCCCTCCATAGGGATATCTATCAATGGCTGAACCAATGGCCAATGATGCCAAGCCAAAGGAACGAATAGAATGCGGATCTGACCCATGATACTCCAAATAGCACGCTCTCCTAGATAGAGCTCCCAACCTCCCTCTGTCAAAAGTGGGACTCTGCGGGTTGACAATGCAAACTCCCGACCAGTGGGGAAGCCTCCCTCAAATCTAACAGTCAAAAAATTGGAGGTATATGGAATCAAAGAGATCGCTCTGGAAGTCAAAAGCTCAAGCTGCAGGTGGGAGTGAGTAAAACCTTCAGCAACAAGGACCTCCATCAGAGTGGAGTGATGCCAACACCGTCCTCGGGTATAGGTCTCGAGACCTAAAGCAGTGGCGGGCCGTAGGCAAGGAAGACTCTTTTACGCCCAGAACTGGCCATGTAAATATCAAAAGGCCTCAGTGACCAAGACTGATAAATGTAAATGCAAAAATCAAAAAGTTACAAGAAAGATGTACTCACCAGCAGAAACGGGTAGAACCCTAACCAAGCCTCCGTTAAACCCTCTGAGAGCATATGCATGCCCCCAGAGAAAATAGGTAAAGGTGTAGAAACCCCAATCAAAGTCACTGAGGCGCTCTACATGTCAGGTAATACGAACCAGGGCGAAGGACACAGTCGATGAGTTGTTTGCCACAAAACAACCCCTGATGATCACCAAAAATAATCGCCTCAAGATGCGATCCCTAACCCTCTGATCATCAGGCAGAGGCTCAAGTAAAGCCCCACTCTGGGCATCTATGCTCAAGGGACCCGATCGGACTGTCCGACCCTTGATTGCCGTCGTAGAAACTCCTAGCAGGGACTGAACGGCAATGGGTGTGATGTCAGCCACGACAGGCACTGGCACACCCTCGAACTCAATGCCAGTGATGAACCTCCAATCCATAGGGGTCATCATCACCTCACAGTCCAACAAATAAAGGGACTGAGTCTGGTGGAACCAGCGCTCAGACTAAGCCCTCAAAACCCCAGGGGCAACGGCGGGGAAGAATAGAGAAGAAGGTCTGAAACCCCCAGCCGTCAATGATACCCCTGTACTCCAGGTGTAGAGTCTGATACAGGGAATGCACATTAAACTAGTTCCCTCGAGGCTACGTGAATCTAGGAACATGCATCAAAAGCTAACCCATGTCAAAACCCTATGCCTCGAGAATGGCAAAAGAAAGAAAAAGAATCCAGAAAAAAGAAAACTTCAAGTCACCTCGTTGGCGTGGAGAAATCTCGATAGATGACGACTCAAGTCTCCCAGCAACTCCTGGGTCGGCATAACAATGCTCGGAAGCTTCTCACGTGGGGCCTGAGCCGGGGCAGGAGCAGCAAAAGGAGCCTGCTCATCATCAATATCAATCAGCTGCTCGTCTTGGGCTGGACGGATCACCGACTCTGCTAATCTGCGAGGCAGTCGAGCTGGACGTGGCTGAGGAACATCAGAAACTCGCCTCCGTCTAACGCCTGAAACTACCCTGCTAGCACTGCCGGGTCTGTCTCGGTCCATCACCTGGACAAAGTCTCCAAATCACCTCAGAAAGGGTGTGGTAAACCTAAAACCTATGGCTTATTAATTTAAATCAGTATTTTATACATTTCTAAGTCCTAAAACATGTATTTTATGCTCGAGCTTTTAAATTTTTTTTGTCAGAGTCTCCTTTGTAAAATGGACTGTCCACATGCACATAGGCATGTCTAGGTGGCCATTCAGTAGCGCACCTTCCCAAAAGCAGGAACAGTTCATATTTATGAAATAAAATCAAAAGTAAACTTCACATGGTCGCTAAATTACCATGGACATTTTTAGTTGAAAATCCAGGCTCTCTAGGCCTCAAAAAGGACGAGTAAACTGATCAAAAAGAGCAAAATATGACTGTCTCAAAATCTGAATTTTCTTACGTCAAAACGTACATTACAGTAAAATATGCATACATATGAAGTCAATTTTTTTTTTAGCAGATCATATAAGCATACATTTTTCATACATTGCGTCTAAAAGCACCCTATATGGTTTACATGCTTTTAACGGTTAAAACTTGTAAAAAGGTGATGTCAAACGTTACCTGCGATGCGCTAAACGCGTGGGAGCTGACGAAATCTAAAAAAGGCTGCCCAAAATCCGTAGATCTGAAAAAGAAAATCGGATTCCGTTTGAAACTCGAAATGAAACTGATTTCAAATGAACTCCCAAAGTTAATATAAAGCCACAGGTAGAAGCGGGCCCACCTGCGACTTCCACACCTCTACCTACGGCTCCCCAAGGTGGGCCCCGCTCCCTCTGACTCAGTTCGGTTCCAGTTGAAATGGAATTCCTATGAGCTGCCAAGGAAAATCTGAGGAAAAATCGCTACGCGATTAAGCAGTTTGTCCTTAAATCCTGCGTTTAAGCAGCGTAATCCTGACAGAAAGGGGAACTCCATGAAAGCCATTGGTATTCACCTCAAAACAATGTTCGGGGACCAATGATGAGGAATACTAAAAAATTGTCGAAAAACTGTGCAAAACTGCTGAAAACTGCCATTTTCGAAGCATCGGGTACTGACCGGTGACAGTTCAGCCGTTGGTGCAACCCCAGCGAAGCATCGGGTACAGAATGATGACAGTTCAGCCTTTGGCTCAACCCCAGTGAAGCCTTGGGTACATACTGATGATAGTTCAGCCGTTGGCTCAATCTCAGCGAAGCGTCGGGTACAGACCGGTGACAGTTCAGCCGTTGGCACAACCCTAGCGAAGCGTCGGGTACAGACTAGTGATAGTTCAGCTGTTGGCACAACCCCAGCAATGTGTCAGGTGCATACCGATGATAGTTCAGCCATTGGCTCAACCCCAGCAAAGCATCGGGTACAGACAGATGATAGTTTAGCCGTTGGCAACCCCAGCAAAGCGTTCGGTACAGACCGGTGACAATTCAGCCGTTGGCTCAACCCCAACGAAGTATCAGCCATTAGATCAACCCTAACGATGTCTCAGTCATCCGTTGGCACAACCCCAACGAAGAATCGGGTACAAACCGAGGACAGTTCAACCGTTAACACAACCCCAGCGAAGCGTCGGGTACAGAACGAGGACAGTTCAGCCGTTGACATAACCCCAGTGAAGCGTCGTATACAGACCGATGACAGTTTAGCCGTTGGCACAACCCCCGCGAAGCGTCGGGTACAGACCGGTGATAGTTCTGTCGGTGGCACAACCCCAGCGAAGCGTCGGGTACAGACCGATGATAGTTTAGCCGTTGGCACAACCCCAACGAAGCGTCGGGTACAGACCTGTGACAATTCAGCAGTGTTCACAACCCCAGCAAAGCGTCGGGTACAAACCGGTGATAGTTCAGCCGTTGGCTCAACCCCAGCGAAGCGTCGGGTATAGACTGATTACAGTTCAGCCGTTGGCATAACCCCAACGAAGCGTCGGGTACAAACTAAGGACAGTTTAGCCATTGGCTCAACCCCAGCGAAGCATCGGGTATAGATTGAGGACATTTCAGCCAATGGCTCAACCCCAATGAAGTATCAGCTATTGGCTCAATTCCAGCGATGTCTCAGCTGTTGGCGCAACCCCCATGAAGCATTGGGAGTTGATCCGGTGGCTGAAGCAATATAACAATCCATCCCTCGATGATGGAATCTGTTATACACATTCTCAAAGGGAGCACCGAGAAGGATTGATGATTCAAACCCCCTGTTTCAAACTACCGGTGTAAGTTATCATCAAGATAGGCATCAGAAGCACTGAGGTAGCTCGGTAACCGAGATGTATCCACAGCAAGGACACCGGCAGAAAGATACGACGACATCAGCCGGGAAGGAAAATGCCTTGTGAAGAGTCCTGACAGACGTGGAAAACCATTGGTCTTAAACCAAGGTAGCATCAATAATATCATCTTCATCAGAGTTGGCAGGTTCATCACGGATAACGTCATCCCCATTAGAATGAGATGAGAACAAAATGTGGTAGCCTAACTCTGATAACCTGTCAGTGGTTATTCTATCAGTAATCGTCTGACAGTGTCGCCACAAGGGTTATCACGGGTAACGTTATCCCCAGCAGAAACTAACGTAATCAATAAGTGATAACCCTACCCCCTTGAAGGTATCTAACATTCATCGCATATCATGCCATGCATTACCTCCCCTTTGCATGTGAATTTCTCGTGTCTACTAATCTTTATCCTGTTCATTGCATTGCATTGTATGAACATGATAAATAGGGGCATCTGTAGACACTCAAAATTTTCTTTCCCTGTTACTAACACTGTAGGAGGGCAAAATTATCTTTTTAAATCAACCCCGGTCTCAATACCGGGCAATCAACTCAACCCCGGTCTCAATATCGGGTCATTAAATAAACCCCGGTCTCAATACCGGGCCATCAAATCAATCCCGGGCCATCAACTTAACTCTGATCTCAATACTGGGCCACCAAATCAACCCCGGTCTCAATATCGGGCAATCAAATCAACCCCGGTCTTCATATCGGGAATTAGGTCAGCCCCGATCTCAACGCGGGAGGTACAGATCAGCCCCGATCTCAACCCAAGATGTACAGATCAGCCCCGGTCTGAACCCGAGATGTATAGGTCCGCCTCGGTCTCAACCCGAGAGGTACAGGTCAGCTCCAGTCTCAACCCGGGAGGTATAGGTCAGCCCCGGTCTCAACCCGGGAAGTACAGGTCAGCCCCAGTCTCAACCCAGGAGGTACAGATCAGCCCCGGTCTCAACCTAGGAGGTACAGGTTAGCCCTAGTCTCAACCCAGGAAGTACAGGTCAGCCCCGGTCTCAACCCAAAAGGTACAGGTCAGCCCCGATCTCAACCCGGGAGGTACAGATCAGCCCCGGTCTAAACCCGAGAAGTACAGGTCATCCCCGGTCTCAACTCGGGAGGTTACGCCAACTTTAGAAATAATCCTGAAGCATCACAACATCTCAAGAGGAAAACCTGGACCGACCAATTCAGCCTCAGAGACAAGACAAAGCACAAACAGACTCGAATGGGATCCAAATCTTGAAAACAACCCCAGGAAGTCAATCAAAGACCATGCCGACACTGAAGGCAACCTCGAAAGGGGCAAAATAGTCATTTTACCAACTCTAAGCCGATTCGGTCAAACTCAAGTCGAATTGATGCCACTAAGGTCAGAACGAACCATAACAATGATCCCGAGTGCAAACAGCGTAAGACAACTCAACGGACAAATTGCGGGGAATCGAAGATCTGGTTATGAACCCGTCTTCCTGGACCTGAAAAATGTTTTATCCCATATCATTGTGACACTCTCGGCGAGGGCTTTCTGGAAAGATACAGCACGCCTTTAACGGGCTCCGATCAAAAGTTAGAAAGTTTTGAATATGACATTGTATTGCTCAAAGTGCAGCGTACTTCGATGCAGCGGGACCCGCCACGTGAGCCCTGCCATGTGGATCCGCACCTCTACTTGCGGCAGCAACAGGTAGAGTGGAGGCTCCCGGGTCTATATATATGAGGTGATCCCTAGCTCATTTTAAAATTCAAAAACGCTCTGAACCCCTGCCCGTTTGGTTTTCCAGCCATTTTTTTGTCCTCCAAACCCAAAAATTTTCACTCTAACACGTAGATAAACCCACATACTACCATATATCAAAAAATAACCGGTAAATTTGGATGTTTAAAGTCTACGATTTGGCAAAAAGCCCGTGTAGCAGTCCATTGTGAGTATTTTTACATTCAGAAAGTTATTATTATTTCTTCGCACTTGTATACACTTGCATATTAAGTTTCATTTTCTAAATATGCCCGGAACTCAGTTCGTTGGCCGTTTTTGTTAACTTTTGGTATATTTTAGTACCTAAACGCATTTTCTAGCATTTCTACAACTCGGATTGACGATCCGTCGCTTCCAGCAGCTTTTATGTACTTGCATCTTTGTTTTCAGGAATTTCGCCAGACTAGGTTATCTTCCTAGTCCGGGTTTTGCATTTTTTTGTATATATTTAACTGTATATATACTAACTTTACAATTCTGTCAAGCCCGGATGTTAAATTCGCTGTAGTTTACTGCTTTTATATATATATATATATATATATATATATATATATGCATATATAAGAAACATTCACCACACTGGGTTATCTTCCCCGTTTTGGTTAACTACTTTTCAGTCTATATATATATATATATTTACATTCCAGTTCGGCCTGGATCATTCTGTGGCCTTTTTACTACTTTTATATATATATGCATATATAAGCAACATTCACCACACTGAGTTATCTTCCCAGTCTTGGTTGACTACTTTTCTGTCTATATTTATATTTCCGTCCGGGCCTTGGAGTGAAAACCCACCGCCCTTTACAATTTTATATATATTTCATTTCTGTCCAGCCTAGATCATTTCGTGGCTTTTACAACTTTTTATAAATATATATATTTACTTTCCAGCCCGGGCACAAGTGTGAAAACCCATCAACCTTTTTACTATTTTTCTATATATATTTCAATACTGTCCAGCCTGGATAATTCCGTGGCTTTTATACAGCTTTTATAAATATATATATATATATATATATATTTTAATTCCAGTCCGGGCACCGACGTGAAAACCCATCGCCCTTTACAGCTTTCGTATATATATAATTATATATATATATATATATATATTGCTTTACTCATTTTATTCAATTGTTGCTTTAAATATTCATTTTATATGAATCGACACTGACATTTCTGCGAGCGAACTAGATTTATTTAAATCTCTCCAACTATAGCTTTCAAACGGTTCAAAAAAGTTCCAGACGGAACCGAAAAGCTAGAATGGCTGAGATTTATTTAAATCTAGCAATTTTTCTAGTTTTAGTTATAAAAGCTACCTCGCGGCCCTTAGATCGCTATCTAGTGGGAACGAGATGCTCCGGCTATGTGCGAGCCAGGATTTACTGATGAATCCTTGGTTCTAGGTGATATTTGAATATATTTCTGTACAAATTTGAGCTGTGCAGGTTTATTGGCTTCCCTATGTGAGCCTAGGAATCGTGGGATTCATGATCATCAGAATTTGATTCCCATGATGGATAAACTCCACTTTACAAATGTACCCTGCCAGTTTTTCTGTAAAAATATATATACAAAAAGTCCTTAAAACGGTTATTCGGATTTAAGGTCTCAGCATAGTGAAAATATGGTTTGTCGTGTTAGAGTCCCTTCGATGGCTATCATGCCCATGAGGAGATCGACACTTGTATATATTTTGCGGTCGAGGATGCTTCGCAGCCCAACAATCACTATTCAAATTGAGCCTTAAGGCTAAAAAGATAAAACTAAAGTATCGATATGCTTCAATTCCTATGTTAGAGTAAGGGTTTGAAAACCTTCTTTCAAAACATCATTCAAATAATCTTTTCGAAAAAAGAAGCTTTTTGCAAATCAAATCAAACACTTTTGCAAATCAAATCAAAGACTTTCTGCAAATCAAATCAAACCCTTCGTAAATAGGTTCAACGATGAGTAAACATACTTCCACTCAAAGCATAGGCCCAATTTCATACAGCATTCACGTACACATTGCAGATTTAAAAGGGAAATATTGAAAAGATGCGGTACCATATTTACACGGGAGTTGTGGGGTGCCTAACACCTTTCCCACACTTAACCAAGCCCCCAAACTCAAAACTTTGTTTTCAAAGATCAAGTTTCGACAGTGTCCAGTAATTGGGCCTCTTTTCAAACAAAACTCGGTTGAGTTGGTACAACCATTTCAAATCTACCAATTGGCGACTCTGTAAAACGTTCAAATCGTCGACATGATACATGTTAGCCTTTTCCTAAAAAACCCTTCAATTCCCTTTTCGCAAATAAAAAGAGTAAGGGTAGAGATAACTTAGGAAGAGAGAAAGATTCGGGTTGTAACCCGACCCGCGAATTTTTCCCGACGTCGACAGAAGGGTTAGAGTATTTTCCACCTTACTTTTGTTGCACTCATTGCGGTATTGGATGTCCACTCAAGACCTCGAAAACTTCAAAGAATTCTAATCACAAATTCTACAACTAACTGGTTAATTAGTTGCTCTGCTTTGCTCATTCCTATATAGTTCATTGCAATTTATACTTTTTTTATTTTAAAAGGAAAAAAGATGTAATACTATTAAGTAGGAAGCTTAAGTGGGGAAGTAAAACTTATAAATGTCCTAAAATGTGGTTGCGGGGACAGATTGTGACGAAAGCCAACACAACACAATGCTTTCTGTTGGGAATTGCATGATAAACTTGATGTTGAAAGTAAATATATATTCTTATGTGTAAAGTCCTTCAAAGAACATATGTACAAGGACTTAGATGGTAGATCAAAATTGTTAGGTTGATTTGTGCTAAATGTTTATCATTCTGTAAATGAATGTATAGAAGAAATATCAAATCTGTTAGGTTGATCTCTTGAAATGTAATAAATAGGCCTCAACAGAATCGTAGTCTGTTAAGCCAGCCGAGAGATTACAGAAGCCAAGGCAGAATCGTAGAGTATCAAGGAAGTTGCTCAGAATCGTAGCCTATCTTGGAAGTCACACTCAGAATCATGGAGACAATCCTAGCGTCTGCCGAGCTAAGTCAAGATTCGCAGTCAGCTCTCGGAAACGTGGAGTCTGGTAGACAAGCAAGTAGAGATTGTAATACCCGAGAATTTTCTAATATTATTAAATGAATATATTAATGGAAATGAGAATTTATTAGAATATAAATGATTTTGTGTTATGAGAATGATTAATTCAATTATATTAAATTGAATAATTATAATAATTGAGAAATTGATGGGGTTTGCGATAAACTCATTGATAGCCTTGTGTGGCACAATATAAGAATGATTATATTAATTTAGGCGAACAATTAATCTATATTATTTGTTAATTGCTATTGTAGAATATTAATTAATTGTTATCATAGAATATTAATTAATTGTTGTGGAATATTAACTGTGATTGATTAATCATATGTGATTATTATTATTGCAAGAAATATAATAATAATAATGAGCAACGTGTTTATAAATATAATAAGATTTATATTAAAGTGATAATTAATCATATAAGGGTTAATTAAATTGTTATGGAGATTAACAATTATATTGATTGATGAAGGATGTGTGTATATTATTAATTAATATTTAATAAGATGAGTGATTCTATATGCAAGCATGCGAATTAAATGTGTAACATATATTAGCTAACTATGTATTATGTGAAGTGTAATATGACGCTATTATATGGTAAGGCTTATTGAATTATGGGAGTTACATGATAATAGCCTATGTGACAATATGTATGTAAGTATACATTAAAATAATGTATTATGAATATAAATAATAATTGATGATTATTTATATATGTAATGGAATATATGTGTCAATTTACACTTACTACATTATGTGAATAACATGATTATTGGGATTACATTATAATTCTAATTGTAATCTAAATATATAGTATGAATATAGATATAATAGCCTAAGTGTATGATATATGTATATATGGCCATAGTATTAATACACTTCATGTTGCAAATGCTGAGATATATGGCTTGTCCATTCCTCATCCTCTCCTACACGTGAAAGCCTATGCCTACTCTCTTCTCTCGAACTCAGCATTCTAGCAAATCATGATATGGGGAGTGGGCACAACAGTGTTCTTCAACCACTCTACCAACTCTTCCTTAGCTGATATACAAAGCTTCAATCTATTGGTTCAAATTAATGGACAATTATATTGTCTGTGTAAGGATTCTTCTATACATAGCAGCCATGTTTCTTCGTTTTTAATTTGCTGAGAGTTTGCATAAGTAGTGAGTGAAAGCAATATACATATATCAGTAGGGGAAGTTGGATTAGCAGCAAACTCTATTTGAATCCTAGCAGAGGTATAATCCCTTTTTCTTTGTTCTTCATTTTCGTTTTCTGTTTCTAAAGTTTCCTTCAAATTCTTGATTATGCCAAATTGGTTCATGATTGGGTTGTAGAACCCTTATATTGTTGTTATATGAACATACATACATGATGAAACCACTATATAGCTTTCTTGACTTTCATTTCCGTTTTTGCTATGCAATTTCTGTAAAACATCAAATTCGTGAAATTGGTTGGAGTTCATGAAATTAGGAATTGATAAATGGCGATTGACTGTTATATAAGCATATATATATATATATATATATATATATATATATATATGTGTGTGTGTGTGTGTGTGTGTTAGTAAGTTAAAAAAGTCTAATAGCATCTGGGTATGTTCAAATCGATGAAATGGGAAGTTTGGGGACGGTTTTGGCTGCAGCATAACTGAGTCTGCAACGCGGCGCCGATGCGCAGCGCCGCAGCGCCGATGCGTAGCGCTAGCTGCGCGCTGCAGCGCCATAACGCGGCAGTACCAGCGTCTCCCACACCGCAACGCCAATCCCAGGGCATTATGCCCGCGCCGCAGCGCCAGATTGTGGCTGCTGTTGCCGTGCCGCAGCGCCGGCCTCTGTGTTCAGTTTTCTGCATTCTGCAACAAAACTGTTATGTACTAATTGGTTGATTTTTGTTTCAACAAGCATGGAAGCATGATTAATACATATATATAAACCTAATGAGGCAATGTAAGCATGTTTTAGTGTATTAGCATGCATGGTTAACAAAACGACATGAAGCTTGGAAACGAACTTAAAATTTCATAAACAATCATTAACATTATAAAGCATGTTTACATACTGACCTTGCAAGCACGTTAGTACCACCTAGAGACACATGAAGTGCATGTTAGTTTATCTATATTGGTTCCGTAATAAAATATGAACATGTGAACCTAACTAGTGCTCATTCCTAACAAAAATGTAAGTTTGAAGGTGGATATGATCATGTAAATGCTATATAGTCGTTTTGATGTTATGAGCATGTTTAGATAACTTTGAAATATATGAATGAACCCTTAACTTGTGTTTATATAGTTCGTAAGGAAGCATGAACATGTTAGGCCCTATTAGTAAGATTCACTAATAGAAATACAAGCCTTGCACGTGAGCATTAACACGATACGTGGAGATTTATATTCTGATATTTATGGACACATGTGATAGTACTCTTAGACTCATTCATGTGTCATGCATATATATATACCATGATTGGTTGCCGTGATTAAAGTTTAGCATAAACGAAGCATGTTTTCAAGATAATAACAATGCTAGCTACATATATGCAATACGAGTACTCATGAGCACGTTTAATACAAGTTATGTGAATATCTTATGGGTTAAAAAAGCGAGTATGTTAGACCATATGAGTTCGTGTCCTTGAATGGCTTTAAGTATTAACTTAAGAACCTATACCATGTACGATTGGATTTGGAAAAGTTATACAAGCATGTAAAGTATCCTTTAAATATGAATACATGCTACGTGATATTATATGATGTTACTTGAACCCGATTTTGACGGTTAACTTAAAGAGAATGTCGTAACTTGCTAAAATGAAATATATTTAGTATTAATTGCGATCTTATAAGATATAAGAATGTGTTTAAACTCTAAAGGAGGAACGTTAAAGATAGAACTTATATTCTATATAACTGTGTAGCTAGGTTAAGACTTAGCTTATGTGTTGATCGTATATTCGAAGATAAAATGTGAAGATTATATGACTAATGAATATCATATATATATGTAATTGTATTACGATAGGAATTCAAAAGTGTTGATTTACTTAACGTGGATAAACTACGCTAAAGGCAAGTATCCTAACCGACGCATTTACTTTATGCAAGGAAATATATGATTTTGCAAGTTCTCTTACTTACACCCTTTTACTGTGCAAGTATTGTATCCTTGTATATTGCACTAGTTTCCTACTTAATCGGTTGAATTGAATTAGCATATTTGAACTCTTATTTCATTAAAGCTATTATTCATGTTGAACTTAGTATTGTTCTTGAATATTATGAAAGTGTCTATGCCATTTGATTCGGCTAGACTTATATTATTGAAAAGCGACCCAAACCAATTGATTGGTGCGGGATCTTGTATTTGACTGAGAAGAACAAACTATAACTGTCCGACGCGTGCACTTGAGTATGATTGATTATTATGCATAACGAGGATACTTTAGGCTGATCACCTGCTGTATCTGTTTTTGTTGGATTTTCAGTTTATTACTGTCAATTCTAGTAGAAGTTCATAGTCCTTAGTGACTGCTCGGTATTCAGTTATCTTGAAATCTTGAATTGATTTGTTATTGAATCACATTAATATTATTCTGTCCTTAGCGACTATTATTGAAAACTGTTGATATTCTTGTTATCCTTGAACTATCAAACTTTGTTATACCCTTTCGAAAATTAAGGATTTTATCACTTATCCTTATTGTATATTACTTGCTGGGCAATTTGTGCTCATTCTTGCTTTCCCTAAAACATTTCAGTTAAGGCAGAGCATGGCGAACCTTCGGGCGTTGATAAGGGCAAGGGCAAGGCTACCAACTAGCTTGTCTCTTTTACGTTTTTAAATATTTTAATGTTGTATTAAGATGATGAAGACTGGATTTGATTATGTTTAAGCTCAAGTTAGATTATGTAATATGTCGTTAATTGATATTAGTATGTAATCTATTAAGTACTGTAGGTTGCGAGACTTGGGGGAATAATTATAATAAATCATTGTAAATTATTCTAGAATAAATTTTCCGCTATGATTGTGTGATATTTAGTTATTATTATTGCGATGTATTACCATGAGCACGTGATGAACCAAATTCGAGAGACCAAGTGGCTGTCCTGGAATTTGGGGGTGTCACAGAGATCGTAGTCTATCAAAACTTAAGAGAAATCATAGTGTTCTCTACGATCAAGATTGAATCATGCATGAGCACAACAACACACAGCGATCATGGTACAAAGACAACGATCGTGGTGTTTCTTCAGTTAGCTTCAGAAGCATCAAGTTCTACCCATCTAATGAAGAAGGTGGTATAACAAATGAAGAAAGGCTTATGAACATTGACATTTCGGGAGTCCCAATGATGCTAATACTCATCCCTAGTTCAAATCAAAGAAGCGTATGGAAGAAGCTAAAGAGAGTGCTTTCTGTCTACTGAAAACACCTTTTTAGGTGTTAGGTGAGAAAGCAGTCAGTTGTGTCAGGTGGGCCAGACAGTAGAACTCCATATTCCCAGGATGTCAACATCAGTGCTCAGAAAAGTCTGGAGCATTAAATGCTACAACGGATACCTTCAATGGAAAGATTTTAAAGGCTCCTTCATAAGCAATACTGATTGAAGATTCAAAACAAGCAAGCAAGAACGATAAAGCCCAAGAACACTCAACATCTAAACACTACGATCCTGAAGGAAAGCTTGCTTAGCTACTCAATTCTTTCGAACATATGCTTAACAACAACTGAGTAGCTCATCCAAGAACTCAACTCTCATCAAGTGTATTCCATGTTTGCTGGACTTGAAGAGTTCTAAGTGAACTAAGAAGTTCTAAGACTGCTGGTATTGAAGGAATCTAAGTGATTCAAAGTTTGTAAAGATATCTTTAGTGGATTTCCTACTCGTGGAGTAGAAGAGTGGACTGCTTTAAGTGTTCTGAACCACTTAAAATCACTATGTCTGATATATTTGCTATAACTGCTATATCTGTCATAACTGCTATAACTGCTTATCACCTATAAACTTGGTTTATCTTGAGGGAAATAAACAAATCATATATTTCGCTGTGGTTAATTTATTAACAAATCTGATAAGATTTTTGAAAAGGAAAAAGTTTTAAAATATCTATTCAAGCCCCCTTCTAGAAAACTATTGTGCCTCTGGGAACTAACACTTTTTGTTTGGTTTGACCGCACCAAAAATGGCTGCCTACGTACTCCCGGGTGGAGGGAGTCAGGTCATTCGTAGTTCCGGCTTCTAGTGAAAATCGAACCTGATTTGATTTGTAGGACCCGAATGCGGGTATGCATGCGTTTCAAACATTGTACCTTTTTACGGTGTCTGAATTGATGAGTTGGGGAAATGCGCTCCCATCCATCTCTTGTAGTCTGATAGCTCCTCTTGTCAACATTTCCTTGACAATGAAAGGGCCTTCCCAATTCGAGGCAAACTTTCCTTTGGCTTCATCTTGACTGGCCAAAACTTTCTTCAGCACCAAGTCGTTTTCTTTGAATTGCCATATTAGAACTTTCTTGTTGTAGGATCGAGCAATCCTTTGTTGATATAACTGCCTGTGGAAAATGGTTGTAGCCCTCTTTTCATCTATCAAGGACAGTTGGTGGTACCGGTCTTGCAACCACTGATCTTCGCCCATCTGAGCGTCGATTAACACTTGCAAGGACTCCATCTCTACTTCTATGGGAAGGACTGCTTCCATGCCATAGACCAATGAATAGGGGGTAGCCCCAGCAGAGGTGCGCATTAATGTCCTGTATGCTAACAGGGTTAGAGGCAGTAGGTCAGGCCATTCTTTGTGATTGGAGGACATTTTCTGAATAATCTTCTTGATGTTCTTGTTGGCCGCTTCGACAGCACCATTTATCTTGGGCGGATAGATAACGGAGTTGAGATGCTTAATGTGGAACTTGATATATAGCTCTTTCATCATTTGATTATTAAGGTTCTTAGCGTTGTCTGATACGATCACTTTCGGTTGTCTATATTGACAAACGACATTATTTCTGATGAAACCAATGATGACCTCTTTGGTGACTTTAGGAAAGGAGGCAGCTTCAACCCATTTGGTGAAGTAATTGATCATGGCAAAAATGAATCGATGACCATTGCTGGATTTGGGTTCCACTGGACCGATCACATCCATTCCCCACATAGAGAAGGGCCATGGTGAACTCATATTGTGTAGCTCATTTGGAGGAGCGTGTATGGCATTTCCATGTACTTGGCATTGAAAACATCTCCTGACATGATCATCACAGTCAGCTTTGAGCAAGATCCAATAATGTCCTATTCTTAATATCTTCTTGGCCAGCAGATAACCGCTCATGTGTGGACCACAGATTCCACCATGGACTTCTTCCATCAATCTCTGGACTTGCTCTTTATCAAGGCATCTTAACAAGCCTATTTTAGTATCCCTTTTGTATAGTGCATCTACGCTCAAATAGAACTTCATAGCCATTTAGTGAAATCGCTTTTATTCAGATTGGCTTGCCCCAGCGGGTGTAGTTCCATCTCGGAGATATTCCTTGATGTCATGATACCGAGGACGTTTGATAGGAGGTATTTCATCTGATATGTTTCCAATGTAATTCCCGTATGTCAGGGCCTTTGACTTGTGAATTTGATGTAGGGAATCCCACTCCTATTGGATATGTGGATCAAGGAAAGCCAACGTCGCCAATGCATCAGCGAAGTCATTCTTACTCCGAGGTATATAGATGAAGGTTATGTCTTAAAATTCCCCTGGATATTATGATAAGGCAGCAAATGCAGCTCTTTGGTGTGATATGCCCCAGTGGTTTGTCTGATAACCAATTCAGAGTCTCCAAAGACTAGTAAATGTTTGATACCCATGGATTGGGCTAACTTTAACCCCATTATGCAGCCTTCATACTCGGCTGTGTTGTTGGTGTTTCCAAATTGCAGTTTGGTAGCCACATGATATTGTTCTCCTGTACCAGAGATAAGGACTGCCCCAACTCCGGCACCTTCCATGTTTACCGCTCTAACGAAATATATTTTCTATGGTTGGACTGTATTCTCTTGTTGGAGTTGTTGAATTGTCATGATCCCATCATCCGGAAAATAAGTCTTTAGGGGGTTCGAACCCTCCTGATGGTGCTTCGGCTAATTGATCTGCAATGTCTTGACCTTTGATGGACTTCTGAGTGACATAGACAATGTCAAACTGTTGTAGGATCAACTGCCATTTGGACAGTCGACAATTCAACATTGGCTTGTTGAATACGTATTTCAACGGATCCATGCGGGATATAAGGTAGGTCGTGTGCTCATGGAGGTAATATTTTAACCTAATGGCGGCCCATGCTAATGCAGAGCAGGTTTTCTCGATCAGGATATACTTTTGTTCACCACTGCTGAACCTTTTACTGATGTAGTAGATGGCTCTTTCCTTTCTACTATCATCTTTCTATCCCAGTATGCAGCCCATTGCATTGGCATTGACGGACAAGTACATAAATAAGGGAACTCCGTCCCTTGGGGGTACCAAAACTGGTGCTTCGATCAGCTACTTCTTGATATCAAGGAAGGCTTTCTGATAATCCTCATTCCATTTGGTGGAGGAATTCTTCCATAGTAGCTTGAAGATGGGTTCACAGGTTGCTTTGAGCTGGGAAATGAATTAGCTTATGAAGTTGATCCTACCCAGGAACTCGCGTATCTCCTTCTCTGTTCGAAGTACTGGCATCTCAGTGATGGCTTGGATCTTAGCAGGGTCTAGCTCGATGCCTCTATTACTCACCAGAAATCCTAACAACTTGCCTGATTTGACTCCAAAAGCACATTTGGCGGGATTTAGCTTGAGATTGTACTTACGTAACATGTTGAACAGCTTCCTGAGATGGTCTAGGTGATCATCCTCCCTTCGGGATTTGATGATGATGTCATCCATATAGAACTCTATCTTCTTGTGCATCATGTCATAAAATAGGGCTATCATGGCTCACTGATATGTGGCTCCAGCATTGATGAGGCCGAAGGATGATCGTCTGTAGCAGAAGGTTCCCCAAAAAGTGATGAAAGCTGTTTTCTCCCTATTTTCTTCAGCGACCATAATTTGATGGTAACCAGCAAAGCAGTCCACGAAGGAACACATGCCATACTGCGCCGTATTGTCGATCATGATGTGGATAAAAGGCATAGGGAAATTATCCTTAAGGCAGGCTTTGTTCAAATCTCGGTAATCCATGTATACTCTCACTTTCCCTCCGGGCTTTGGCACGGGGACTATGTTTGATAGCCACTCTGGGTATGTTGATACCATGATGATACCGGCTTTGAATTGTTTAACGACCTGTTCTTTGACTTTCAGACTCCATTCAGGTTTCAATCACCTGAGCTTCTGTTTGACTGGCTTGAATCCATCTTTGATGGGCATTCGATGAATGACAATATCAGTAGATAGGCCAATCATGTACTTATGTGACCATGCAAACACATCCTGGAACTGTGTTAGGAGTTGAATCATGTCGATTTTTTGATCTTGTGTAAGGTCTAAGCTTATCAGGATTTCATTGATGTTTTCGGAGGTTCCTATATTGATAGTGGTGGATTGGTTGAGGTTCGGTTTGGGTTTGTCTTCGACCCATTCTTTGATCTCCTCGGGCACCTCATAGTCATCTTCCTCCTCTTTATCAATATCCATCAAGTCGAAGTTCAATTCTACATCAAAGTTGTAGTCACTGTGACAGGTTGGCATCTCATCAACAGTGACAAACAAATCCAACTCTGGAGTCCTGAAAACAAAAATGCTTTCACTTTAATATATGCAACTGCTTAAATATACAAAGCATTTGGCAAAGCATGACAAAAGTTACTGCTATAGCTGTGCAATCAAAAGTAAGCAGTAAATGAAAGCATGTTATAGGGCAGAAGGACTCTCTGCCCCTTTACCCTTTCTGACTGAGGCACGGGACGCTACTCCAGTTATCCAGGGTTAGATCCCTATGAACAGGGAGGATCAAGGAATTGTGCTCGTCTGCCTCGTCATGGATAATGACTGAGACATCCTTTATAATAAGTCTAGGGTTTTTCTTTGAACTTCCCCCTTTTCCTTTTTTGATGTGAGGAATTTGAATCTGATCCTCGTCATCACTATCTGGGATCTCATCATTCATACTCTCGTAGTTTATGATGACCCGCATGTTAGCAAATGGGTCTCGTCCTTCGTACAGGATCTTTTTTTTCTCATTTTTCTATCACTTTCAGGCTTTTGGGATTTCCTTTCCCCAGCTGGTATGATTGGAGGAAACAGCATGGCTGATACAACAGCGGGGATCTTCCTTATTGGCTTTATGAAACCAGCATCAGTGAGATTTGGCAGCAATATAGTGGAACCATAAGCCTTATGGTGCTTATGTGGATTCCGACAGCTTAACCCGGATGAATAACCCAATCCGGCTCTCCTTGTCTGGCTTGGGATTTGGACTGGACTTGCAATACTTTGTTGGTTCTTTCCTAACCCTTCTCCGAGTTGGAAACCCAAAGATACCATCTCCTGGCCCACTATCATCACTTCAGGGGAGGCTTTAGGCTTCAAGGCCGGTGCCCCAATAGGTAGATACTGAGTATCACTCACCTGTAGGGCTTGAAAACTTGCAGTTCAATCCCTGCATCTAGGCTAATCACCGACATGTCTCCCTCTATGCAAACAGGGTATTCTAGTTTGGCATTGACCGTGATGAGGTTTCCATTGATAATTTATTTGAGTTGTTGTAGGAGAGTGGATGGCATTGCCCCTGCAATGTGGATCCATGGCCTGCCCAGCAACAAGTTATATCCAGTAGCGATATTGAGCACCTGAAAAGACACATAGAAAGTGTGCGGACCAATCTCTAGTGGAAGCTCTATTTCTCCCATAGCTTGTCGGCGAGATCCATCGAAAGCTCGGATGACCACATGACTGGTTTTGATCCTGTTCGGGTTAATCTTTATTCTCACCAAGGTATCGTAGGGTCAGATGTTGAGGGATGATCGTCCATATATAAGCACACCTCCGATCACATACCCGGAAGACATTACAGCTATATATAGGGACTTACGATGGCCCTTCCCTTCTACAGGGATATCATCATTAGTGAAAGATATCACATTGCTGTTGAAAATATGTTCTACCACGTGACGGAATTTCTCAACATCCACTGTCTTTGGCAGATGGGCTTCTTCTAGTACCTTCTCTAGAATGTCATGATGCTCCACCGATGATAGGACTAAGTCTAGGATGGACATTTTCTTGGGTGCGTCTTTCAAGCTTTGCACTACCTTGATTTCATTGTGTCCCATTTTGCTGAGGAACTTTTTAATTTTCTCTTCAGCCAACTTTTCTTTGGCTTTGATGACTGGCTTGTGTTGGTCGATTTATATGACACAATTTACACGCAAGTATACGCGGCCAACGAGTAATAAAGAATAAGTACAGATATCGTCCCACAGAGAATTAAGTGATAAATGACATCAAACCACTAGCACATAATCATTTTGGTCTTATTTAAACGAGTGGTAAATAGATGGAATTAAAACTAAATTAAACTAGGCAAGGAATTAAAACATAAAATAACAAATCCTAGAGTCGAATTAGATAATGAAGATAAGAGATTCCAATTTCCCCTAATG
The DNA here is from genome assembly GCA_020205555.1 of Panax stipuleanatus. Taxonomy (NCBI): domain Eukaryota; kingdom Viridiplantae; phylum Streptophyta; class Magnoliopsida; order Apiales; family Araliaceae; genus Panax; species Panax stipuleanatus. The sequence goes on from CM035121.1 coordinate 68,708,110, forward strand.
ATTCGTCTAAGTCGATACACTTCCATTTAGGTCAAATTAATCATTACAGTTGTTAGCCAAGAACACAAAGGTAAGAGAAGGCCATCTTTCGATGTACCTAATCCATATCACGTGCAATCCACAGATGATAGAACGCACGTGAACACCCACATTATCAAAACCCCTATATGTCTATGGTGTTTACAAATAAATAGAGTTTAAGATCAAGTCCTCTATTGACTACGAGCGGCGCTTCAGTATATGTTTATCTTAAGCACAAATCATACGTCCAACGCCATGTGAACGTACAATCGCCAGCTACTAAGATTAGATCTAAACCCACACTTCATCTTTCAATCCCATATGGGTTATCACAGTAATTGGTCATGACTCAATTAAGCAATGAAAGCATAAATCGCAATAGACAATCACATAGCAATAAATAGAACCATGGAAGGAAATCAATATAGACTACTCATTAGGTTCCATTGAAACCTCAAAATATAAATTAAGTTATAGACAACTCAAGTATATTATCCACAAGATTGATAAACGTCATCCGAATATACAATGATAACAAAGAGAAATTAAGGATAGAAATTGCAAATCTTTCTCTGAGCTTGGATCCTTTGATGTCAAAACACTTGCTTCAATCTTCAAAAACTAACTAAACCCTAGAATCTAGCTAACTAACAACTAATCTAACACTAATCTACTACTAATCTATACAAGAAATGTAAAGGAAATGAAAGAAAGCTAGGGCTAGGGCTTAAGGCCCAAAATGTGTTCTTTTTCTTGCCAAAACCAAGCCCCCTTATATCCCAATCTCTAGCCAAGTCCCGTGCACTTGAAAAGTCAAGTCTGGAAGCATTTTTTAATGGCGCGGCCGCGCCCAAAATGCACTGGAAATCCGCGTGCCCGCGCCAAGGATTTTTTGCTGCAGAGTCCTCTGGTAAAACAGCCATAACTTTTGATCCGAGAGGAGTTACGGGGCCTGCCACCTGTCAAATCGAAGCTATCAAAGAGATCTACAAATTCCATTCTTTGAGCATTGAGAAATAATAGATGGATGAAGGCTGAAATTGAGCTCCAAGTGACAGCTATGCATGAAAACTCAAAACAGTGAAGTTTAACGTCCGTTGGTATACGGGGCATAACTCTCGCCTCCGAACTCCGATTGGGATGATTCAAGATGTTCTGGAAAGCTTATAAGATGCTCTACAATATGACCCAAGCTCTGATCCAAGAACATGAAATGAACATAACTCCCAAATGATGTCCGGATTGCATATCCTTCCCATTTTTGCTTCAAATGCCATTCTTGCTCCTTTTTGCCTCTAGACCCGTGGCATCACCTTCATTGCTTCCTCACCCATGCTATCTTCATGCTTTAAGCCAATTTCAATGCTTTGCCCCATTTAAGCGTTCTTTTGCCCTTTTAAGCTCAATTTGCACCTAGAGAGTTTCTAAACATAAAAATTACAAAACAAAGCAAAAACGCATCAAACGCACAACGAAAGTTGAGTTTAAGCAACAGAATAAGTTGGTTACTATCCGAATAAGTGGTGTCATAAAAGCCACTTATCAGCTTGATTACCCGCTGAGGCGGGTATAATTGATTATCCTTTGGCACTATGGAAATGTTATTTGAGGTGGAACCTTCGTCATTCCCATAGTTTCATGGGATCCTCTTCAGACTGATAGCTGGATACTGAGGTCTGAAGGGCAAGATTAAAGGCTCGGGTGAGGCCACCTTCACATGATTTTGTGTTTCTTAAACCCTTTTCCCTGGCAGTACTAAGGGTGTGAGAGATAACTCCTTATCACAGGAAATAACAGCCACTGTATCCTGATTCCGCGCAGTGGGAATAAAGAGAGTGTCTTTATCTGGGAGGCCATAATCCCGATTCCCTTTTATTAATTCACTCTTTCAATCATATTCTGAATCAGGTTACGAAGTGCCCAGCAATCCTCAGTATCATGGCCGGGGTGAATTGGAGTGGTAGTGACAAGTTTGGTCAAGCTTTAATTTCCTGGATCAAGGGTTGAATGGAGGTAATAAATCTACAACCATTATCTCGTTGATTAACATCTGGAGGATTTCCTCCATTGTCTGGTTCAGGTTAGTGAAATTCCTTTAAAATAAGATTTTCCTACCAGCTTGGAAATTCTCATCTTTGGCCATCTTGTCGGCCCAGGGTTCATGCTCATGAGACCGGTAATGATCCCTCGTGGGAATGGGACTTATCTCCAGTGTGGGAGGATTTATATCAGGCTGGTTAGTTTGGTTCATTATTTGTCTGGTGATCTGATGTTGGTATACAACCAGCTCTGCTAACTGTTCAATTTGTTCCTTGATAGACCTAATCTCCTATTCTATCAAGAATCGCCTTTCCAAAACTTCTCAACTGTTTGGGTTGTTGTTGCTAGATGGAGTCGATTCCCCCACATAACGAAGGTACTTGGATCCTTCTCCATTTCCTGTGTTGATCATATTGACATTTTCCTCTTTGTCCTGAGGGAGGGGATTGTCTTGTACACGCAGTTGCTCTGGTTTGGTTACCATAATCTCTCCATTGTCAATCAAGTCTTGGATGAGAGACCAACAGTCTTGGGTGTCATGGCCCGGAGATCCAGAATGGTAGGCACACTTCTTGCTTGGGTTAAAATTCCGTCCACCGGTGTTGGTTGGTGGAAGGAGTTGCACAATCTTTTTCTGTGCGGTTAATAGTTTCAGCACATTCTCGAGTGAATCCCCTAACGGGGTGAACGTTCTCCGACTCCTGGCCTCCAGATCTTTCTAAAATAGAGGGTTTGAAGGCTGAGCAGGAGTTTAAAAAGAGGTATAATTCCTCCTTTGAATGGGCATATTGCTTGACTCTCCCCTTGGATTCTGTCCTTGCAATACTAAGAACACTTCTTCATCTTTCTTCTTATGTACCCTCTGGGGATTACTCCCGTAATTATCGGACTGGATATGTTTGGCAACGGCTTCCAAGGCAGTCAGGTTCTTTATCTTCCCAGGCTTCAACCCCATTTTGACCATCTCACCGTGCTTGATCATCTCAGAAAATGGTTTTCCTATTCCTGCTAGGACCCTCTCGTAATATGGAGCTTCTTGAATATCGATGAAGGTCATGACTATCTTAGATTCAATCATAGGTGGAATGACTTGTTCTGCGACCTGCCTCCACCGTTGAGCATACTCTCTGAATGATTCAATACTTTGTTTCTTGAGTTTAGTTATCTGGTATCTGTCTAGAGCCAGCTGAGACTGGAAACTGTATTGACCGAGGAAGGCATGGGCTAACTCTTCCCAACTGTGAATTTTGGAGTTGTCTAGATGGGCGTACCAGGCTCTAGCCTCTCTGGTTAGACTCTTCTAAAATAATTGCATTCGAAGCTTCTATTCCTCTGCATAGGATCCGAGTTCTCCAATGAATACTTTCAAGTGAGTATAGGGGTCTCCCAATCCATCATACTTCTCAAAATCAGGATAGCGAGCCCCAGGGAATATACAGAGGTCTGAATAATTGACACTGCCAAATGCCCCAGTCCCTTTGATAGACCGAATGGTTTCTTCCATCTGCTATACTTTCTTTAGAATGTCACCAGCTTCCTGTTCTTTGCTGAGGGTGGTGATTTCAGGTCCTGGTTTTGTGGTCTAGGAATCTGAGTTTTGGCTTTTTCGGTCTCTTGACTGCAACCACTACCACCAGGTGTTCCCGGTTCTGTGTGAGCTTAGGCTTGCTTCCCTTTAAGAGCTTTACTTTGCTCTCTCAGGAAACTGGCTAATTCGGCTATCTGATTCTTCAGTCCTTCAAACTCTTCCCTTGAGACAGGGTAGATTCTGGCTGAGCACTGGAAGTTATGTCCGTGGATGGACTTAATACTTTCTTAGACTTAGATCTAGTAACCAGACCAATTTTTTACCTACAAACAAATGTAGGGGTGTCAATTTCCTGAGGTAGGTAGGGATAGGATGCATGCCATGATGTGTTTTTATGATTTTTTTAATCTTATCCTGCAAAATAGACGTCAGTTGTTTTGATGACAGGATGACAAGATGTATATAACAAGGAATGTATATTTATATTGTGCTCCTTTACATTGAAATTGAAAACTTGACATTGAATCGAAAGAGGAAGGCATGAAGAAGCTTCCAATCGGATTTGGTTAATCAGAGGCTGACCTATCTTAGGCTACTCTCGCGGATTTTTGGCATGAAGGTCCCCAGATCATCGCAATCTATTAGAGGGGAAATTAATCCGATCTTTCAATTGGATCGAATCTGGGTGGTGCATTTTCATGAGCCCCAGAGACTTAGCCATCCCCAGAGACATTACTTATCACCTACTGGTTTGCCTCCCGGAGGAGGAATCACACAACATACATTCACATACATCGTGTCTCACCGTTATGCATATGATGACATTGGTGCGAAGCACTAATATGGGTGTGAAGCACAAAAAAAGTAGAAAAACATTCATTCACATTCATTCAATGTAAAGACGCAACATTCACGCATTCATTTAATATAAAAGACGCAGCATTCACACATACGTAGTTTTAAAAGAGAAATGTTTGAAAAGATTTGAACGCGGCCTAAGCCCTCTACTGTCCCCAGCAGAGTCGCCACCTGTCGACGTCTGGAAAAAATCTGCGGGATGGGTCACAACCCCGATCTTTCTCTTTTCCTAAGTTATCTCTACCCTTACTCTTTTTATTTGCGAAAAAGATTTTGAAGGGTTTTTTAGGAAGAGGCCAACATGTATTATGTCGACGATTTGAACGTTTTACAAAGTTACCAATTGATATATTTGAAATAGTTGTACCAACTCAAACGAGTTTTATTTGAAAAGAGGCCCAATGTTGGGTATTTTCTATGCGCAACACGCAAGTGTACGTGGTCAACAAGTAATAAAGTGATAAATCGAATATCGTACCCACAAAGACAATAATTACTGTTTAATCAAACAATTACTAATTTTATAATATTTCAGCTTTATCAAACTAACAATTAAAAGATATTTTTATGACTAAATTGCTACTTAAACCAATCGCTACACTAAATCAAGAGTTTCACAAGTTTGAGAGAATTAAGCCTACAACTTCACTTATTATTTCACTTCAGATAATATCCTTTTTCCCCAGTTTATTTCAATTACCCCATATTATTAATCAAGAACACTAAAGCAGATAAAACCACCTCTCGATGCATAATATTTCTACTCACTCACATCCACATATGATAGAATTGAGCAAGACACCCTAATTAACTAATTCACTATATCTCTATGTGGATTACAATTAAAGAGAGTTTAATATCAAGTTCTCTATAAGATTACATATGGCGTAAAGGCATATCTCTACCCTAAACATGAATAATAAATTCCATCTATGCAGAAATCAAGAACATATGTCACTGTAGCTAGTTCTAATCCTATATGTCCTTTCTCAAGGTCATAAGGGATAACAGATAATTGTTGATCAGGCAGTTATACAAATTAAGAACACACATGGCAAATAATCTGGGAATAACATCCATAAACTGAGTTTAAGAATAATTAATCCTCCATTACATAGTAAGATCAGTCATAGGCTTAAACAAGTAATTAGTTCATATTAAATGAATAAAAACCCATAATCCACAGAGTATTGATCATAATGAATACAAAATAAAATGAATAGAGGAAGAAAGGAATATAAAACTCCTGTCATCACTGTCTCCAAGTTGCTTCGTGTTCCTCAGATCACGCTCCGCTTTAATTCTCCTTTTTTTTTGCATTTGTCTCCAAAACTAGGGTTTTTTTTTATATTATAAACTAACCTAATCTAATAATATATCTCCTAATAATACCCTCTATCTTCCCCATTATATCTCTTAGCTCCACACTTTTATATTGCTAATATGTTACCCTCCTTCTATACCATCTCACGTGCAGCCTTATATAATAGGTTCCACACCTAAGCTATCTAATAGAATATATTATATATAAGCTGCTGCTCCTTTTCTCCCTCACATGTTCGGTCAAGTTCCTTTTAGCTTTATATAATTTGTGGCCCACTAGCCTTTCAATTGCTAGCCCACAATCCGAATTGTAAAAGGATATTAGCAGCAGCAATCCACCTATATCCGGTTTATTGTAGCATTCGATTCGAATAAGAAAGTAATCAGCAGCTGCTCGCATCATCTCTTGTTGCGTCCGGTCCCATCTTTTATTCCAGCTGCCCATCAACTTATATCAGGTTCCTTTAATTAATAAATACAGAGAAGCCTTGTCATGCCCATGATGCACACATCCGTGTCTGAGAAGGAAAATTGAGCAGCTTGAGCGCGCCTCCCCACCCCAGCGGGGGAAATCCTTCACGAACTGCCGCCCCAGCGGGTTAACTTACTGCCCAGCGAATTCTTTTGCTAATTCCATGTGATGCATGGCTAATCTCATAGACTACATCTTGCTCTAGCCCACTTGATATAATTAGATTACTTGCCTGCATGGCCCATGATACTTTCCAAGCTGCTCTTCCTTTTCCATTGTGCTTGCATTATAGATTATACCATATATTATTTGCATGCTTGGCTTGCATGATTTGTGGGCTGGTCCACTCCTAACACCAATCCGTGGGCCATATACACATGCCTTGCCATAGTATCGCTTTAGTCTCTTTGCAAGCTGCTGAAATCATGGCCCATGTATGCTGGAAATGACTCTTTTATACTACTTTACAAATATTTTGCTTCTTGCACATAGTAACATAAATCCGAGTAAAACGATAATAAAAGCACTTAAAAACACCAAAACTCAAGCTATAATAAGTACCAATTCGTAGGTTCTAAACCCCCTCATCAAATACCCCCAAACTTGAGGCTTTGCTTGTCTTCAAGTAAAAAACCATGCATATGCAAGAATATACAATGATCATGAATGCAACTGTCAGTGTATACAAAGCTAACTCATCGTGCCTCAGATAATTCACAATAGATATAAACATTAAATCCAAACAGAGACGTATCCGCAATTAAAGCCAATATATGAATCTATACATGCCAACACCACTGCTATGTGTGTGCTCAACAACAAAATACTTAACTATAGATTAAATATATCACAAAATATGCGTCTTAGAATGCAATCACAGTTTTACCACAGAAATCGCATGAACAGTGTAAAATGAATTCAACTAAACGTCGACCAAGTCAGAAGTTAATATGGGAGATTTTCTATCTTTTTATTTACGGGGGCATTTTGCTCGTTTTCCCGTATCACAATTTTCCTTATGACTGTGCAATGTCTAATTCCCTTAGGCTCTTCAATGATACCCATGTAGCGAGCTTTCGACCAACGACTCCCAAACCGAATGGCTTTAGGGCGTTGGGTGTAAAGACATCCCCTAGGGCGTACTTACTCGAATATCAAAGGCTACGAAACTAAACTAGTCACGGTGTTTATTCAAAATTTTCTATATATTTTTTTTCTTTTATTTTCACATTTTGCAATTTTTTTTTCTTTCTTTTCTCATAATTTTTTTCTTTCAGATAGCTCTCATATCTTCTCCCAAACTTAGGTTTCAGTCTAATCTTAGTCACTACTACCAGTTCACTAAATTTCCTTTGTTGAAACCCAATTTCTGTTCAAAACGACCATTATGTGACTATTTGAACGGAGTTGACTAAATTTGTGTCTATTGTGCTAGCCGGTGCAATAATGTCAAACAGGTAAGGACTCATGTAAAGGTCTGAATACACATCATTGTTCTAGTTATCATCATGTTTATGTTCTTATGTAAACCCAGTGTCATCACAGGCTAAAGTTATTTACCACTGACATATTGACTCGTACAATCCTAATTAACAACACTTTTTTGGTCTTTTATGAATTTTCAAATTTTTTTATAAGCATAAAACTTAACAAAAGCTAATAAAACAAAAAAACTAATCTACTATGCAAATTATAACTAACATCTACTATTCATGCAACAAGCTAACAAAATTATGATGATTAATAAGCAAACACCCCCAAACTTAAACTAAATAATGTCCTCATTGTGAAAAATATAGAATTTAAGTGTCGAGGACTTCCCTGTTTTGTCAAGCATCCGGTCTAAATCCATGTTCTTGGATGAGGGCCTTTTCCGACACATAATCAAAACGTTTGGCGGCGGCCGCGCTCCGGAATTTTTTTTCTTGTCGAATTGTGGAGCGGCCGAGGAGGACCCTTTCCCCCTTTTGCCTTTTCTGTGGACGTGGCATGATCGTTGCTAGCCCGAAATTAAAGATTTTTCTGAAGAATTTTGGTTGAATTCTTTCGTCGAACACTTGGTGGGCGTTGTCACGAAGGTTTGATGTTGAGTGAAGTTTGCCTTGTTTGATTTTCCCAATTTTTGTTACTCAACCAAGCAATCAATTATAATATAACAATGATCCACCCATTCTTCACACGCAATTACACAATCCCAAGAGAATTATCAATTTTTCACTTTTGACCCACTTGAACAATTAGCACACTATACCTTAGTTTGCCGTTCCAGACTGATGTAGTGGACTATATGATTGATGGTCAATATATATGATGATTGCACTCCCCTTTGATTACGGCTCTGGAGGTGAGATGGTGGAAGAGTATCAAATTCGTATGGAGAAGGTTGCTACAATTGGGTGATTGGGTAATGCTAGATGGAGGTGAGGGGTGGTAATTACTCAGGATAGTTGGATTTTGTGTGGTGTGGGTTAAGGATTTGGGGTGGGAAGAATTGGGGTGGTGAAGGAGTTCGGTAGTGCGTAGTGGAGTGATAAGGTGGGTGAATTTGTATATAGGTTAGTGGAGGGGGAATTTGATAATGGTTAGGTAGTGATAGGATGCAGGCTTCTTTTCGTTGCAAGCCATTCAATGTTGCCGATTCCGCCTCTCCGCCCCAGCGGGACCTTTTCCTTTTTATTCCCCGCCCCGGCGGGTTAACTCACTGTCCGAGTTTTCTACTTTCCACCCCAGCGGATCTGTGCTACCTTTTATCCCCCCCAGCTGGTGATCATGTGTTGTGCAGATGAACTTTTGCTTTGCTTCATGCCATTCCTTGTCTTCTTATTCTACAGCTTAAGCATATCAACCACTTAGGTGAACTGGTGAACAAATGGGCTTTTACTCCCCTTGCTTTGGTTGTTGTAATGAGCCTTGTTCCATCACGAAATTGAACTTCCTTGTACTCCCTTTATGTGATGATTGGGCCCTCACCTTGATGTTTTGTTTGATTGATATTGCAAGTGTCCTGTATCAACGCACACCATAAAATTTGTTAGATATTATGAAGAAGAATTACTAAGTATTATATATTATTACAAATAACTGATATAAATATAAAAAAATAAAAAAATAAAAAATAAAATAACCGATGGGTTGCCTCCCATCGAGCGCTTAATTTTAAGTTTTTAGCTGGACTACTCCTTGCGGTTCGCTAATCTGGCTCCGCTGGAATGTTGTGGATGCTCTTGATTTCCATTGCGCATACCCAGCATTGTTTCAATGTTTGTCCTTTTTCATCAGGACTCTGCTCAAGTCTGCGACTGTCATCACCAATTCCACTTCTTTCACCAACTTTATCCCTAGACTTATTCTAAGCATCTTCGTTGCTATTTGTGATGTCAGGACTATCTTCGGCACTTCTCGGGAATGTGATTGCCTTAAACACTTGAAATTTCACTTCTTGGTCGTTGACTCTCATGGTTAATTCACCGTTTGGCACGTCAATCACAGTTCTGTCGGTGGCCAGGAACGGTCTGCCCAAGATTATTGGAATGTCCGTGTCCTCTTCATAGTCCAGTACCACAAAGTCTGTCTGTAAAATTAGCTTGTCAACCTTAACAAGAACAACCTCCACTATGCCGAATGGATACGTAGTCGTTCTATCTGCCAGTTGTAGAGTGATATTCGTTGGCTTGGCTTCCTTTAGACCTAACTTCTTGTATATTGACAGTGGCATTAAGTTGATACTCGCTCCCAGATCACATAATGCTTTTCCCATAAACTGGTTCCCGATTGAGCAAGGGATGTTGAAACTCCTCGGATCCTTCAATTTTGGCGGCAACTTTCTCTGGAGAATTGCACTACATTCTTTCGTTAATGCCATAATTTCATAATCGATCAACCTACATTTTTTCGATAGTATATCTTTCATAAACTTCATGTAACTAGGTATTTACTCTAGTGCCTCGACGAACGGAATATTGATATGTAGCTTCTTGAACACTTTTAGAAACTTTGTGAATTGTTGCTGTAGTTTCTCCTTATGGAGCCTTTGTGGAAATGGTGGTGGAGGATAAACTACTGGTGTAGCCACTTGTTCCTTTTCTGCAAGTTTTTCTCCTGCTTCCCTTTCCATTGTTTATTACTTACTGGTTTCAGCTTGCTCTTCGGTTCCCGGCTTCTCCAAATCCTGCTCCACTAACTGTTTCCCACTTCGAAGTGTTACAGTATAACATTACTCATGGCCTCCCCTTGGATTCTTTTCTGTGTCGCTTGGCAAAGTTACTTGGGGTCGATTATTCATTGCACTCGCGATCTGTCCCATTTGAATTACCAGATTTTTTATGTCCGCTGCCAGAGCCTTCGTCTTCGTTGCTCGAGCTCTCCTCACCACTTCATTTTCTGTTCTGACTCTGGCTATAGCCTCTTCCCAACCTAGCTTTTCCTCCTGCTGTGGTGCTGCCTGTTGCTGCTGATTCTGAAAACTAGGAGAGTATACTTGTCGTGGAGTCTGCTGCTGGTTCTGAGTCTGGGTGTTGCTCCATGAGAAGTTCGGATGGTTCCTATTCCCCTGATTGTATGTATTCTGGTATGTGTTGACTAGCCTATTGTAGTTAGCCACATAATGAACTGACGCTGGGTTAATTGCACACTGTTCAGTAGGATGTTATCCTGCACATAGTTCACATACGACTGCTACCTGCTGCACGTTTCCCGTTGACATGATATTAATACTCTTTTGTAATGCTGCCAGTTGTGCCAATATGGCTGTCGAATTATCCACTTGCAGAACACCTGCTACTGTGGGTTGAGACATTCTTTCAGTCGGCCACTGATAGCCATTTAAAGCCATTGTGTCTATCAATGCCCATGCTTCCTCAAATTTCTTCGTCATAAAAGCTCCACCTAAGGCTGCATCGATGCTAGTCCGTATCTGACTCGAAATCCCATTATAAAAAATACTAAGCTGCATCCAGTCCTTGATGTGGGCACTTTCTCAGCAGTTCCTTGTATCGTTCCCATGATTCATACAGTGGCTCACCTTGCATCTGTGCAAATGAAGATATCTCTGTTCTTATCTTATGTGTCTTCGATGGCGGGAAGAACTTGGCTAAAAATTTCTGAGCCAGATCATTCCATGTAGTGATTGACCCTGGTAGTTGGGAATAGAGCAAACCCTTCGCCTTATCTCTGAGTATGAACGGGAATAACCTTAATCTGAGCGCATTGTCTGACACTCCGTTGAACTTGAAGGTGTCACAGACTTATATAAAAGTGAAGATGTGTTCATGTGGGTCGTCGTTTGGAAGACCCCCAAACTGGCACATATTCTGCACCATCTGTATTGTGCTAGGCTTTATCTCAAAATTATTTGCATTAATTGCCGGCCTGGCTATACTCAAGTGAATTACCGAGATCTTTGGTGTAGCATAATCCATCAGTGGGTTGTCTTCCTGTTCTGCCATGTTTTCTCTGGGTGCTTCAAATTCCTCTCGATTCGTTGCAATCCACTTGGTTAACCTCCGAAACTGTTTGTCAATGTCGTCTTCGTAGGGCAATAAATCTGGCTTCTTCAATCTAGTTTGCATGCACTACTCGAATGTGCCTGAAATAACCAACAAACATAAAAAGAGTAATAATATATATATATATATATATATATATATGTTTAATTAAAATTGATCTACTTAAACTGATATTGTAAGTAATAAACGCAATTACTGTCCCCGACAACGGCGCCAAAAACTTGTTGGGTATTTTCTACACGCAACGCGCAAGTGTACGTGGTCAAAAATTAATAAAGTGATAAATCGGATATCGTACCCACAGAGATAATAATTACTGTTTAATCAAACAATTACCAATTTTATAATATTTCAGCTTTATCAAACTAACAATTAAAAGATATTTTTATGACTAAATTGCTACTTAAACCAATCGCTACACTAAATCAAGAGTTTCACAAGTTTGAGAGAATTAAGCCTATAGCTTCACTTATTATTTCACTTCAGATAATATCCTTTTTCCCCAGTTTATTTCAATTACCCCAGATTATTAATCAAGAACACTAAAGCAGATAAAACTACCTCTCGATGCATAATATCCCTACTCACTCACATCCACAGATGATAGAATTGAGCAAGACACCCTAATTAACTAATTCACTATATCTCTATATGAATTACAATTAAAGAGAGTTTAATATCAAGTTCTCTATAAGATTACATATGGCGTAAAGGCATATCTCTTCCCTAAACACGAATCATGAATTCCATCTTTGTAGAAATCACGAACATATGTCACTATGGCTAGTTCTAATCCTATATGTCCTTTCTCAAGTTCATAAGGGATAACAGATAATTGTTGATCAGGAAGTTATATAAATTAAGAGCACACATAGCAAATAATCTGGGAATAATATACATAAACTGAATTTAAGAATAATTAATCTTCCATTACATAGTAAGATCCGTCATAAGCTTAAATAAGTAATTAGTTCATATTAAATGAATAAAAACCCATAATCCACAGAGTATTAATCATAATGAATACGAAGTAAAATGAATAGAGGAAGAAAGGAATATAAAACTCCTGTCGTCACTGTCTCCAAGTTGCTACGTGTTCGTCAGATCACGCTCCGCTTCAATTCTCCTTTTTTTTTTGCTTTTGTCTCCAAAACTAGAGTTTTTTTATTATATTATAAACTAAGCTAATCTAATAATATATCTCCTAATAATACCCTCTATCTTCCCCATTATATCTCTCATCTCCACACTTTTATATTGCTAAGCTGCTGCCCTCCTTCTATACCATCTCACGTGCAGCCTTGTATAATAGGTTCCACACCTAAGTTATCTAATAGAATATATTTTATATAAGCTGCTACTCCTTTTCTCCCTCACATGTTCGGTCAAGTATCTTTTAGCTTTATATAATTTATGGCCCACTAGCCTTTCAATTGCTAGCCCACAATCCGGATTATAAAAGGATATTAGCAGCAGCAATCCACCTGTATCCGATTTATTGTAGCATTCGATCCGAATAAGAAAGTAATCAGCAGCTGCTCGCATCACCTCTTGTTGCGTCCGGTCCCATCTTTTATTCCAGCTGCCCATCAACTTGTATCAGGTTCCTTTAATTAATAAATACGGAGCAGCCTTGTCATGCCCATGATGCACACATCCGTGTCTGAGTAGGAAAATTGACCAGCTTGAGTGCGCCTCCCCGCCCCAGCGGGGGAAATCTTTCACGAACTCCCGCCCCAGCGGGTTAACTTACTACCTAGAGAATTCTTTTGCTAATTTCGTTTGATGCATGGCTAATCTCATAGACTACATCTTGCTCTAGCCCACTTGATATAATTAGATTACTTGCCTACATGGCCCATGATACTTTCTAAGATGCTCTACCTTTTCCATTGTGCATGCATTATAGATTATACCATATTGTTTGCATGCGTGGCTTGCATGATTTGTGGGTTGCTCCACTCCTAACACCAATCCGTGGCCCACGTACACATATACTTTGCCATAGTATTGCTTTAGTCTCTTTGCAAGTTGTTGAAATCATGGCCTATGTATGCTGGAAATGACTCTGTTATGCTACTTTACAAATATTTCGCTTCCTGCCCATAGTAACATAAATCCGAGTAAAACGATAATAAATACACTTAAAAACACCAAAACTCAAGCTATAATAAGTACCAATTCGTAGGTTCTAAACCCACTCATCACCCAATTGTTGGACGCTGTCGAAACTTGATCTTTGAAAACAAAGTTTTGAGTTCGGGGGCTTGGTTAAGTGTGGGGAAGGTGTTAGGCACCCCACAACTCCCGTGTAAACACGATACCACATCTTTTCAATATTTCCCTTTTAAATCTGCAATGTTTGTGTGAATGTTGTATGAAATTGGGCCTATGCTTTGATTGGAAGCATGTTTACGTATCGTTGAACCTATATACGAAGGGTTTGATTTGATTTGCTAAAAGTCTATAATTTTATTTGCAAAAGTGTTTGATTTGATTTGCAAAAAGCTTCTTTTTTTGAAAAGATTATTTGAATAATATTTTGAAAGAAGGTTTTCAAACCCTTACGCTAACATAGAAATTGAAGCATATCGATACTTTAGTTTTATCTTTTTAGCCTTAAGGCTCAATTTAAATGGTAATTGTCGGGCTACGAAGCATCCTCGATCTCAAAATATATACAAGTGTTGGTCTCCTCATGGGCATGATATCCATCGGAGGGACTCTGACACGACAAATAATATTTTCACTATGTTGAGACCTTAAATTCGAATAACCATTTTAAGGTTTTTTGTATGTACTTTTTTACAGAAAAACTGGCAGGGTACATTTGTAAAGTGGATTTTGTCCATCGTGGGAATCAGATTCTGATCAGGTTGATCATTAATCCCACGATTCCTAGGCTCACATAGGGAGGCCGATAAACCTGCACAGCTCAAATTTGTACAAAAATATATCCAAAAATTGCCAGAACCAAAGATTCATCAGTAAAACCTGGCTCGTACATGGCCGAAGCATCTCGTTCCCACTAGATAACGATCTAAGGGCAGCGAAGTAGCTTTTATAACTGAAACTAGAAAAATGCTAAATTTAAATAAATCTCAATCATCCTAGCTTTCCGATTCCGTCTGGAACTATTACTACTAGAAATTTGACATATAGCGACGAGATATAGCGATGACTGACACGGAACTGTCACTATAGGGTATCTATAGCGACTGTTATGGGGAACCGTCGGTAAATGCCTCTATAGATAATCTGTTCCGAGGGTCATTCTCTAGCCGTTGGTATAGAGGTTATTTTTAGACAAACCCTCCCATTTTTTCCCCAAATTATTTCAGAACTTCACTCCCATTTTTCCCCTAAATCATTTTCGCTCCTCTCTAGTCCTCTCTCTCCTCTCTAACACTGTCTCTCTCGTCTTCCCATTTCCCCCCAAGTCATTTCACTATCTACCATTCGTTAATCGATCAGTCACTCGTCATCTCCTACTCCGGTTGGGTGCACTTTTTTGGATCACGAAACCCTAGGCATCATCGGATCCGTTATAAGGAGTGGAAACTGAAACGTAATCTCCGGTTGACCTTTGGCAGCTTGAGGATAGGGTTAAAACGGAATCTCGGGTTTCAAGCACTTGAAGCTGCTGAGAAATACATTGAACCTTCATCAAGGTTGTTTCTTACATGAATTGTGTTTTAATTGAATACTTATATTTGTGCCTTGGTGTAATTCCTGGTGTTGACTCTTAAATAATATACTATGGCTTCAGTTTATTTCAGAATATATGTCAGATAGGTGTTTTGCTGCAATTGGGTTTGAAATTTGTTGTTATATTTGTCAAAAGGAAAACTTGAATTATACATTTATTCGGCATGCCTTTTTTGTTTATTGGTTTGTATTTGGTTGGAATGTTCATGTTGACTCCTTGTGGAGTATCTGAACTAATTATGTAGGACTTGCTTTGTGAATGCTTATAATTTAATAGGTTATGTTGTTCATTTGTTAAAAGTTGTGTTAGAATGATTAGTTTGATGAAGTTTTGTTGAGTTGATAGTGTTGGGTGTAAGTAAAAGATAATTGGTTGGATGGGTTTGAGATGCTTTTGAGAGATACAAATGTGGGTTTTTCCTTTTGTTTAAAATGTGGAGGAATGTTTTGAAAGACAGAGGTGTTTACATTGTTGTTCATGATTGTATATGTTTGAAATTTTAGTGCTTTGATATGGTATTATTTAGTGTTATTTGGTTGTGTGTTTTTTTTGTTTCTATATCATTGCTAATTGCTGAACAATGAGCTGATACATTCCAGGCTATGGATTGAGCTATATTTAAAGTTTTTTTGGAATTAATTGGTAGAAGACCTAAACTTTTTGTAGAGTCAGTCCTATCAACTTTTGAATCAGTTGCTTAGATTGTAACATTAAAATTGAATGTAATAGTAGACATCACCTGTCAATAGCTATAATATATAGTATAATTTTATGAAAAATGATTTTATTAGAAATAGGAGAAGGAGAGTACAAGGAGTACAACAAGGTTAGCCTGTTGGAAATGATGAGGTTAGCCTTGATTTTAGCTAGATTCTTAGTCTTTCAAATGAAAGAAGATAAAGGAAAAAGTAGGAGGGAACGAGATCCAACGAGATAAGCCAATGGCTATGACTCACACAACATCATACATTGGAGCCTTGTAACTTTTAATGGTCTTACTAGCTATGATCACTATAACTGACATAGAAATAGCAGTACAATAGTACTAAGAGGAATTATATTTTTAGATTAACAAGAGATGTTCGGAGCACATTCTAAGCCTGCAACTTCTTTCAATGTTGACCTCTAACCATTTACCATGTCCATCCATTCCTTTTTTACTTTCATCATCTTTTTTTGCCATGAATTTCTCTTCGTCCCTTCCATATACTTTCTTAATTCTTCCTATTTGGTACCTAACATCTAATGGTTGTTCAATTTGAATTAGGGACACAATATCATGGATAAGAGGTGGATGGAAATACCAAGATATTCTAGAGAATATCTTACAGGCCTAGAAAGATTTTTGAACTTTGGTTTCTAAAAAGTGGGCATGGTCACGAGAAGAATTCCTTGCCCATGTAAGAATTGTGTGAATGGAAGATACCAGATTCGAACAACTATTCGTGAACATTTAATTTATGATGGATTTATGTTTGGCTACACGAATTGGGTGCATCAAGTGGAAGATGAGATTGTTAGGGATATAAACAATGATGATGTTCACGACGAACCATCCCAATTCGAAGATGATCATCGTATGACTGAGATGGTAAATGATATATTTAGGGATCACGGTGTGGAATCATCGGCTAAAGCTATAAAATATCAAAAGTACATGTCAGAGGCCAATAAACCTTTATATCCTGGATGTGAAACTGAGACTGTCCTTTCGTTCATTGTATGGCTTTTCAATCATAAAAATGTTAGCAAATGGACTAATATATCTTTGATGGTCTGCTTCGTAAGTTCAAGTCATCATTTCCAACATTTACAAACTTGCCTGATAATTTTTATAAAATGAAGAAAATGGTTGGAAATTTGGGGTTTGGTTATGAGAAGATTGATTCATACGAGAATGACTGTATGCTCTTTTGCAGGGAGAATAAAAAATTTGAGTCTTGTACAGTTTGCAAATCATTGAGGTGGAAGCAGACTGAGGTGGTTGTAGCAGAGAAGGCACAAAGAGATACAAATGCTAAGAGGAGCAAAGTAAGCTGTGAAGAAATTATGTTATTTGCCGTTAATTTTGAGATTGCAGAGGCTATTTATGTCTGTAGAAACTGCAAAATATATGATGTGGCATCATGTAAAGCGGAAAAAAGATGGAGTGAATCGTCATCCAGCTGACTTTGTTGCTTGGAAGCATTTGGATACAATGTACCCTACATTCTCTCAAGAACATCGAAATGTAAGGCTCGGACTGTCCACTGATGGCATGAGTCCCTTTACCCATGGGTCACCATATAGTATATGTCCAGTGACAGTTGTTGTCTATAACTTACCACCGTGAATGTGTATGAAGCAGCAGTATTTTATCATGCCGTTGTTAGTACCTGGACCAAACTCTCCATGTAATGATATTGACGTGTATATGCAACCTTTAATCGAGAAGTTGAAGATACTATGGAGTAATGGGGTTGAAATGTATGATGTATGTACCGGTACAAAGTTCCAAATGCGTGCTGCACCATTGTGGACAATTAGTGATTTTCCAGCTCTTGCTATGTTGTCTGGTTGGAGCACTAAAGGTAAGTTGGCTTGTCCATCATGTCAAATGAGCACTCATTCTCGTAGACTACAAAGTAAGGAATGTTATATCAGGCATCATTATGTTTTGGAGTCGGGTCATAGTTATAGGTTTGATACACGAAGATTTAACGGAGACTGTGACCATAATAAAGCTCCAGTGGTGCTATCAGGATTTGATATTCTTAAACAAGTTAATGCCATTAATGTCACTTTTGGAAAGACACTCACTAGCACGAAGACCATTCCCCATGACTCAAAACATAATTGGAGGAAGAAATCAATTTTCTTTGAATTGCTATATTAGAAGATACTTTTGTTGCGCCACAATCTAGATGGAATGCATATTGCCAAAAACATTTGTGATAGCTTGATAGGGACATTGTTGAGTGTGCAAGGAAAGACAAAAGATAATTTAAAAGCACGATTGGACTTGATGGAAATGGGTATAAGAAGAGAGCTCCATCTAAGACCCGTGCAAGCAAGCGATTCAAAGTACCTTTAGCCGACTGCAACCTACTCGATGTCTAAGAAAGAAAGACATGAGTTCTTGCAAGTGTTGAAAAATGTTAAGGTACCTGATGGATATGCTTCAAATATTTCACGTTGTGTCAATTTTAAGGGGGCAAGATTTCAGGTCTTAAAAGTCACGACTGCCATATTTTAATGCAACAATTACTTCCAATAGCAATACGAGGTACCAACTTGCCTCGACATGTCTGCTCAACGATAATTGAACTTTGTAACTACTTTAGAGAAATATGTTCCAATTATAACACATCGGAAGATTATGAACGGTTGAACAAGAAAATCCCATTAATACTTTGCAAGCTTGAGATGGTGTTTCCTCCTTCTTTCTTTGATATAATGATACATTTGTGTGTCCACCATGCTGAAGAGGCGTGGATAGCTGAAAATGTGAAATATCGACAAATGTGGGCTTTTGAAAGATACATGGGCAAGTTAAAAGGGTATATTCGCAACAGAAGTCGTCCAGAAAGGTCAATTGTAGAAGGGTATATTGCTGAAGAGTGTGTTACATTTTACTCAAGATATTTGAGTCAGAATAATGCTACATGGAACCGAGTTGGAAGAATTGAAGATGGATACGAACAGGGGGAATCAAGTCTCTCCGTATTCAGAAACATAGGTCGATTTCTTAATGCCCCAAAAGATTGTGTTCTATATGGAGATGATGTCAAGAGTGCACACATGTATGTACTACTTAATTGTAAAGAGGTCGAGTCATATCTAAGGTGAGTAAATAAAGAATATATTATTTTTTTTTGTTATATAGCTATAACAAAAAAAATTATTATTTTTTATTTTTTTGTAGTATTTGGCAAGATTCGTATATGTTACGACGTGAAAAGTGTGACGCCCCCAGAATAGGTCCATTCAACCCAACCCATTCTGAGTCGCCAAATACA
Source organism: Panax stipuleanatus (assembly GCA_020205555.1). Lineage (NCBI taxonomy): Eukaryota > Viridiplantae > Streptophyta > Magnoliopsida > Apiales > Araliaceae > Panax > Panax stipuleanatus. Next base: position 68,727,563 of record CM035121.1, read on the forward strand.
TGGTACAGAATTCAAATACAAACTTTATATCATACGGTCGTGCAAAATACGACCACACAACTGTGAGTCTCAGTACAAATATGTAGAAAATATTAAGATTCAAACTAAGTCCTCATTACAATTATGATCACACTATTTATCAGAAATAGTGAGGACTACTACTGCTCTAACTCGGACCATCACTCCATTCCCCGACTAGTACCCGCAATATTCTCATTTCCTGAAGAGAACAATGGAAGAAAAGGGTGAGCTCAACTAGCCCAGTAAAGAATATTATGACTAAGATAATGAAAAATAAATTATCGTTAGTCTTCAACAGTTCAGATAAAATATTATGGACAACAAGTTTTAGATCAATATTCGCAGCGGAAATAACAAATCATTAGAAGAGTTAAGCAGAGAATGAAGTCTACTATCTTCTATGATTTAAAGTCCATCATCAATATTTTATCCCTGTAACATCAATCAATATATATCTCGAATCAAATATTCATCTTTGCACTACAGGCTAAAGATATTCATTTATATCACCAGTGATCATGTTCATCTCAACTCCTGTCCATCTTTGCACTACGGGCCAAAGATATTCATCAGGTAATCATCTTTGCACTACAGGCCAAAGATATTCATCAAATAATCATTCATCTTTGCACTACAGGCCAAAGATATTCATTTGTATCATCATTTAAGACTGAGGATGATGAAAAATAATATAAAAACGAATCCAGTGAGATAAAGGACAAAAATTAGGAATTCGTAATTTAATTTATCCAAGTTCATGAATACTCCGTAATAATCAATTGTGGAGCAAAATTCAAGAATGAAGTTTCAAACTTGGATCCAATCAAAGATTAAAAAAAAATATTTTTTTTTACCGTGAATAGTAACTCATGAATAGTAACCCGTGAATAGTAACTTGTCATAAAAAAAATAAAAATTTCATAACAAGTTCAGACCAATATTTCAGTGAAATAATATTTCATACGAGTATGAATGAATATACGAAACTGTAATTGGATTTTCACCCGTCATGCGGTAATCCGCGTAGACAGATCATTTCCACAATTTAATAGAAATGAATACGAAGGGTGATTCACCACGCATGCGGTAATCCGCGTAAACAGATTATTCCCACAGATTATTAAGGAATTGAATGAATACAAAAGGTTTTCACCAGGCATGCGGTAATCCGCGTAGACAGGTTACTCCCACAGATCAACAAAGAATGAATACAAATGGTTATTCACCATGCATGCGGTAATCCGCGTAGACAGGTTACTCCCACAGATCAATAAAGAATAGAGTAACAACCCTTACGAGTATTGAAAGAAAATAGCATTCTTTATGAATATAAAAGAAATAATACCCCTTACCTCAGTAGAAGATTGGATACTGGAGTAGTGTAGTAGCAGAATACTCTTCTTCTTTTTCTCTCTATAATTTTTCTCACTATAATAACTTTGTTCTTCAAGAATGGTGAGAAATGAATGAAATTAGCTTGCTATTTATAGGCTAGAAAAAGGTTGGACAATTACACTTTAGTACCTCCATCTTTGCCTAAATTTTTAATTTAGTCCCTCAAGTTTATAAATCTTGCACCTCCACCCCTGCAACTACCCACCAACTATTTATTATCCACCAATAAGTGGGTCCCACATGTTAACCACCCATTAATTGCTCATTTATCTGATTAATTCTCCGTTAGGTCAATTTAACATCCGAAAATTAACTATTATCGAAATAAATGTCGATTTCTACTAACATTAATATTTCCAACACAATGAAAATATTTTTATCAACCATTCATCAATTATTATATAAATTAATATTACAGAATCACAATAATGACAACCAGGTCGTTCCCAGGAAAGAGGGGGCCTTCCGATAAGGACTTCTCCTTACTGGCGCGCAATTAAATAACCCCTCCTAGACAGAACTTCCTTAGACATTGTCAATAATGCTATCTAATAATATTATTCAAATAATATGAATTATTGAGTTGATAACGTGAAATACTGTGCAACGACAATTATTGAATCAATACTACAAAATATCAACTGTAGCCATTATTGAATAAAAAATAGCAACGTAGCAATTATTGAGTCAATAAAATATCAATGCAGCAATTATTGAGTCAATAATATAAAATATTAAACAGTAAATACTGTAACAATTATTAAATACTGAGTGACTTCTTACGTAAGCATCAATAATCAAAGATATTGTGCAATACCGTGTGCTACTTTGCAACAATGCGTATTACTGTATTTTTATCACCGGGTATTTTAACAGTTTAACGGTAAAAGTTTTGCCGTGAAAATGTTATTTCTGTCGCTTTCTATATCCGACAATTATTCTGTTGTGGGGTCCACCAATGGCTGCGCCGTCGTACGAATATTCTCCGACAAAAGAATATTCTCCGACACAACGAATATATTATGACCACTTGCTTACTTTGTAAAATTTGCACATTCCATCCATAACTTACCACATTTATCAAATCAACACCTTACTATATCAAAATAATATATAGAGGAAATTAAATTTTTATTTATAAAAGTTGGGGTCTTACAACCTCCCCTCCTTATGAAATTTCGTCCTCGAAATTAACGTACGTACCTGGTATGTCGAAAAGGTGAGGATACCTCGCTTTCATTTCCGATTCTAACTCCCAGGTCATTTCCTCGATATCATGGTTCCTCCACAAAACTTTAACTTGAGGTATAATCTTCGAGCGTAGGACATGTTCCTTCTTATCCAAGATCTTGACAGGTACCTCCTCGTACGTTAAATCTTCAGCTATCTCGTCTGGTTCTAACTCAATAATGTGATTTAGGTCTTTCACATATTTACGTAACATGGATATGTGAAAAACGTTATGAACACGAGACATGCTTGGAGGTAAAGCGAGTCTATAGGCCACCTTTCCTACTCGGTCAAGGATCTCATATGGACCAATGAATCGTGGATTGAGCTTTCCTCTCTTCCCGAATCTCGTAACTCCTTTCCATGGAGCAACACGTAACAATACATGATCTCCGACATTAAATTCTACGTCTCTTCGATGAAGATCCGCATAACTCTTTTGTCGATCTTGTGCCGTTTGTATACGTTGTCGGATTATTTGAATCTTTTCCGTAGTCATACGTACTAACTCTGGTCCTAACAATGTTGCTTCACCCACCTCGTCCCAACATACTGGAGAATGACACTTTCGTCCATACAACGCCTCGAATGGAGCCATGCCTATACTTGCCTGATAACTGTTGTTGTAGGAGAATTCCACCAATGGTAAGTACTTGTCCCAACTCCCTTTGAAATCTAGAACACAGAGTCTCAATAGATCTTCAAGAGTTTGAATAGTCCTTTCCGATTGCCCGTCAGTTTGAGGATGATATGCAGAACTGAATCGTAGATCAGTGCCCATAGCTTTCTGCAAACTGACCCAAAATTGTGAAGTAAATCTTGGGTCACGATCCGAAATTATGGATACTGGCATGCCATGCAATCTCACAATCTCATTTATGTACATATGAGCAAGACGTTCCAGTGAATAAGTTTCTCGTATAGGCAAGAAATGAGCAGACTTAGTTAATCTATCGACAATAACCCAAATTGCATCTATGCCTTGAGAAATCTTGGGAAGACCCGTAACGAAATCCATGGTAATGTGTTCCCACTTCCATTTCGGAATCTCCAGTGGTTGCAATGGACCCTTCGGTACTTGATGCTCAGCCTTTACACGTTGACAAGTTAAACATCTAGAGATGAACTCCGCGATCTCTCTCTTCATATTGCTCCACCAAAATGTATGTCGAAGATCACGATACATTTTAGTACTCCCAGGATGGATCGCAAACGGTGTGTTGTGTGCCTCCATCATGATTCTATACTTCAAGTCAGAATCGTTAGGAACACAAAGTCTGGAGTTGACTCGAAGTATTCCCTCTTCATCGATTCTTGCTTCTGGAATTGCACCTTCTTGCGCCTTCTTCTTCATCTTCATCAACTCCGGATCTGTAGATTGAGCAGCTTTAACTTTATCAATTAAAGCTGGTTCTACGCGTAAACTTGACATCATCATGTGGGTCCCCGGAATCTTGAACTCTATCTCCATCCTTTGTAAGTCACACAAAATGGGCCTTTGTGTTGACAGCATCGCACTCATTCCCGCATATGATCTTCTACTTAACGCGTCTGCTACCACGTTTGCTTTTCCAGGATGATATTGGATGGTATGGTCGTAATCTTTCAACAACTCAAGCCAACGTCGTTGCCGCATGTTAAGTTCCTTCTGGGTAAAGAAATATTTGAGGCTCTTATGATCTGTATAGATCTCCACTTTCTCCCCATACAGGTAGTGTCTCCATATCTTCAACGCAAAAAACGACTGCTGCCAACTCTAGATCATGAGTAGGATAATTCCTCTCATATTCTTTGAGTTGTCGTGAGGCATAGGCTATGACTTTCCCATGTTGCATGAGAACACATCCTAACCCCTTGCCCGAAGCATCGCTGTAAATGACAAATCCATCCGAACCAGATGGTATTGTCAGAACAGGTGCCGAAATGAGTCTCCTCTTGAGCTCTTGAAAGCTCTTCTCGCATTCCTCGTTCCATACGAATTTTGTATCTTTTCGAGTCAGCTGAGTTAATGGAGTAGCGATTCGAGAAAATTCTTCCACGAATCTCCGATAATAACCAGCTAAGCCCAGAAAGCTACGTACTTCGGTCACCGATTTAGGTTGTTCCCAACTTTGTATTGCTTCAATCTTCGCCGGGTCAACAGATACCCCATGTTTTGATACCACGTGCCCAAGGAATGCTACTTCCTCAAGACAGAACTCGCATTTCTTCAATTTGGCATAAAGCTTGTTATCACGAAGCCTTTGAAGTACCATCTTCAAGTGGTGGTTATGATCTTCACGGCTTTTAGAATAGATGAGGATGTCATCAATAAAGACAACCACAAACTGATCTAAATATTCTTTGAATACACGGTTCATCATATCCATGAAAGCAGCAGGAGCATTAGTCAATCCAAAAGACATGACTAAGAACTCATAATGCCCGTACCGTGTTCTGAAAGCAGTCTTTGGAATATCCTCAGTTTTAATCTTCAACTGATGATATCCAGAACGAAGATCGATCTTTGAAAAAAATTGCGCTCCTTGCAACTGGTCGAACAGGTCATCAATACGAGGTAACGGATACCTATTCTTAATGGTGACATGGTTCAACTCCCGATAGTCAATACAAAGTCGCATACTCCCGTCTTTCTTCTTTACGAATAAAACAGGAGCACCCCAAGGAGACGTACTAGGACGAATAAAACCGATATCTAACAACTCTTGTAATTGGACCTTTAACTCCTGAAGTTCAATAGGAGCCATTCGATATGGGGTTTTAGAAATGGGCTTTGTACCGGGCTCAAGGTCAATAAAGAATTCAACTTCACGTTCTGGGGGTAGACCGGGAAGTTCTTCGGGAAATACATCAGGAAACTCATTAACAACGGAAATATCATTCAAATCTGATGTATTCTGATTTAGATCAGTGACATGAGCTAAGAGAGCTTGACATCCGTTTTTCAATAAACGAATAGCCTTGGGATTTGAAATGATATTGACTGATTTTAGTGGTTTGGTGGTTTGGATTCGCACAACAGGTTGATTAGGAATATAAAAACTAACAACCTTACGAAAACAATCAATTTTGGCATGGTAAGTGGTTAACCAGTCAATTCCTAAAATCACGTCAAATGCAAGTATTTTCAAAGATATAAGATCAACAGGTAAGGTAAGGGTACCAATCTGAATCAAGCAAGATTTGTAAACTGTAGATGTAACAAAGGTTTCTCCTAACGGAGTTTCAACAGATAAGTCAAAGTCTAATTTATCAGAAGTCAAGTTCAAACGTTGAGCACAAGCAGGTGAAATAAATGAATGGGTAGCACCGGTATCTAACAAGGTGTAAACTTCGCAAGAGTTTATGATTAGCTTACCCGTAATAACCTCTTTCGGGTTCCTTGCTTGCTGGGCAGTCACGACAAAAGCTCTTCCAGGAACTACCGACTTTGACTTGTCTGGAACAGCCTTAGGGATCACTACCCCTGCTGGACTTGGTTTCGCCACAGGACACACTCGAGCTATATGTCCTTCCTTTCCACAGTTATAACACACCTTAGATTGTTGTGTGCAGTTAGGACTGATGTGTCCCTCTTGCCCGCATTTATAGCATACGACTGGCGGTCGTTCTCCGCCCCTAGAAACAGTTGGTGCTGCTGTTGACGTCTTCACGTTCTCATTGTTGTACCTTCTCTTCTTGAAATCTCCCCCCGACTCACTTCTTCTATTATCATGGCCACGATTACCACCGGAGTGGTTACCGCTTCTGTCATGATGCTTTCCTCCCTGCTGGTTGTCATTGTTTCGATGACTGCTGCCACCGGTACGACCTTGGTTGTTGTCCTTTGGTTGAACGTAATCACTATCTCGTTCTAATAACTGGGCCCTGTTCACTACATCCGAATATAAAGAAAATTTGTGAGAAATGAGGTATTGACGAATCTCGGGTTTCAAACCTCTCAGAAACATCCGCGTCATACGTTCCTCATTCTCCACCAAATGAGGTGCAAACCGGGATAACTCCGCGAACTTAGCCTCGTACTGGGACACCGTCATGTTGTTCTGTTCTAGTCTGATAAACTCTACCTCTTTCATGTGACGAATACTTTCTGGAAAGTACTTGTCATTGAACAGTTTCTGAAACGTCTCCCAAGACATCTTGAGTGCGGCAGGCTGGGTACGCTTCACAGATTCCCACCAGTAATCTGCCTCTCCACGAAACATAAACGTGGCGAATGAAACCTTCTGTTCCTCCGTGCATCCCAAGACATCAAATATCTTGGTAATCTGCTTAACCCACGTCTCTGCCTTGATTGGATCTGGCTTTCCCTGAAACTCTGGTGGTCCCAACTCTTTAAACTGCCTGGCAGTGACAAGCCGCGAGTTATTATTTCCACCTGTATTATGAACACGAGTCTCCCTCGTCTGGTTTTGCATGAACTGCAAAAAACTTCTGAACATCCCGTCATTTATCATTTCTTCGGTAGGGTTGTTTACAGGAGAATTGTTGCCTTCCTGTTGTACGTTCTCTTGGTTGGTGATTAAAGGTGTCTCAACGGTCTCATTCACTCCATTGTTAAGATTTTCAGCTGCCATTCTCAAATACTGCCATAAAACAAGGGTTAATCAAATAAATTAACATATCACATATCAACCCTATGTTCCGACCGACAAAATAAATACCACATAAGCTTAGGTAGGACAAACACTAGCGAAGGATTTACTCGTCTCTCCCCTCCTAGTTCTATTCCCAGATCTCCGCCAGAGATCATATCCCTAAGCTCTGATACCAACTGTGACGCCCCCAGAATAGGTCCATTCAACCCAACCCATTCTGAGTCGCCAAATACATGGTACAGAATTCAAATACAAACTTTATATCATACGGTCGTGCAAAATACGACCACACAACTGTGAGTCTCAGTACAAATATGTAGAAAATATTAAGATTCAAACTAAGTCCTCATTACAATTATGATCACACTATTTATCAGAAATAGTGAGGACTACTACTGCTCTAACTCGGACCATCACTCCATTCCCCGACTAGTACCCGCAATATTCTCATTTCCTGAAGAGAACAATGGAAGAAAAGGGTGAGCTCAACTAGCCCAGTAAAGAATATTATGACTAAGATAATGAAAAATAAATTATCGTTAGTCTTCAACAGTTCAGATAAAATATTATGGACAACAAGTTTTAGATCAATATTCGCAGCGGAAATAACAAATCATTAGAAGAGTTAAGCAGAGAATGAAGTCTACTATCTTCTATGATTTAAAGTCCATCATCAATATTTTATCCCTGTAACATCAATCAATATATATCTCGAATCAAATATTCATCTTTGCACTACAGGCTAAAGATATTCATTTATATCACCAGTGATCATGTTCATCTCAACTCCTGTCCATCTTTGCACTACGGGCCAAAGATATTCATCAGGTAATCATCTTTGCACTACAGGCCAAAGATATTCATCAAATAATCATTCATCTTTGCACTACAGGCCAAAGATATTCATTTGTATCATCATTTAAGACTGAGGATGATGAAAAATAATATAAAAACGAATCCAGTGAGATAAAGGACAAAAATTAGGAATTCGTAATTTAATTTATCCAAGTTCATGAATACTCCGTAATAATCAATTGTGGAGCAAAATTCAAGAATGAAGTTCAAAACTTGGATCCAATCAAAGATTAAAAAAAATATTTTTTTTTACCGTGAATAGTAACTCATGAATAGTAACCCGTGAATAGTAACTTGTCATAAAAAAAATAAAAATTTCATAACAAGTTCAGACCAATATTTCAGTGAAATAATATTTCATACGAGTATGAATGAATATACGAAACTGTAATTGGATTTTCACCCGTCATGCGGTAATCCGCGTAGACAGATCATTTCCACAATTTAATAGAAATGAATACGAAGGGTGATTCACCACGCATGCGGTAATCCGCGTAAACAGATTATTCCCACAGATTATTAAGGAATTGAATGAATACAAAAGGTTTTCACCAGGCATGCGGTAATCCGCGTAGACAGGTTACTCCCACAGATCAACAAAGAATGAATACAAATGGTTATTCACCATGCATGCGGTAATCCGCGTAGACAGGTTACTCCCACAGATCAATAAAGAATAGAGTAACAACCCTTACGAGTATTGAAAGAAAATAGCATTCTTTATGAATATAAAAGAAATAATACCCCTTACCTCAGTAGAAGATTGGATACTGGAGTAGTGTAGTAGCAGAATACTCTTCTTCTTTTTCTCTCTATAATTTTTCTCACTATAATAACTTTGTTCTTCAAGAATGGTGAGAAATGAATGAAATTAGCTTGCTATTTATAGGCTAGAAAAAGGTTGGACAATTACACTTTAGTACCTCCATCTTTGCCTAAATTTTTAATTTAGTCCCTCAAGTTTATAAATCTTGCACCTCCACCCCTGCAACTACCCACCAACTATTTATTATCCACCAATAAGTGGGTCCCACATGTTAACCACCCATTAATTGCTCATTTATCTGATTAATTCTCCGTTAGGTCAATTTAACATCCGAAAATTAACTATTATCGAAATAAATGTCGATTTCTACTAACATTAATATTTCCAACACAATGAAAATATTTTTATCAACCATTCATCAATTATTATATAAATTAATATTACAGAATCACAATAATGACAACCAGGTCGTTCCCAGGAAAGAGGGGGCCTTCCGATAAGGACTTCTCCTTACTGGCGCGCAATTAAATAACCCCTCCTAGACAGAACTTCCTTAGACATTGTCAATAATGCTATCTAATAATATTATTCAAATAATATGAATTATTGAGTTGATAACGTGAAATACTGTGCAACGACAATTATTGAATCAATACTACAAAATATCAACTGTAGCCATTATTGAATAAAAAATAGCAACGTAGCAATTATTGAGTCAATAAAATATCAATGCAGCAATTATTGAGTCAATAATATAAAATATTAAACAGTAAATACTGTAACAATTATTAAATACTGAGTGACTTCTTACGTAAGCATCAATAATCAAAGATATTGTGCAATACCGTGTGCTACTTTGCAACAATGCGTATTACTGTATTTTTATCACCGGGTATTTTAACAGTTTAACGGTAAAAGTTTTGCCGTGAAAATGTTATTTCTGTCGCTTTCTATATCCGACAATTATTCTGTTGTGGGGTCCACCAATGGCTGCGCCGTCGTACGAATATTCTCCGACAAAAGAATATTCTCCGACACAACGAATATATTATGACCACTTGCTTACTTTGTAAAATTTGCACATTCCATCCATAACTTACCACATTTATCAAATCAACACCTTACTATATCAAAATAATATATAGAGGAAATTAAATTTTTATTTATAAAAGTTGGGGTCTTACAAAAAGCGTAAGCAAAAACTAACCCCAAGGGAACTTGACAATGTCAAGAAAAAAGAATTTCCTGAATGGTTTAAGAATTATGTAAGTACTACGATATGTGAACGTAATTTCATGAATACCTTTGTAATGTTTATTAATAATAAATTGATGGAATTTTCTTATATCGCTACCATTTTGTAGATGGAAACTGTGAATAATGATGTGTCTAAGGAAATAAACACTCTTGCATTTGGCCCAAATTTGATAGGCTGGAGAGGAGATGGTTATTTGGTAAATGGGTATCGATTCCATACTACAAGTTGTGAGAGTAAGAGGAGAACACAGAATAGTGGGGTATATGTGGTAGCAACTACTCATGGATATTCCTTTGCTAGAGACCTAAATCCTAGAGAAGATGTTGTTGAATATTTTGGTATTTTAGAAGATGTTGAATTAGACTATTATGGATCTGGCAAGGTTGTCCTATTCAAGTGTAACTGGTATGACAGTTTAGCACGTGATAGAGGGATCAAAACTAATGACTATGGCTTCACGCTTGTAAATTCTCAAAAGTTTGGTTCGGCTGATGAGCCCTTTGTAATGCCATCTCAGGTTCAACAAATATTTTATGTTAATGATCAAAGGGATAACAATTGGCGTGTCGTTATAAGAACAAAACCGAGAGATTTATGTGAAGATGCTGAAGTAGATTCTGATAGTGACGAGTTACCCAATACCAATGAAGATTTCATCACTCCAGTTGTAGAAGTTGATATTGAAAACATAAATTGGATTAGGATCTCAAACTGATACTTAGAAGTAAGCAAAAGATAGGATCTCAAATTGATACTTCTCGTTCCAAAAGACGAATAATTGAACATATTGAAGAAAGAAGATGAAGACGAAGACAAAGATGAAGACGATGAAGAGGAGGGTCCCGAAGATGAAGAGGAGGGTAATAGTGAGGAAAATGAAGATGGGGAAGAATGATAAAATGATAAACCAGTAATATGTGATTTAGTTGTTTTGTTTAAATCTTTATATAGATCATTTGACCACAAAATGTTTTTGTAAGCCTAAAAAGTTTAGAAACCTATTTTGGAATGAAAGTCATGTTCAAGAGCTAGTGAGACAATAGTAGAGAGCAAGGAAGCCTTTGTAAAGATGCAAACTGTTTCAATTTGTTTGCTAAAATGCCTAAGAAAGGGCTGTTATGTGTTATATGCTATGTTGAGTGTGCAATCAAGTTCCAGATCTTGTCTATGTGCTATAATGATAAACCAATGCCTACATGTATGCTTAAATGCTAAATGTGATATGAACTAGAGAAGTATGATTATTTTATACCTTAATAAACTCATGCCTTGAGAATAAATTATGACAAAATGATAGAAGGTATATAATGTGCAAAAAGAGTAATAGTTATCAGCAAAACAGAATGGGATATGCACTTTCAAAATGGCTTAATGATAGATGATGATCTTAATAATCCAAGACATTATATAGTATGGGATATATACTTCAAAGTGCCACCCTCATTTAAGAAGTCAAGTGGACTCACTCCATTCAAAGAGCCTACTTGGATTGATGAATTTGTGCTTGTAATGATTTCAAATACAATTTTTCGGAGGAAGAAAAAAAACATATAATAAGAAAAGTTAATATAAAATAATATATTGAATTATAATTAGTAAATGTTTCATCATACGTGATTTAATTTTTGAAAAGAAAGTTTTAAAAAAAAGAATGTGAATCTTTATCTTCTTTACCTTTTTTTCTTTTCTTTTCTGAAAACTCTCGGACAGAGTGTTAGCCAAGATCGGGTTGAAATATTTTTCAATACCAGTATGGGCAATTAAGTAATTTTAACATGATGTATTCGCGTAAACCCCTTCTGAAACCCTATCAACATTTATGCCTAAACCCAAAATAGGCTGCAGGCGGGAATAAAGGTTTTCTCCAAATCTCTGTTGTTGTGTTTTGTTCTTACTTTCATTGGAATAAATTACTTTATAGATAAATTTTGAAGTTTTGTTTGCATTTATTCTATTTCTTTGGTTTTGATGTTTCAGTTGAACAAGGGAAAAGTTGTTGTTGTGGGTCTTGGGCACCATGATAGGGAGGGAAAGCTGATTCCTGTTAGTGTGAAAGAGGGAGACACTATTCTGTTACTTGAATATAGAGGAACTGAAGTAAAGCTTGGTGACAAAGAGTAAGATTATTTTTGTTGAAGCCTATTTTCCTGTCATATACTGTGTTTTCTTCAAGCTTGTGATGATGTGACAAAAGGCTTTAAAATTGTTTCTTTTCCTGCTTCAACAAAGTATTAAAACAGAGCTCTTTGTTTCTTTACAACAAATGTCATGTATCCTACAAACTACTGAAAAAGGACTTATGGTTGGCTAGGTAATTTATGGATTTTACAAGTTCCACAGGGGGATTTTATATAGCCTACATTTATACATACTATACATGACTATATATATTGTCCGACTCTCCTATTCCTGGGAAAGTCTTCATATATATTGACCGACTCTCCTACAATATTTTTTAGGTTACTTTAATGGCTTCTAATAGAGCGTCCAGATCTTGTGTTAGCCATTCCAATGACCCAGAAATGAATGAAAATGAAAATGATGATAATGGGACCTATGCCGATGAACCTCATGCGGAGGAGGAAACTATTCATGAGAATCATGAAGGTATCATGCATATATCTGCACATATACTTGTATTATCATGGTTTTGGGGTGGATGTGTAATTATACACTTGCATTATCATGGTTACGAAATCAATTTTGTTTAGTTCATATATCTTGATTCTTTCTTTCTTTTAGGTTCTCGGCCTAAGAGGAAGCGTGGAGCAACAATGGGAGCAAAGTTATGGTCATATACCGATGCACCCAAGAAAGTAATTTATGATAAACATGGTCAACCTGTTGGGGGAAATGCCAATAAATTGACAACCTTTTTTGAGTGTCTTGCTCACAATGGAGAATTTTTTCCGATAAGCACTCCAACATGGTCCAATATGATTGAGGTTAACATGAAAAGGGCTTGGGATGAAATCCAGGTTTTTAATCATAGCACTATAGAATTTGACATTGGACTGATTTCATAGTTTAAGCACTTTGAAAGTAAATTAATGTGTAAATTGGTTTGTTGTAAAAACGATTTACCACAGATCATCCCAATGCTAAAAGCAAACTCATGGCTATCATGAACAATAGGTGGAGAGATTGGAAGTGAAACTTAAAGAGTAATAATTTTGTGCCTGGTGATCGTGCCAAATTTATAGCAAATACTATCAACAATGATCGAGTAAATCCTAATCAATGGGCTGCATTGGTTGATTATTGGCTAACTGATGTCGCACAGGTTGTGTTTATTCATTGGTTATGTATTATCATTTCTTAATTATTGTTATATATTAGTATTAATTTATAAATGCACGCAATGCAGGAAATAGCAACAAAAAATTATAAAAATCAAAAAAAAATATTGGTAGGTCATACGTTGGGCACTAAATCAATTCCAAAAAAGAAGCATGAATTGATAATATTTGATGTTATTTCAATATTTTTTGTCTTTATTCATGTATTAGACTTCTATGATTAGAGTATTTCCCTAATTATGTACTACTATGTGTTTTATTTGTAGTGCCAAACAAAGAAAAGGAGATTGATCTAGCCGATTTGTATATAGAGTCCCACACTCAAAGCGATAATTCAATTTTACCGGGAGCTTCCTCGAATGTTGTACGTATTCTCTGATATTACTTTAGTTTTTACTTTGAGATATTCCTTGGTTAGTTGGATATTTGATTTCTACTTTGCTTCGTTGGTTTTTGGCTTCATGTACTGTAGAGCATTTGACTTGTACTTACTATACCAAGAGCTCCTAGATTTGGACACCTATTTTTATTTCGAACCTCTAGTTGTATATTTTCATTATTATGGTGAACACATTGTGCTACAGGCAGTTAATGTAATAGTTTGGAACAATTTCAACGTCTGGCCCTCCAGGCACAACAAAACTCGACTCTTAGTCTCTTACAAGTCAACACTAAAGTTGCTGAAGCCATCTAAAGTGCAAGTAAATCTCTATTTAAAGTTAACAAAATTTCAAATGGAATAATTGATACCACTTCAAATTTTAAATGCATCAAGTAAGAACTTCCAAATTATAATCTTTATTTGTTTTTTTTAAATAAAACATACACAACAAACTGGATCAAACCCTGAACCCCCCAAACACTGAATAATTTACAAGAGTAGAAAATGCACCCTGCAAACAGACACAACTTACTATCAATACCATGTTCTGCTTAGGATGCCAGTACTACAACGACAATGAGAAGCACGATTTCGAAAATTACCAAGAGCAAGCAAGTCTGCATAGATTAGAAAGAAAAAAACATTGCAAAAGTTAATATCTACTTTAAAAATTTAAGAGTAAGGATAAGAGAGATTAGTTTGTTATCACTGACAATATTATATGGATATCAACAAGTGATCCAACGTAAATGGGTAAATTAAAGACCATTGAGCCAACTTCAATGTGTTCTGTTAAGTTGTAGGTCTTAACAATGTGTTCTGGAAATTATGTTCGTCTTCACATAATAAAGTAACTTCTTTTAAAAGCATGTGGTGAAGTAATCTATTCATTTACGACTTCTTAAATTTGTTTAGAGTTTCTTGAAAAAAGAAAAACTGTTTATGTGCCATTTCATTCATATTTTGCCTTGTATATTTTCACAGGAAAAAATTAGTGAGTTAAAGAAGACTCAGGCAGCGGCTGGCGAAAGCAGTAATATACAATCTACGAGACGAAATGATATCCTTACCCAAGTGCTTGGACCGGAGCGACATGGAAGACTTCGACAAGGTGGAGTTGGTGCCACGACTACAAACACTTAGGGGCCTCGTGACACAAATAATGATTTACAACGTGAGAAAGAAGAATTGTTGAAAGCTGAGTTGAAAATGGTACGTGAAAAAGGAGATGACACTGCAAGGAAAGTGGATGAATTGTAATCGATCATTGCAGAATTGCTCAAGAAATTGTCAGCTCCAAATACTAATTCCAACAATCAGGTGTTTCTCCCTCACTATCCCCTATACTTAAAATTGTTGCTCTCTCACTTTCTTTGTATAGAGATTAACAAGTTCACTTAGTAATTAATTTGTAAGATGAATCGACAGAAGAAGATAATGCTGATATTAGTGGATCAAATAATCCTATAGATGACCTGTGACATGTCTCGTGCTGCTGGAAATATCTTAGTTATGCTACTGGTTATGTACTGTTTTAATATATAGTAACAGTACTTTGGATGGTTATATATATGTAGGTGACATGGTATTTTGGATGGTTATGTATATATAGTTGACATAGTATTTTGGATGGTTATGTATTTTGGATGGATGGTATTTAAATGACTTTATTTGTGTTGTTCTTTTAGTTGTAAATGTTATATTCAGATTGTATGGTATGGTTTGACTGTAACTATGCTTCTTAATGGGTAAAAGAAATATAGGAACACTAAAAAATAATACCAGCTTTTTATAAAAAAAATATGGAAAGAATATAGCGATGGTCGGCGACCGTCGGTATATAACATAGCCTTTCGTAAAGTTAATTACGTACTGCGACGGTCACGACTGTCGCTATAGTGTCCAGATGTTCGCGCTAGATTTCATAGTGTGACGGGCATGACCGTCGCTATAGATATGTGCTGACCATCGGTATAGATCTTTAAGCGTGTTTTTTGTTTGTTTACTAGCGACGGCCTGACCGTTGGTATAGATAAGAAGGATCGTCGGAATAGATTTTAGCAATGGCTCCTACGGCGATGGATGGCGACCGTTGCTATATCCTATAGCGACGGTCTTTTGGCCTATAGCCACGGTCGCCGACCGTCGCTATAGGTCGATTTTCTAGTAGTGTATTTTGAATCTTTTGAAAGATAGAGTTGGCGAGATTTAAATAAATCTAGTTCGCCCGCAGAAATGTCAGTGCCGATTCATATAAAATGAATATTTAAAGCAATAATTTAATAAAAGTGAGTAAAGCAATATATATATATATATATATATATATAATTATATATACGAAAGCTGTAAAGGGGCGATGGGTTTTCACGCCGGTGCCCGAACTAGAATTGAAATATATATACATATATATATATATGTATATATATATACATACAAAAGCTGTATAAAAGCCATGGAATGATCCAGGCTGGACAGAATTAAAATATATATAGAAAAATAGTAAAAAGGGCGATGGGTTTTCACGCCTGTGCCCAGACTGGAAAGTAAATATATATATATTTATAAAAAGCTGTAAAAGCCACAGAATGATCCAGGCTGGACAGAAATGAAATATATATAAAATAGTAAAGGGCGGTTGGTTTTCACTACGAGGCCCGGACAGAAATATAAATATAGACAGAAAAGTAGTCAACCAGGACATGGAAGATAACCCAGTATGGTGAATGGTGCAAAAATAGTAAAAAGGCCACAGAATGATCTAGGCCAAACTGAAATGTAAATATATATATATATATATATATATATATATATACAAAAAGTAGTCAACCAAGACTGGCAAGATAACTCAGTGTGGTGAATGTTGCTTATATATGCATATATATATATATATATATATATATATACAAAAGCAGTAAAAAGGCCACAGAATGATCCAGGCCGAACTGGAATGTAAATATATATATAGATAGAAAAGTAGTTAACCAAGACTGGAAAGATAATCAAGTGTGGTGAATGTTGCTTATAAATGCATATATACATATAAAAGTAGTAAACTACTGCAGATTTGACATCCGGGATTGTCAGAATTAAAAAATTAGTATATATAGAGTTAAATATATACAAAAAAAGCCAAACCCAGACTGGGAAGATAACCCAGTCTGGCGAAGTTGCTTAATACGAAGATGCAAGTATATAAAAGCTGCTGGAAGCGACGGATCGTCAATCCGAGTTGTAAAAATGCCAGAAAATGCGTTTAGGTACTAAAATATACCAAAAGTTAGCAAAAGTTGCCACAGAATATTTAGAAAAAAAACTTGATATGCAAGTGTATACAAGTGCGAAGAAGTAATAATAACATTCTGATCGTAAAAATACTCACAATGGACTGCTACACGGGCTTTTTGCCAAATCGTAGGCTTTAAAAGTCCAAATCTACAGGTTATTTTCTGATATGTGATAGTATGTGGGTATATCTACGTGTTAGAGTGAAAAAATTTGGGTTTGGAAGATAAGAAAATGGCTGGAAAACCAAACGGACAGGGGTTCAGAGCGTTTTTGAATTTTAAAATGAGCTGGGGGTCACCTCATATATATAGACCCAGGAACCTCCACTCTACCTGCTGCTATCGCAGGTAGAGGTGCGGCACCATATTGCAGGCCCCATTGCATCGAAGTATGTGCACTCCGAGCAATGCGATATCAGGTTCAAAACTTTCTAACTTTTGATCGGAGCGTCCGTTTAAGGCGTGTTGTACCTTTTCGAAAAGCCCTCGTCAAGAGTGTCACAATGACATGGGATAAAACATTTCTCGGGTCCAAGAACACGGGTTCATAACCAGGTCTTCAATTCCCCGTAGTTTACCTGTTGAGCTGTCTTGCGCTGTTTGTACTCAGGATCATTGTTATGGTTCGTTCTGACCTTGGTGGCATGAATTCATCTTGAGTTTGACCAAATTGGCTTGGAGTTGGTAAAATGACCATTTTTCCCCTCCTGGGGTTGCCTTCAGTGTCGGCTTGGCCTTCGGTTAACTTCCTAGGGTTATTTCCATGGTTTGGATCCCATTCGAGTCTGTTTGTCCTCAGTGTTGTCTCTGAGGTTGACTTGGTCGCTCTAGATTTTCCTCTAGAGATGTTTTGATGCTTCATAATTGTTTTTGAAGTTGATATGACCTCCTGGGTTGAGACCAGGAATGACCTGTACTTCCCGGGTTGAGACCGGGGCTGATCTGTACCTCCCGGGTAGAGATCGGGGCTGACCTGTACTTCCCGGGCTGAGATCGGGGCTGACCTTTACTTCCCGGGTTGAGACTAGAGCTGACCTGTACCTCCCGGGTTGAGACCGGGGCTGATCTGTACCTCCCGAGTTGAGACCGGGGCTGAACTATGTTTCCCGGGTTGAGACCGGGGTTGACCTATACCTCTCGGGTTGAGATCGGGGCAGACCTGTACCTCCCGGGTTGAGACCGGGGTTGACTTGTACATCCCGGTTTGAGATCGAGGCTAATCTGTACCTCCCGGGTTGAGACCGGGGCTGATTTATACCTCTAGGGTTAAAACCGAGGTTGACCTGTACTTCCCGGGTTGAGACTGGGGTTGGCCTGTACCTCCTGGGTTAAGACCTCGGCTGACCTCTACCTTCTGTGTTGAGACCGGGGCTAACCTGTACCTCCTGGATTGAGAACGGGGCTGATCTGTACATCCCAAGTTGAGACCGGGGCTGACCTGTACTTCCTGGGTTGAGACCGGGGCTGACCTGTACCTCTCGAGTTGAGATCGGGGCTGACCTGTACCTCCCGGGTTGAAATCGAGACTGACTTGTACCTCCCGAGTTGAGACCGGGGCTGATCTGTACCTCCCGAGTTGAGACCGGGGCTGATCTGTACCTTCTGGGTTGAGATCGTGGCTGACCTGTACTTTTTGGGTTGACACCGGGGCTGATCTGTACCTCTCGGGTTGAGACCGGGGCTGATCTGTACCTCTCGGGTTGAGACCGGGGTTGACCAGTACTTCTCGGGTTGAGACCAGTGTTGACCATTACCTTTCGGGTTAAGACCGGGGCTGACCTGTACATCCCGGGTTGAGACCGGGGTTAACCTGTACCTCCTGAGTTGAGATCGGAGCTGATATGTACCTCCCGGGTTGAGACCAGGGCTGATCTGTACCTCCCGGGTTAAGACCGGGGCTGACCTGTAACTTCCGGGTTGAGACCGGGGCTGATCTGTACCTCCCGTGTTGAGACCGGGGTTGATTTATACTTTTCAGGTTGAGATCGGGACTGATCTGTACCCCCCGGGTTGAGATCGGGGTTAACATGTACTTCCCGGGTTGAGATCGGGGTTGACCTGTACCTCTCGGGTTGAGACAGGGGTTGACCTGTACCTCCCAGGTTGAAAGAGGGGCTGACCTGTACCTCTCGGGTTGAGACACGAGCTGATATGTACCTCTCGGGTTGAGAGCAGGGCTGATCTGTACCTCTCGGGTTGAGTCCAGGGCTGATTTGAACCTTCTGGGTTAAGATCGGGGCTGACCTGTACTTCCCGGGTTGAGACCGGGGCTTATCTGTACCTCCCGGATTGAGATCGGGGCTGATCTGTACCTCCCGGGTTGAGATATGGGCTGACATGTACTTCCTGGGTTGAGACCGGGGTTGACCTGTACCTCCCAGGTTGAGACTTGGGCTGACCTGTACCTCCCGAGTTGAGACCGGGGCTGACCTGTACCTCCCGAATTAAGATCGGGACTGATCTGTATTTCCCGGGTTGAGACCGGGGCTGATCTGTACCTCCCGGGTTTAGATCGTGGCTGACCTGTACTTTCCGAGTTGAGAATGGGGTTGACCTGTACCTCTCGGGTTGATACCGGGGCTGATCTGTACTTCCCGGGTTAAAATCGGGGCTGATCTGTACCTCCCAGGTTGAGACCGGGGCTGACCTGTACTTCCCGAGTTGAGATCGGGGCTGAACTTTACCTCACGGGTTGAGACCGGGGCTGACCTGATTGTCCAGTATGGAGACCAGGGTTGA
Source organism: Panax stipuleanatus (assembly GCA_020205555.1). Taxonomy (NCBI): domain Eukaryota; kingdom Viridiplantae; phylum Streptophyta; class Magnoliopsida; order Apiales; family Araliaceae; genus Panax; species Panax stipuleanatus. The sequence goes on from CM035121.1 coordinate 68,747,390, forward strand.
TTTGATTACCCGGTATTGAAACCGGGGTTGATTTGGTGGCCCGGTATTGAGACCAGAGTTGAGTTGATGGTCTGGTATTGAGACCGGGATTGATTTGATGGCCCGGTATTGAGACCGAGGTTGATTTGACAACCCAGTATTGAGACCAGGGTTTAGTTGATTTCCCGGTATTGAGACCGGGGTTGAGTTGACGACCCGGTATTGAGACCGGGGTTGAGTTAATGGTGCGGTATTGAGACCGGGGTTGATTTGAAAAGACAATTTTTCTCTCCTACAATGTTAGTAACAGGGAAAGAAAATTTTGAGTGTCTACAACTACTGTCTAACCTTGAAGGTTCGTGGAGTAGGGTAAAATCGACTCCACGAACCAACCAGGAAGGAATCGTGGAGTTGAGATTCACTCATCACAAGCTCTGAATCACAAGGTTGCATGGAAAAAGAAGAATTAGTATAAGGAAAAGGCCACCAAGTATCCACACAAGTTCAAATGGAGAAAGAATCCACACACACACACACAAGAATGCATCATGTTAGATGCTTTGTATGTGATAGATATGGTCATAAGGCTGCAGTATGCTATTATAATCCTCTGCATAATAGACCCAAAGTAAAGCAAATCTGGGTTCTCAAGGGTACTAACAAAGTAGGACCCATGCAAGTTTGGGTACCAAAATGAAAGCTAACCTTACTGTAGGAACCGAGCTCCACGATCACAACATGGTATCTGGACAGTGGATGCTCAAGGCACATAATCGGGAGCAAAGCCCTCCTGTCTAACTTCACAGAGAAGGAGGGTCCAACAGTCATCTTTGGAGACAACGGCTCTAGCAAGACAAGAGGATATGGCTCAGCTGGGAATGATGTAGTGTCCTTCAGCAAAGTAGCCTATGTAGAAGGACTAAATCACAATCTTCTGAGCATCAGCCAACTTTACGACAAGGTTCATCAAGTTACCTTCCTCAACAATCAGTGTTAGGTCATAGATCTGAAGACCTCTTCTATAAAGCTGATCAGAATAAGAGAAGGGAACGTTTACACTGTTCATCTTGCTCAATTGAGTTCTGATGAGACAATCTGCTTTCTTGCTAAAGCCTCTGAAGAAATGAGCTGGCTATGGCATAGAAGGTTGTCTCATCTCAACTTCAACAATATGTCAAAACTGGCCTCTAAAGATCTAGTGACAGGTCTACCCAAACTTAGCTTCATTAAAGAAAGGCCATGCAATGACTGTCAGCTTGGAAAGCAAACAAGGAGCTCATTCAAAGGCAAAGCAGTCAACTCAATTGATAAGCCCCAACAGGTACTTCACATGGATCTTTTCTGGCCAATTCCGACTGTAAGCCTTGGAGGGAAGAGATACTCGCTGGTTGTAGTGGATGACTACACTAGATTCACATGGGTGTTCTTTCTAAATTCTAAAGATGAAACGAGCTCCCAACTAATCAAGATGTTCAAGCTGGTGATGAACGAAAAAAAGAGAAAAGATAAAGGCAATAAGGAGTGATCATGGAAGAGTGTTTAACTTCTCAGAGATGGATCAGTTCTATACATACAATGACATCAGTCACAACTTCTCAGCTCCACGAACTCCACAGCAAAATAGAGTAGCTGAAAGGAAGAGCAGAACGTTGATCGAAGCAGGAAGGACTCTACTAGGAGCAGTTCATCTTCCTGAATACTTCTAGGCAGAAGCTATCAACACTGCGTGCTTCACTCAGAACAGGTCTCTTGTCCACTCTACACTGAAGAAAACTCCCTACGACCTTTGGAGAGGAAGAAAGCTCAACGTCAGTAATTTTCATGTGTTTGACTGTGCATGCTACATTCTCAACAATGGAAAATAATATCTGACTAAGTTCCAACCCAAGTCAGACGAAGGAATCTTTATTGGATATGCCACAGACAGCAAGGCCTATAGAGTGTTCAATAAGAAGACGCTAAGTGTTGAAGTCTTGATTCACATCATCTTTGATGGAACAGACTCAGACAAGTCTGTACCACAAGCCACTACGATCGACGATCCTGACACTACGAATGAGGTGGTCGATCCCAACACCACGATCGCAGCCCCAGAAGATGGAATTGTCGAGCCTGAAGAAGAGATCGTGGAAAGAGCTACACCAGATGACGAACCTCTACAATAAGAGACAGAAGTTGATCTTGAAGAATTCAGATAAGAAAGGCACCAGAACAGATGGGCAAGAGATCACACTCAAGACTTGATTATTGGAGATCCAAATACGAGAATCAAGACGAGATCTGCCACCCAGAATGAGTGTTTCTATCTGAGCTTTCTGTCCCAAATGGAACCCAAGAAGATAGAAGATGCCATGGAAGATTCGAGTTAGATAGAAGCCATGCAAGAGGAGCTGAATCAGTTTGAAAGAAGCAAAGTCTGGAGGCATCGACTACGACGAGACCTTCGCACCTGTTGCCAGACTAGAAGCTATCAGGATATTCCTTGCCTTTGCTACTCATATAAAGTTCAAAGTCTTCCAGATGGATGTTAAGAGTGCATTTCTAAATGGTGAACTTCAAGAAGAAGTATATGTGGAGCAACCTCCAGGTTTCGTCAATCTAACGACTTAAAATCACTGTGTGAACTAAGAAGAGTTCTAAGTGTATTCCAAGTCTGCTGGTCTTGAAGAGTTCTAACTGAACTAAGAAATTTCAAGACTGCTGGTCTTGAAGGAATCTAAGTGCTTCAAAGTTTGTAAAGATATCCTTATTGGATTTCCTACTCGTGGAGTAGAAGAGTGGACTAGGAGCTTTGAGTGCTCTGAACCACTTAAAATCAATGTATCTGATATATCTGCTATAACTGCTATATCTGTCATAACTGCTTATCACTTTTAAACTTGGTTTATCTTGAGGGAAACAAACAAATCATATATTCCGCTGTGGTTAATTTATTAACAAATATGATAAGAATTTTAAAAAGGAAAAAGTTTTAAAATATCTATTCAACCCCCCTTCTAGATAACTATTGTGCCTTTGGGAACTAACACTTTCTTCACATTGACTTTGAGTGATAAGTTGCATAATACCATGCTGATGCCATCCTATATTGTTCATAAACCTTCCAACTATTGTCATCAGCATACCCCTAGCCAGCTCAATTAAGACAGTCTACATATTTGATGGTTAATGGAATGATATTTGTACTATAAAATGTATAGTTGTAATTGAGTGTATTGAAGATCGAAGAGAGTCATATTGAGTTTATTGAATATTGCGGCAAACTAATCAAATGCTACTTAGTTCATTTTACCAATGCAAAACTAAGTAAATGCTACTTAGTTTATGAGAACTGTTATTTGGAATATATATGGGGACTACTATTCGACATTCACTCCTATGCGTCAAACGAGTTTCTAAGTTTTAAAGTATAGTACATATATGTATATATATATATATATATATACATATAGTACTTATTGAATATTGTGACAAACTAAGCAAATGCTACTTAGTTTATTTTGCCAACGAAAAACTAAGTAAGTACTACTTAGTTTATGAGAACTGTTATTTGGAATATATATGGACTACTGTTTGACATTCACTCCTACTTGTCTGTTGGGTTTCTAATTAAGTTCCAAAGTATATTATTTACTTTAGACACCGACTCAGTTTCTTTTAATTACATCACAACTAAGCAAATGCTACTTAGTTTATTATTATATTATATTATATTTTCTTTTATTTAATTTTATTAAATTTTATTGTATTTACTATTATATTTTACTGTATTTTATTTTATTTTATATTATATTATATATTTTTTAAAAAAAATTATTAATTTAATTTTTTTTATTTCATTGTATTGTATTATATTGTATTGTATCTAATTTAATTTAATTTAATTTTATTTTATTTTCATTTATTTTAATTTAATTTATTTTATTCAAATTAATTTAATTTAATTTATTATTATTTATTTTATTATTATATTATCTAATTTTTTAAATTTATTTTATTTAATAAACTAAATTTATTTTATTTTATTAGTAATAAACTAAGTAAATGCTACTTAGTTTATTTTAATATTGGAAAACTAATTAAATAATAAATAAATATACTTGTAGGGCCCACACATTTTGCAATTGAAGAATTTTGACAGAAATTCCGTCGGGAATTCTGTCAGAAATATCAAATATCACATTCATTTAGCCTCCAACACTGTAATAAGAAACCCAAATTTAAGATTCAATACACTAATAAATATATATATATATATATATATATATATATATATATATATATATATATATATATATATATATATATATAACCCTCAATATCAAATTTTGAACATATATACACTGTAATTACATTGTAAGAAGCTGTAATTGCATAAATAAAAGCAAATTGAAATAATTATCATATGTTATACACTTCATAATATCAATATTCTGCAATTTCCAAATTCTAAATAATATGCAGTCCAAATTCCAAAATCTAAATTCCAATTTCAGCAATATAAACAAGAAGAATAGGACCCAAATTTTTGGCCCACAGTTATTCACAGCAATAACATATTATCCAAATTGGGTTAATCTCATATTCAAACTCATACTAAACCTAAAACAAATTAAGCCACAAATTTTATAAATATAATACAAATTTTAGAAATATCATAAATTTCAGACATTCAAAAATAATTTTTATTTAATTATTTGCAACAAATTAACCCTAAAAACATAAATCAATAAAACTAACCTTGAATTAATGTGCAAACTAAAGGAGAAGAATTGAGGAACACAGAACCTTCTGGTGGTGCAGATCGGTGGTGGTGGTGGCTGCTAGAACGGTGGTGGTGGTGGCGTCTGGTAGTGGCGGTGGTGGTGGCGTTTGGTGGTGGTGGAGTCTGGTGGCGGCGGTGGCGATGGCGTCTGGTGGTGGCGACTGATATCTTGGTGGTGGTGGAGTGAGAGGGCGGCACGAGGTGGTGGTGGAGATGAGAGCCGGGAGAGAGTAGTGAGAGAGAGAAAATGAGAGCAATATAGTGTGAGAGAGTAAAATGAGAGCATAGCAGAGGCGGCTGGGGGAAAATGATCTGATTAGGTTTTAAAGATTATTTTTGACGGAATTTCTATCAAACATTAATCCGTCGTAGTTAACTTATCCTCAACGGATATTCCGTCAAAGAAAAATATTATTCCGTCGAGTATAAGGTTGGCATTGGCGCGAACTTAGGCGTCAAAGGATTCTATCTATTTTCGACGGACATCCGTCGAAATTACTGTAGTTTTGACTGACTTATGTTCGACTGAATAATCCGTCGAAACAAACCTATCTTCAAGGGAATATTTTCGTCGAACATAATTCCGTCAGAATTAGCTACTTTTCTTGTAGTGAAAAGAGTTAAGTACACATCATGAGTATCAACACTAACTGGCAGATATCCGATTAACACCTCATCAATGTAGACACTCAAAATTTTATTTTCCTGTTACTAACCCTGGAGGAAGGCAAAACCATCTTTTCAACCCCGGTCCTAATACCGGGATGCCAGTTCAACCCCGGTCCCAATACTGGGATGTCAGAATAACCTCGGTCTCAATATCGGGATATCGGTTCAACCCCGATCCCAATACTGGGACCTCAGGTCAACCTCGGTCTCAACATCGGGCCATCAGGTCAATCCCCCGGTCTTAATATCGGGACCTTAGGTCATCCCTGGTCTCAATACCGGGCCATCAGGTCATCCCCGATCTCAATACTGTGACGTCAGGTCAACCCCGGTCTTAATACCGGGATCTCCACTAAACACCGGTCAGAACCCGAGAGGTACAGATAAGCCTCAGTCACAATCGAAAGATCCAGTTCAGCCCCAGAAACGACCCTGGGAAGCCAAATCCATAGGAGACCACCTAGGGAGGGGCAAAATGGTCATTTTATCAACTTAAAGCCAATTAGGTCAAACTAAAGCTGAATTGATTCCACAAAGGTCAGGAAGAACCATAATTGTGATCCCGAGTGAAAATAGTGCAAGACAGCTCAACGGACAAACTGTAGGGAAACGAAGACATGGTTATGAACCCATCTTCTTGGACTCGAAAAAGGTTTAATCCCATGTCATTGTGATGCTCTCGGAGAGGGCTTTCCGAAAAGGTATAGCACTCCTCAAATGGACGCTCCTATCAAAAGTTAAAAAGTTTCGAATCTGACCTCGCATTGCTCAGAGTGCACGTACATCGAGGCGATGGGACCCACCACCCAGACCCTGCCACGTGGAGTCATAGGTAGAGTGGAGGCAGCTGTAGGTGGGCTTGCTTCCATCAGGTCTATATATATGAGTGCACCCCCAGCTCATTTTATATAGAAAAATGCTCTGAAACTCTACCCGTTTCATTGCTCAGCCCTACTCTTGTACTCCAAACCCAAATTTTATCACTCTAACACGTAGATATACTCATATACTGCCATATAACAGAAATTAACTGGTAGAAACGGATGTTTGAAGCCTATAATTTGGTAAAAAGCCCGTGTAGCAGTCCATTGTGAGTATTTTTACGATAAAAAAGTTTCTACTACTTCATTGCGCATTTATACACTTGCACGTTAAGTTTCATTTTCTGATTATACCCGAAACTCAGTTCTGTAGTCGTTTTTGCTTACGTTTTCGTACATTTTAGTACATTTACGAGTTTTCTGACATTTCTACAGGCCGGATCGTCAATTCGCCGCTTTTAATAGCTTTATATATATATATATATATATATATATATATATATATGCATACATGCTCTTCACCGGACTGGGTTATCTTCCTAGTCCCGGTTTGACTTTTTTTGTATATATTTAATTATATATATACTAACTTTTCAATTCTGTCAAGCCCGGATGTCAAATCCGTGGTAGTTTACTGCTTTTATATATATAATATATAAAAAAAATTCTGACTTATTTGGGCCTGGATTTATATACTTCGTGGCCTTTTTATTGCTTTAATATATATATATATATATATATATATATTAACTGTATATATTAACATTTACATTCCAGTTTGGCCTGGATCATTTCATGGCCTTTTTACTACTTTTATAAATATATATACTTACATTTTTATCCGGGCAAAGGATAGAATGTCCGTCGCCCTTTACAATTTTATATATATATATATATATTTACTTTCTGCCCAGCCTGAACAATTTCTTGGCTCTTTTAAAGCTTTTATATATATATATATATATATATATATATAAAAATATATATATATTTCAATTCTGTCGAGCCTGGATCATTTTGTGGCTCTTTTACAGCTTTTATATATATATATTTACATTCAACCGAACCTGGATCATCCCGTGGCTTTTTTACAGCTTATATATATATATATATATATATATATATATATATATATTTACATTCTAGTCCGGGCATCGGAGTGAAAACCCCTCGCCCTTTACAACTTTCGTATATATATATATATATATATATATATATATATATATATATATATATATTTAATTCATTGTGATTAACTTGCTGCTGTAAATATTCATTTGATATGAATCAGCGCTGACATCTCTTTGGGCGAACTAGATTTTTTTAAATCTCGACAATTCTATCTTTTAAACGATTTAAAATAGGTTTAGACAGAACAGAAAAGTTAGAATGGCTGAGATTAACTTAAATCTAGTAGTTTTTCTAGTTTTATTCATTCGAAAAGCAACCTTGCGGCCCTTAGATCGCTATCTTGTGGGAGCGAGAAGCTTTGGGCTACGCACATACCAGGATTTACTGATGAATCCTTGGTTCTTGTGACATCTGGATATAAATATACATTTTCTGTGCATATTTGAGTTGTGCAAGTTTATTGGCTTCCTACTGTGAGCCTAGGAATTGTGGGATTCATGATCAAACTGATCAGAATTTGATTCCCACGATGGACAAACTCCACTTTACAAATGTACCCTGCTAGTTTTTCTGTAAAAATGTACATCCAAAAGACCTTAAAATGGTTATCCGGGTTTAAGGTCTCAACATAGTAAAAATATGGTTTATCGTGTCAGAGTCACTCTGATGGCTGTCATGCCCATGAGAAGACTGGTACTTATATATATTCTGCGGTTTATTCGCAGCCCGACAATCACCATTCAAATTGTGCCAAAAGGTTGAAAAGATAAAAAAAATGGAAGTACCGACATGCTTCAATTCCTATGTTAGCATAAGGGTTTGAAAACCTGCTTTCAAAAACATCATTTTAATAATCTTGTATAAAAAAGAGACTTTTGCAAATCAAATCAAATCTTTCGTATATAGGTCCATACTTTCAAATCAATCAAACATAGGCCCAATTTCTTTCAGTATTCACACACACATTGCAAATTTAAAAAGAAAATATTGAAAAGATGTGGTACCGTGTTTCACGGGAGTTGTGGGGTGCCTAACACCTTCCCCACACTTAACCAAGCCCCCGAACTTAGAACTTTGATTTCAAAGATCAAGTTTCGACAGTGTCCAGCAATTTGGACTACTTTCAAATAAAACTCGGTTGAGTTGGTATAACCATTTCAAATCTACCAACCGGCGACTCTGTAAAACATTCAAATCGTCGACATGATACATGTTGGCCTTTTCCTAAAAAAACCCCTTCAAAACCTTTTTCACAAAAAAGATAAAATAAGGGTAGACAAAACTTATTCGGGTCCAACTCGAACCGGATTTTTTCCTGACGTCGACAATCAATTAATGTTTAACCACAATTTCACCTTTCACCATCGAACTACTCAGAATCAAACAATATCCACATAAGCAACTTCCCTATGATCCACACACACACACAACTCAGTTATCATAGAGCAAAAACCGTGCACACTAACTCAAGACTCAAAACATATTTTTCCTGGACATTATTTTTTTCACCATAACCCTTTCATATTCTCTTTTTTTTTAGGTGAATGCATTTTATGCTCCATTTCACATTCCTTATTCTCTCTTAAGTGAGTGCATTTTATGCTCCATCTCACTTATTTGCACGTGTTTATGGGCGAGTGTGTTTTACGCTCCATCTCAACCCACCACATGATTTCTCTTTTGCTTGCTTTCAACATTTTCTTAACTTGATTTTTTTTCTCTATTTCATTTTTTTCACATGGTCCTGCAAATAGCACAATTAGTTAAACAGTTCCAAATCATGAAATCAGTGCACATAGATAACTCCAAAGATAACTTAGTCAAATAAGCATGTTTATCATGTTCAAGTACTTATGCAACACAAATTCAACTCAAATCAGTTACTATGGGTCGTGACTTAGTTCTCATTATTCATTAACCAATTAAGCACACACAGATTCTAAAATTTAGCATCAATTTTCAATTCGTGATTTTAACTTTTCAAAACTAAGTCAAATAGAATCATGGAACCAAAGTCAAAAAATTTCAAAGCCATCAATTTTTTCATAATTCTTACCAAAAAACATATCAAATACCCCTACCTAAACCTTCCCCCCACACTCAAACCTTACATTGTCCCAAATATAAGGAAAACATACAAAGAAGAGAGTAACTACTAGCTAACTTGCAAATAACAAGCTAAAAAGTAAAGGAATAAAAAAATCAAATCTGAGATTTTGGGTTGCCTCCCAAACAGCTGCCCTTATTTATTGTCATTGGCTTGACATCATCCTTCTCATTCTATGTAATTGGACTCATATACTGATGAGTGCATGATATTCATTTATTTTAATTCCTTTATGCGTAGTCTATTGCATGTTTGGTTGTTAATAAGGGCTTAATAGGTTTGTTTATGGGTTTTAGGTCAAAATGAAGATGAAATGAGGAAAATAGGATGATTGTTGGGTTTTTAATGCTAAGTTGGACGTATAGTCATGGCTTGGGAATTAGATTTTATTGTAGAGATATTCCTTAGCTTTCCGGAACATCTTGAATCGTCCCAATCAGAGTTCATATGGAAGAGTTATGACCTTTTTAACAAGCGAAAGTTGAAACCTCAAAGTTTGGAAGTTGCAATTTACATAGCAGTCACTTGGAGCCGATTTTAACCTTGATCCAATCAGAATTTGTCAATACTAAAAGAATAAAAGTTGTAGATCTCGTCGAGCGCTTCGATTTGATAGGTAGCAGGCCCCGTAACTCCTCTCGGATAAAAAGTTATGATAGTTTTACCAAATGACGTCTCAACTAAAAATGATCAGCGCTGGGCGCATCGGAAATGCACTAAAACAGGTGTGGGGCACCGTAGCACACCAGATTTTCTAGCACTGTAGCGTAGGGCACGCCCAAATTGGCCTAGGGACAGTGCGAGGCGCTCCTGGCAGCGGGGAGATAGCTTATTTAGGTGTTTTAGTGTCCAAGTTGAGTTGTAATAGGATTGTGGGATGCCTAAAGTGTTAGGGTTTCTCTTAAGACTATAAATAATTGATTATAACTTGCATTTGGGACATCTTTGATCTTAGAACTAGAAGGAGGCTATTCATTCATTCAAACCCTAGTTTTGGAGAATCAAAGCATATCAAGCTAATCTTCTCAATTCAATTCTGAAGGGATGTTGAACCTTATTCATAATTAACGGTTTGAGCAAGTTTACTTTATTTCCTCTTTCGTATGTGAGATTTATTCTGATTATGTACATAAACTTTCTTGTATACTATACGATCTGATTAATTTGATATGGCCAGTTAGATTAATCTGATAACTATCATCTGCTAGATTAATATATATATTAAGCAAACGATGTATGTCTAATTTTAAGTAGCAATTAATGATACTTGATTGTGGACATGTATTTGGGTATTGTTAAGGTTTTCAGAAGACAAGTTAAATAATTCCTGATTGTGCAATTGTTGCTTGGAACAATCTAATTCTCATTCTTAATGCTTCTATTGTATTAAATCTATACTGATAGTTTTGGGTTATATGATAGTTAGGATCTTTTGTTGGCGATCGTAGCGTTAGATTTACACATAAGGAGAATATTGGATAATTAGCGATCGTGGTTATCTAGGGTTGTTAATCTCATTGAAGGATGAATATTATAAAACTTGATTAATCCATGATTGTGAAAAGGTGATACTGAACTGAAGAATTGAAGATTTTTACTTATTGATATTTCTTCTAAATTTACTTTTGTTAATTTAGTTATTCAAAATAAAACTCCCAATTCATTGGAAAATCATTGGATAAATATAAAACAAAACACTCTCTATAGGATCGATCCTTGCGTGTTACTATACTAATTCTTGAGTTAGTGGAATAGGAGTAAGGTTAAATTTTGGAGTGCTAAATAACAGCTCCCAAAGTTTGGCGCCGTTGCCGGGGAGTGTTAGTTGTTTTTGTTTATTCTTTATTCTTTATTTTTTTTTAATTTTTGTTTTATGACTCAATCCTCTCAATCTATTGACTTAATTTTTTATCAAGAGATAGAGAAAGTTGCAGATACAGAAGAAGATCTTGTTCCAACACTTGAAAAGGAAAAGATTGAGGTGCCAAGAAACAACAGAACTTTAAAAGAACTGACTACTCCTGACCTTGATCAATCATCCTTGTGTATTGAATATCCTACTTTAGATGTTACTTTTGAACTTAACTCTGGACTAATTAATCTTTTGCCTATTTTTTGTGGTCTTACAGGTGAAAATCCATATAAGCATCTAAAGGAGTTCCTTGTGGTGTGTTCCACAATGAAATCACAAGGAGTGACAAAGGAGCAGATTAAGCTTAGACTTTTTCCGTTCTCATTAGTAGATTTGGCTAAAGACTGGTTATACTATCTTCCTTCAGGATTAATACGATCATGGTCTGAGATGCAAAAGTTATTCTTGGAGAAGTACTTTCCTGCTTCGAGAGTTGCTAACATAAGGAAGGAGATATGTGGAATCAGGCAGTTTAACGGAGAGAATCTCTTTGAGTATTGGGAAAGGTTCAAGAAGTTGTGTTCCAGCTGTCCACCTCACGAAATCGATGACTATCACTTGATTCAGTACTTCTATGAGGGGTTGCTACCAATGGATAGAAGCATGATTGATGCAGCAATTGGAGGAGCATTGGTAGACAAGACTCCAGATGTTGCAAATAACTTAATTGCAAACATGGCAGCTAACTCGCAGCAGTATGGAACTAGGATGGATCATACACCTCAAAGGGTAAATGGGGTAAGTACAAGTAATATTGAACAACACATTTTCTGAATTAACTGCTTTGGTTCATCAAATGGCTACAGGGAATATGCAAGTTACAAAAGAGTGCGGAATTTGCTCAAAGTTAGGACATACCAGTGATGTTTGTCCAATATTGCATGAGGATGAAACTGTGCAACATGTCAATGCTGTGGTAACATTCTTAGGACATCATCAGCATCAATATGATCATTGGGCAGAAACTCACAATCCCGGATGGAGAGATCATCCTGACTTGAGCTACGAAGTACCTTTTAATTCTGGAACGTCTATGGAGGATATGTTCAAAGCTTTCATGAATCAGACGCAACAGTTCCAGCAAAGAGACAATAACTTCTATCCACATGTTGGAGAATCAGATGAGTCAGCTTGCTACCACCGTTATCAGTATGGAATCTCAAGGCTTAGGAAAGTTAATTCCTCAGTTTGTTGAGAACTTAAGTGCAATGGGATGTGATGAAGAGGAGCATGAGGATTCAGTGCTTACTTCAGGAACAGACAATAATATTGAATTTGATGAAGAGAAGGAACAAGAGGAAGAGGGGAATGATTTGATAAATTCTGCAGATCTCTACAAGAAAGACGTGGATTCATCTCCATCAATACAACCAACAGAAACAATGAGTGATACACACCATCGAACCTTTACTATGGAATTAGACAATGCAAACTTCTAGTTCAGCGCATATGAGGCTAAAAGGTATCTTGGTAATGTTAAATCTGTTTTTGCTTTTGATGTTATGGATTATTCAGTGCACGAATCTTTTGATCTAATATAATTATACAAGGAGGATTTGATGGCTGGAAAGGAGCAGGATCATGAAGTACAAAATGTTCCTAATTTAGAGCTGAAACTGTTACCAGTGCACTTGAAGTTCACAACTCCAATTACTTAGAATGAGAGGGAAGATGTCAAGCCAATGACAATAAACAAGGGCAGCTGCTTGGGAGGCAACCCAAGAATTTAGATTTGATCTTTCTATCCCTTTTCTTTTTAATTTGTTAGTTGTAGTTCTTTCTTCTTTGCATGATTTTCTTACATTGAGGACAATGTAAGGTTTGAGTGTGGGGGAAAAGATTTAGGTTATTATTTTATTTAGGGATATTGATCCGATTTTGATAAGAAATTCGAAAATTTTATGCCTTTTGAAAAATTTGAGTTTCATAATTCTATTTGCCTCTGTGTTCGAAGGTTAAAGTCAAAAATTGAAAATCAATGCTAAATTTCAAAATCTGTTTGATGCTTAATTGGTTAATGATTAAGAAAAACTAAGTAAGGATCCATAATAATTGATTTAAATTGAATTTGTGTCACATGAGTACTTGATCAAGTGATATATGCTCATTTGGCTTAGTTATCTGTGGAGTTGTCTATGTGCACTAATCTCATGCTTTAGAACTATTGAACTGCTTATGTTTTTTGCAGGACCATATGAAAAAAAATAATATCAAAAAAATTGAAAATCAAGGAAATTGTTGGAAAAGAGAAAAAGAAGCAAAAGAGAAATCATGTGGTGGGTTGAGATGGAGCGTAAAACACACTCTCCCATAAACACGTGCGAATAAGTGAGATGGAGCATAAAATGCACTCACTTACAAAAGAAAGATTGAGGAAGGTGAAACGGAGCATAAAATGCATTCATCAGAAATAAAGAGTAAAATGAAAGGGTTCTGGTAAAAAATAAAGCAGAAAAAGTATGAATTGAGTCTTGAGTGGTGTGCGCGATTTTTGCTTCATGGTAACTAAGTTGAGTAAGTGTGTGGATCATAAAAGAGTGCTTATGTGAATACAATTTGACTTAATGAAATTCAATGGTGAAAAGGCATGGTTGTTGTTTTGAGTTAATTGATGAAGCATTGATTATGTTTTTGTGGGTTTAGTGTTGATAATCATGATTTGATCTTAACATCTTTTGACGTTATGGATGAGTAGAGTTTTTGGAAATCAAACTTTTGGTTTACACGAGGTCATAAAAGCCAAGTGTGGAGGAATTTGATGAGTGCATGATATTCATTTATTTTAATTTCTTTATGCGTAGTCTATTGCATGTTTGGTTGTTAATAAGGGCTTAATAGGTTTGTTTATGGGTTTTAGGTCAAAATGGAGATGGAACGAGGAACCGGGAAGATTGTTGGGTTTTTAATGCTAAGTTAGATTCATGATCCTGGCTTGGGACTTGGATTTTATTATAGATATATTCCTTAGCTTTTCGGAACATCTTGAATCGTCCCAATCGGAGTTCATATGGAAGAGTTATGACCTTTTTACCAAGCGAAAGTTGAAACCTCAGAGTTTGGAAGTTGCAATTTACATAGCAGTCACTTGGAGCCAATTTTAACCTTCATCTAATCAGAATCTGTCAATACTAAAAGAATGAAAGTTATAGATCTCGTCGACAACTTCGATTTGGTAGGTAGTGGGCCTCGTAACTCCTTCCGGATCAAAAGTTATGATAGTTTTACCAAATGACATCACAACTAAAAATGGCCAGCGCCAGTACACCAGTACACCAGATTTTCTGGCACTGTAGCTCGGGGCGCGCCTGGCAGCGGGGAGATAGCTTATTTAGGTGTTTTAGTGTCCAAGTTGAGTTATAATAGGATTGTGGGATGCCTAAAGTGTTAGGATTTCTCTTAGGGTTATAAATACTTGATTATAACTTGAATTTGGGACATCTTTGATCTTGGAACTAGAAGGAGGCTATTCATTCATTCAAACCCTAGTTTTGAAAAATCAAAGCATGTCAAGCTAATCTTCTCAATTCAATTCTGAAGGGATGTTGAACCTTATTCATAATTAACGGTTTGAGCAAGTTTACTTTATTTCCTCTTTCGTATGTGAGATTTATTCTGATTATCTACATAAACTTTCTTGTATGCTATACTATCTGATTAATTTGATATGGCCAGTTAGATTAATCTGATAACTATCATCTGCTAGAGTTATATATATATTAAGCAAACGATGTATGTCTAATTTTAAGTAGCAATTAACTAATACTTGATTGTGGACATGCTTTTGGGTATTGTTAAGGCTTTCAGAAGACAAGTTAAATAATTCCTGATTGTGCAATTGTTGCTTGGAACAATCTAATTCTCATTCTTAATGCTTCTATTGTATTAAATCTATAATGATAGTTTTGGGTTATATGATAGTTAGGATCTTTTGTTGGCGATCGTCGCATTAGATTTACACATAAGGAGAATTTTGGATAATTAGCGATCGCGATTATCTAGGGTTGTTAATCTCATTGAAGGATGAATATTGTAAAACTTGATTAATCCATAATTGTGAAAAGGTGATACTGAACTGAAGAATTGAAGATTTTTACTTATTGATAATTCTTCTAAATTTACTTTTGTTAATTTAGTTATTCAAAACAAAACTCCCAATTCATTGGAAAATCATTGGATAAATATAAAACAAAACACCCTCTGTGGGATCGATCCTTGCTTGTTACTATACTAATTCTTGAGTTAGTGGAATAGGAGTAAGGTTAAATTTTCGAGTGCTAAACGACAGCTCCCATGTACTTCAAGTGGACTGGTAACAGTTTTAGCTTTAAATGATGAGCATCCTTTAAATCATGATTCTGCTCCATTCCAGCTCTTAAGTTCTCCTTGTATATTTGTATTCAATCAAAAGATTCCTACACTGAATAGTCCACAACATCAATAGAAAAAATATAATCAACATTACCCAGATACCTGTTAGCCTTATATATGCCGAACTGGACATTTGCATCATCCAATTCCATAGTTAAAGTTCCATGGTGTTTATCATTTAGTGTACTTGCTATTTAAACAGACAAAGATGTACCATCATCTATATCCACTTTGTAAAAATCTGCAGAAATCATCAATTCATTCTCCTCTACCTCTTGTTCCTCCTCATCAAATTCCATATTCAATTCATTATCACACATACCACTTCTGCCTGTTCCTGAAGTAAGCATTGTCTCCTTTTGCTGCAATACCTCTACACTGCTTTCAAAGTAATTGCACTTACATTCTCTGTTGGTGTAACAACAGTTTGAGAAGGTAACTTCCCTAAGATTTTATGCAGGAAAATACCTTTCTAAGAATAACCTTTACATCTCATTCCATGATCGTATTGAACCTGAAGGAAGATAGTATAACCAGTCCTTAGCCAAATCTGCTAATGAGAATGAAAAATTCTAAGCTTGATCTGCTGCTCTGTCACTCCTTGTGATTTCATCGTGGAGCACACCACGTGGAACTCCTTTAGATGCTTATATGGATCTTCAATTGTAAGACCACGAAAAGTAGGCAAAAGATGAATTAGTCCAGAGTTAAATTCAAAAGTAACATCTAAAGTAGGATATTCAATACACAAGGATGGTTGATTCAGATCAAGGGTAGCCAGTTCTTTTAAAGTTCTGTTGCTGTTTGGCACCGCCATCTCTTCCTCTTCAAGTGCTATACTGAAACCAGGTGATAGAACAAGGGCTTCTCATGTATCTGCATTTTTCTCTATCTCTTGATCAAAATTTATGTCAATAGAGTGAGAGGATTGAGTCCTAAAATAAAAATAAAAATAAAAGAATATAAAGAATAAATAAACGAAAACAAAGATTAAATAAAAATAAATAACACTCCCCAGCAACGACGCCAAAATTTGGGAGCTATTGTAATATCCGAGATATCCGAGATCGTTATGTAATTTAATAATTATCAAAAAATGAATTTATGTAAAACTCTTGTGTGATTTCTATTACTTTATGTATATGTGCTAGACATATATAAACATATATATGTTTTCTTTGAAGTTATGTGATGAGATGTATTTAAATAGTTGATTTGGATTATTTAATTATTTGAATTTAATAAGTAGTTATTAATTTTATTAATTACAAGGAATGAAATTAAAACTCGAATTTTAGTTCGGAGCGGAATTTGAAGACGCGGAATGTAAATTTGAGTCCGGAACGTTGAAATTAGTATGAATAAACTGTAATCAAAAAATATGTCGTGGTTGACTTTTTGGTCAAAGTCAACTGGTTGAATTTTTTGGGTTAAAAGTCCAACTCAAATTTCGGAAGCTAATTTGGCGAAACAAATAATCCCATGACGTTCGGAACTTCAATTTTTGTATGAATCGATATTAGTATCGAAAAGTTTGGTTTCGAAGGGCAAAATGATAAAATAATTTATTAATTGATTAAATGATTAAAATAATTATTAAAAGAAATAAAATTGCACCAGCTGATGGGCAGGGGC
This sequence comes from Panax stipuleanatus, assembly GCA_020205555.1. Taxonomy (NCBI): domain Eukaryota; kingdom Viridiplantae; phylum Streptophyta; class Magnoliopsida; order Apiales; family Araliaceae; genus Panax; species Panax stipuleanatus. The sequence continues at coordinate 68,764,777 of CM035121.1, forward strand.
CCACGTGACCACCAAATTGGGACAATGGGGAGAGGGAGCATACGGATTATGTGGGGAGTTAGCAAGGAGGGAGTTATTCTCCTTTATACCCAAAGTCTTTTTATTTTTGTAACTCCATTTCATTATTCCTCTAAACCTCAACTAATCGGTATATGTATTGATGTTGCAACTGATGTTATGGAATTGGAAGGGTGGAAAGATTCAAGAGACCCTAACATCTATATATAGTCTCCACCCAAAATTCCTTCTTTCTTTTGTTAAAAACTCTACCGAGACTAAAATGGGAGTGAGAGCTTGAGAGACCTTGGAGAATTATTTTGGAGATTTCAGATGAGTAAACAAGCAAGAAGTGAGGCTTCAATCAGATTAACTCAAGTAGGAATTTCATCCAAGAGGTTAGTCTTGAACCCTTGTATTGTATTTATATGAAAAGTGATAATACTTGCATAAAAGTGAAGGAATATATATTATTTGGGTTGTGCTTTATTATATTGTTGATAGTAGATGATCATATGTTGAAAGGAACAAAAGTTCAAGTTAATTCATGTCTTAGATGCTCTGAATTTTAAAGAATTATGTCATGCATGCTTTATGTTTGAGAAAATGACTCTAAGATTCTAAATTCATCAAAACGTGGAAATTTGTTGAAGTTGAATGTTGTAATGAGTGAACATGCTATATTACGTGATCTGGATAGTATGAGCAAACAAATTGCATGCTAGAAGCAAAACCACAAATTTTTTGACATATTGAACTAAACTAGTAATCTGTGACTTTTCGGGTTTTTTGGACCTTTGAAATCATACCTTCGATGACCCGATTGTTATATGTAATAATTTTCTAAAATACTAGGTAGCATGATGTCTAACCTGACCAAGTTTTAAAGGAAACGGAGTTAAATTGAGCAAGTTATGAATTTCGGGAACTAGCATGAAAATAAGAAAAATCTGCAGCCCAGAATTTTTCTAAGTCTGGAAGCAGTTCGTGCACGCTTATCTAGGCTTTTGGATCATGGTCTTGTTGTATTAATTTCATGCATGTTATATTTTTATAAAATACTACGCTGTATGAAGTTTATTGTGTCCAAGTATCATGGTCATAGCATCAGTAGATTAGTGGGAATTAAATTGCAAAAGTGGATGCAAGGAAAGAAAAATGTTTTCTGGGCAGGATGAATGGCGCAGCAGCGCCATTCATAAGGCTTATTCCAGCGCAGCTGCGCCGTTCCGTTTCAGGTCCGGGTTTGGTCGGGTCGGATCATAGAAATTAATTTTTTTTCCTTTTCTTTCAACTTCTAAAATTGAACACGTATACCTATATGATGCAACATGCTATGTGATTAGTTTGTATTAATAATAGAATGAGAATTAGATTAATATTCTAATTGAAATGAAAGGCAACAATTAACCTTAAAATTAGTATTTGATTATTTAGTTGCTTTAATGTGACTGAAATGATTAGGTTACGTGGAGAACTAGTAGATAGCTTTAACTATAGAAGACTTATTAAGCAAGTTCCTTGACTCTACTTTTCATTGAGCAAGCTTTACTCTTTTAATCGAGCAAATATTCTATCTTTATTCACTTATTCAGTGATCGTGAGTTTCTTAACTTGTGCTATTTATTAATATGTACAAGTTTCTTATGTCGTAAGTTATACAGATTCAAATATTGTACAAGCTTTATTGATGATTACTCAATTGTTATGCTTTAAAGTACTTAATCATTAATGAACTATTTTTAAGTATGCTTTCTGGCTTTTTGCTCCAGCTAGATAATATAGATGCGAAATGTTATATTATTTGAACAATTCAGATTCATTATAGCTCTTAAAGTTTACCAATCCAAATTGCTTTGGTGCGATCTCGTGAGAATACTAAGATGAACAACCCGAATAACGGGGCAAACGGATGTCGGGCATATAGTCCCATTTATGCTTATGCATTTAAATTTCATACTTGTGCACAATTTAGGGTACGATAGGCTGATCACCTAAAGTACTTGCAGAGAATGTTTTACAATCTATCTGATTGATAAATTGTCTGATGGTTTTCGATGAAACAAAACAATGTTCAGGGTATTAACACTCCTTAGTATGCTATTGCAAGTTCTAAAACTCTTATCTTTAATATTCGTATTTACCTCTTCATTATTCTTTCAATTGTTGAGAAGTGTCAATACAGATACTTCTATCCTGAATGTTATATCGAATTATTTCATATACTTGTTGGGCAATTTGTGCTCATTCTTGCTTAAACATTTCAGTTAAGATTGAGAAGGTAGAGGGCTCGGGCAAGGACAAAGGAAAGGCTAAGATGAAATGATGAAAGCTTATTTCTTTGTAATAAGTTTAGATTTCCGCATTTAATGTAATGTAGCGATAAACGCTAAGTTTAAGTTTAAGTTTATTTAAGGTTGTGAAGACTTGGGATTTTAATTGAATAATTATGTAATTATTAGTTTTATTTATGAAGTTTACTTAGTTAGATGATGGTTTATGATGTATCGTGAGCACCATATCTTGTGTTCGATGTTACAAGGATTTGGGGGCATCACGGGTTGGTATCAAAGCTGTAGGTTATAAATCTTAGGTGGGAGAACCTTAGACTATAACCTTAGAGAAGTTAATGGAGATAATAGGGAGATGAACTCACGTAGAGTTCTAAGTGCTGTGTCAAATTTATTTTTACTAAAAAAATAAAAATAATGTTTATTTTAAAATACTAATTGAGTTATTTTATCTTGATTGTAGGATGTCAGGAGAAGAGGAGATTAGAGATATTCAAGTTGTTAGTGAGCAGTTGGTAACAGCTTCACTCGACCCCATAGCTGAGGCAGCAGCTGATTCAGACCCAGATGAGGACCCTAAGGAGGATCCTGAGGAAGAGGAGCCCGAGGAGGGCTCCGAAGAAGCACCTGAGGATAAGCTGTTGGATGAGTTGGTGGATATGATTACAGAGATGGAAGATAGAGTCCATAAATTGGAGGAGCTGTATCAGAAGGAGAAGAGAGCTGTAGCATTGCTTGGCGCGTTGGTGCATCATCTGATGATTAGGAACACGGATCTGGCTGACAAGCTGCGAGCTGCGAGCCTCAGACTAGAAGGCGAACAGCTGAAGGATGAGAAGGAGCCTATCAGGACCCACTTGGGGCATTCGATTAATGGGTTAGAGTCGAGGGTTCAGAGTCTCCAATCTGACAAGCAGACGATTACCACTTACTGGAGAGATGAGATGAGAGGCCGTGTTCGGGCAGGGAACCTATCGGGCTAGTTAGAAGGAGAAGTAAGAGATAAGAAGGTTAGGATGGATAGATGAACTACGCATTTAGATCAGTGCATGGTAGGTTCCAGCATCGGGTGTATCACTTTCCACGTGAGGAGTACCGGTCTAGACATGCCATAAGCCGAGGGCTGGTACTAGAGATAGCGGATGAAGAGCATGAAGACACCATTAGGCGGGGTCTTTAGTTTATTTGTGATGAACTTCTATTATTAGTGGGTCGTACGTTGATTATGATATGAGTACTTGATTTCGGGGTTTTTTGCTAAGTATTTTGGTTTAAGTGATGTAAATGGCTTAATGCCATAAGATGATTAAATACTTTGGTATTATGGTTTTTAATTAAATAAATATGCTTTTATTTAAATATGTGATGTGATGATTAAGTTTTTGTATAAGTTATGAATGTTGTAGGAATAAGTTATGAGATGATAACATTAAGTTTATTTAAACAGAAAGATGGCTAGAGGAAGACGTCGTCAACAGATACCAGAGGAGTCAGGCGGTAATGCTGGGGATCAACCGAACCCCATGCAACAATTTGTAGACATGTTAGTTAGGGGACTACAGAATCGAACTCCAAATAACAATAACCTTCTAACGGCCCAAGTGGCAACCTTTAAGGACTTCAAGAGCGCGGGACCCCCTGAGTTCAAAGGAACCACCGAACCATCAAAGCCCAGATATGGATCAAAGAAATTGAAAAGGCGTTTGCTATCGCCTGAGTAGGAGATGAGCAGAAAACAATCTTCACCACGTACATGCTGAAGGGTGAAGCCAACTTCTGGTGGGAGGCGAACAAGAATAGGGCTGGAGAAGGTGTGACACCTTGGGAGAGGTTTAAAGAAGTCTTTTTCAAAAACTACTTTCCTGTGAGTATGCAGAGTCGCATGGAGATGCGATTCTTGGAGCTGAAGCAAGAAGATATGACGGTACCCCAATACGCCACAAAATTTAATGAACTGGCGAGGTTTGCGCCTCATCAAGTCGACACTGAGGAGAGAAAGACGAGGAGGTTCGAGCAGGGCCTCAAACCGTGGTTATACAGTAGATTTTTGGTGTTGCAAACGAACAGCTTTGCGACTCTTCTGGAGAAAGCTATAATCTCTGAGGGAGGAAGTGAAGCCCTGATGAAATTTAACAAGGAGAAGAAGAAGAAGAATGAAGGAGGGAATCGAGGGGAAGGTAGTAGCAGCAGTGGTGCAAATAAAAGGATGTGGAACAACAACAACAACAGCAATAACAATTTCAATCATGGAAACTCTGGGGGCAAACCAGGGGAAACAAAGAAGAGAACTGAGGCATGCAAGGAGTGTGGGAAGAATTACTCGGGTGCATGTCTAAAAGAGAAGAATGTTTGCTTCAATTGCCGGCAGGAAGGGCACATTTCTCCCAATTGCTTTGCACCAAAGACGAATGGATGCTTCAACTGCATATCATTGGATCATCAGGTAAGGAATTTTCCAAAGAAGAATTCAGGAGGAGGAAATGGAGGAAGGGGATCAAGCGGTGGAAATCTCACAATTACTGGACCACCAACTCAGAATTGACCAACAGCAAGGGCTTTCAACATGACAGTTCAAGATGCAGTCGCATCAAAAGACGTGGTTTCAGGTATCATTTCGATCAATGATATATCTACTTATGTATTATTTGATTCGGGTGCTACTTGTTCCTTCGTATCGCATGACTTCTCCCAACGATTAAACTTACCCCAGGAAGAATTAGAATATCCTATAAATATAGAAGTTGTGAATAAGGAAATAATTCCCGTTAGCTATATTTATAGGAATTGTGTTGTAGATATCAGGGGGTATAAGTTACCTGTGGATTTAATTCCGATCCAATTAGGAGAATTTGATGTAATTCTAGGAATGGATTGGTTATTTAACTATGGGGTAATAATAGATTGCCAGAAGAAATGTATAAACCTTCAGACTCCAAATCAGTCTAAGGTAGTGTTTAATGGGAGTAAGTTGCCGAGACACTCGAGCGGTCTGACGATGATGCAAGCTAGGAAGTTGTTAAGAAAAGGATGTGTAGGTTATTTGGCCTATATCGTCGATACACAGAAAGTATGGATAGAGATGGGACAGATACCAGTAGTAAATGAATTTTCAGATATATTTCTGGAGGATTTGCCAGGTCTTCCGCCAGATAGGGAGGTCAAATTCGTCATAGATTTAGTACCGGGAACGGCATCGATTTTGAAAGCCCCATACAGAATGGCAACGGTGGAGGTGAAAGAGCTGATGGTACAGTTGCAGGAATTATTGAATAGGAAGTATATTCAACCGAGTGTGTATCATTGGGGAGCCCCAATTTTATTTGTGAAAAAGAAGGTCGGATTGTTAAGACTTTGTATCGACTATCGAGAGTTGAACAAAGTGACGATCAAGAACAAGTACCCGTTACCTAGGATAGATGATCTGTTTAATCAGTTGAAGGGAGCGAAATATTTTTCCAAAATTGACTTGAGGACTGTATATCACTAGTTGAAGGTGAGGAAAGAAGATGTACCTAAGACAGCGTTCAGGACTCGCTACGGCCACTACGAGTTCCTGGTGATGTCATTTGGGTTAGCGAATGCGCCGGAGGCATTTATGGACATGATGAACCGGATATTCAAGCAATACTTAGACAAATTCGTAGTTGTGTTCATAGATTATATCCTGATCTATTCCAAGACTCAGGAAGATCAAGCTAAACATTTAAGAGTGGTGTTGGAGGCATTGAGAAAGGATAAGTTATATGCAAATTTTTGAAGTGTGAGTTCTGGTTGGAAAGCGTTCAATTTCTGGGGCACATGATCGACAAGAACGGAATCTCCGTGGATCCAACAAAGGTGGAAGCGGTACAGAATTGGGAACAACCGAAGACACCAATAGAAGTAAGAAGTTTCTTAGGATTGGCAGGCTATTACAGGAGGTTTATTCAAGATTTTTTGAAGATAGCAGGAACTTTGACGAATCTAACGAAGAAGTGGGTAAAATTTATGTGGACAGAGAAGTGTGAAGAAAGTTTTCAGGAACTAAAGAAAAGATTGAGTGAAGCGCCAGTGTTGTCTTTACCAGATGATATGGGTGATTTTGTGGTCTATAGTGATGCATCGCACAAAGGACTTGGTTGTGTGCTTATGCAACATGGTAAAGTTATTGCGTACGCATCACGTCAGTTGAAGGATTATGAAAAGGGATATCCTACCCATGACCTAGAATTAGCAGCGGTAGTATTTGTCCTAAAAATATGGAGGCACTATTTATATGGTGTAAAGTGTGAAATATACACGGACCATAAAAGTCTAAAGTATATCTTCACGCATAAGGAGTTGAATATGCGACAGAGGAGATGGTTGGAATTAATAAAGGATTACGATTACGAAATCTTATATCATCCAGGGAAAGCTAACGTGGTAGCAGATGAGCTAAGCAGGAAGGGTAGTGGTACATTGACAAAGCTAACAACTCAGGAGGAGTTAATTAAGGAGATGGCTAGATTGGAACTCAAGATAAAGAGTCTGAGGGAGTCAGATGAGAAATTGTTCGCAATGGAGGCTCATCCGACTCTATTGGACAAAATAAAGGAAGCACAAAGCAGTGATGAAGAATATGAGGAGGTGAGAAAAAGAATTTTAGATGGGGACGAGCTTAAATTTAATGTGGATGGTGATGGATTATTAAGATTCGAGAAGAGAATTTGGGTGCCAGCAGTATCTGAATTAAAGGAAGAAATTTTGCAGGAAGCTCATAGTTCAAGTTACTCAATCCATCCGAGAAGCACAAAGATGTACCAGGATCTTCGCCAACATTGTTGGTGGCCTAATATGAAGAGAGAAGTCGCAGAGTGCGTCAGTAGGTGTTTAACATGCCAGAGAGTCAAGGCAGAACATCAGAAATCGAGCGGGTTACTTCAACCTCTAGAAATTCCAGAATGGAAGTGGGAGCATATTACGATGGACTTCGTGGTAGGACTTCCAACTACACAGAAGGGTTACGATGCAGTATGGGTGATCGTTGATCGATTGACCAAGTCAGCGCATTTCTTGCCAATCAAGATCAGATACAATTTGGATCAGTTGGCAAAGCTTTACGTCAAAGAAATCGTCTCCAGGCACGGAATACCGGTATCAATTGTGTCAAATCGCGATCCGCTATTCACAGCAAATTTTTGGAAAAGCTTTCAAGAGCGCATGGAATGTAACTGAGGTTGAGCACTGCTTATCATCCTCAGACAGATGGGAAGAGCGAGAGAACTATTCAAACGCTTGAGGATATGCTGAGAGCATGTGTTATGGACTTCAAAGGAAGCTGGGATAACCATCTACCGTTGGTGGAGTTTGCATACAACAACAATTACCACGCTCGCATCAGTATGCCACCTTATGAAGCTCTATATGGAAGAAAATGCAGAACGCCATTGTGCTGGGATGAAGTGGGTGAACGTCAACTGCTAGGGCCGAAATTGGTGCAGCAGACTGCATATGTGATCAAAACGATACGAGCAAGATTAGTGACGGCTTAAGATCAACAAAAGAAATATGCTGATCAACATCGGCAATAACGAGATTTCGACATCGGTACTTATGTGTTTCTGAAGGTGTCTCCTTGGAAAGGGAAGATGAGATTTAGGAAAAAAGGAAAATTGAGTTCCAGATTTATAGGACCCTTTGAAGTGTTAAGGCGAGTCGGTGAGGTAGCTTATGAAATAGCTTTATCTCAAGAGTTGGAGCATGTACACAATGTGCTCCATGTGTCAGTTTTACGACCCTATAAACAGGATTACAAGCATGTTATAGAGTATGAACCCATACAGTTGGAAAAGGACTTAACTTATGAAGAGATACCTGTACAAATAGTTGATAAAAAAGAACATGCTTTAAGGAATAAGATAATACCTTCTGTAAAGGTAGTATGGAGGAACCACAACGTCGAAGAGGCTACGTGGGAACTCGAGGAGAAAATGATGAAAAATTACCCTGGTCTTTTTGTTTAACTTTGTAATGATTCCGGGGACGGAATCCTTATAAGGGAGGGTGAATGTAATATCCGAGATATCCGAGATATCCGAGATCGTTATGTAATTTAATAATTATCAATAAACAAATTTATGTGAAACTCTTGTGTGATTTCTATTACTTTATGTATATGTGCTATACATATATAAATATATTGATGTTTTTTTTGAAGTTATGTGATGAGATGTATTTAAATAGTTGATTTGGATTACTTAACTATTTGAATTTAATAAGTTGAGATTTGAGAATAGAGTGTGGGTACCGTCAGTGCCAGAGATTAAGGAGGATATTTTGAGCGAGGCTCATAGCTCACGGTATTCGATTCACCCCGGTAGTACCAAGATGTACCAGGATCTTTGACAGCACTTCTGGTGGCCGAATTTGAAATGAGATGTTGCTGAGTGTGTTGCAAAGTGTCTAACCTGTCAGAAAGTGAAAGCAGAACATCAAAGACCGAGTGGTTTGCTACAACCCCTGGAAATCCCAGATTGGAAATGGGAACACATTACGATGGATTTTGTGGTCGGCCTTCCGACGACTCCGAAAGGCTACGACGCAGTATGGGTTATTGTTGACCGACTGACGAAATCAGCACACTTCCTTCCGATCAAAATCAGATTCAACTTAGATCAGTTGGCAAGGTTATATGTGAAAGAGATTGTTTCGAGGCACGGAGTTCCAGTGTCAATTATTTCCGATAGAGATCCGCGCTTCACATCAAACTTCTGGAAGCGACTACAGGAATGCATGGGGACACAGTTGAGAATGAGTACGGCTTATCACCCTCAGACAGACGGGCAGAGTGAAAGAACGATCCAGACATTGGAAGATATGTTGAGAGAATGCATCATGGATTTTAAAGGAAATTGGGATGATCACCTACCGCTTGTGGAATTCGGTTACAACAATAGTTACCAGGCTAGTATTGGCATGCCGCCTTACGAAGCGTTGTACGAAAGAAAATGCAGAACTCCGCTATACTGGGATGAAGTTGGCGAGAGACAATTGCTAGGTCCAGAGTTGGTACAACAGACAGCAGAGATAGTCAAAGTGATCCGGACAAGACTGGTAGCCTCTCAGGATAGGCAGAAGAAATATGCCGATCCACACCGTAAGAATGTTGAGTTTGAATCGGGTAGCTTTGTATTTTTGAAAGTCTCTCCCTGGAAGGGGAAGATCAGATTCAGAAAGAAGGGAAAATTGAGCCCGAGGTTCATTGGACCCTTTGAAGTACTTCGAAGGATTGGAGAAGTTGCGTATGAGGTAGCCTTACCTCCGGCGCTCAAGAATGTCCACAACGTTTTCCACGTTTCAGTTCTACGACCCTACAAACCCGATTACAAGTATGTGATTGAATATGAACCCCTACATTTTGAAAAAGACTTATCCTATGAAGAAATTCCTGTTCAAATTGTTGACAGGAAAAAGCAAGTCCTCAGAAACAAAGTTATACTTTCTGTTAAGGTAATTTGGAGGAACCACAATGCTGAAGAAGCTACGTGGGAACTCGAAGAGCATATGATGAAGAATTACCCATATTTATTTACTTAATTTTTTGTATATGTGATTCTGGGGACAGAATCTCTGTAAGGGGGGAAGAATGTAACAGAACGAATTTTTAATTGAACCGTGATTCTGGGGACAGAATCCTTTTAAAGGGAGAAAGATGTGACGAACAAGATTTTTGTAATTTAAATTGAATATTTATTGAATTAAATAAATATTTTTTTTATGATTTAATTATTGATTTAAATAATTAATTGATGAAATTGTGGTAGATTAATTTAATTATATGTGTCACGTTAGTTAAATTAATGTGGTGAATTTTTATATTCAAAGTATGTATTTAATTGAGCTTATTTGATTAATATATTAATTAATAAGCATAATGTTATTCTAATTAAATTAATAATTAATTAGAGATTTAATTATTTGACATAATTAATAAATAAGAATTTTAATTATGTGACTATGTGATTTAATGTGGATTTATACTATTTTGATTTAATTGATTTAAATAAGATTATTTAATTAATTGGGTGTGACATTAATTTACTATATAATAAAAGTTTATTAAATTAAGTGGAATGGAGAAATAAATAAGCTAGCCAAACAAGGCCCTATGAGGAGTTGGCCAGTTAACCCACTAAGGACAATAACCGACCACGACTCCACCAACTTGAATATGCGTAAAATTATATAGGCTTATATACACATATAACATATAAAACTTTATATTTCATCAGAGTAAAACTTTAGAGAGAAAAACTCAACGAAGAAAACACAGAGAATTGAGAAAAGATTTTCATCATCCTTGAATCATCTTCACAAACTAGCAAGGGTAATCCCTTCTCCTAAGTTTTTAAATTCAAGTTCTTAAAGTTTTCCATTAACGTATGTTAGAAATTCTCTGTGAATAACTAATTTGATGATTAATGCATGATATGATTTTATATGTGTCATTGTATGATAATAACATGTTGTATATCATGTATGCATGATTTAATGCGATTAAATCCATGTAGTTATGCTTAATTTGATTTTTCAAAAGTTACAGAGTTTTCCATCTAAGTGTTTTAAAAGTTCTCTGTGAATGGAAAAATTTACATTTGTTCATGATATGACTATATATCTATTAATTGATGTTTATAACATATTATATGTCATATATGCATAACTTGCAGTGATCGAATTTTGTTTAGGGTTTTCGAAAATTACAGAGTCGTATATATGGCCATACGGCCTTTACGGCCCTTACGTACAAATTTTATACCATGAATCGATGGTTTAACTTTGAATTAATATTTGCATATGATTGTACACGTTTATACGAACAAAACGGAAGTTAAACGTACGGATTCAGTGTTATAACAAATCCGTAACGTTGAATTTCTTGATTTTCCTTCAAAACATTTTAAAGTATGAAAACAGTGAAATTAGATGCCTTGGATTGTGTGATTACATGATTTTAATTGCCAAGATCATGCTAGAAATATTGTATAGCGTTTCTGTGAAGTTTTTACATTGTGGGTAGCCTTAAAATTCATTACGTTAGTTTAATTTGGATTTCTTTGGGCTACTCTGTGTGTTCATCGTGAACCAGGGAGTCCACCAACAGGGAGACCCGCCCCAGCGGGTGTTCATGGGCATTTGGACCCGCCCCAGCGGGTATAAGGGCTGTCCTGGAGCCTTTTTTTTTGTTTCCAAGACTGTTTTGACCTCTTGTAGTAAAATAAGCATAACTGTTTCATACGAACTCCGATTAAGGCGATTCAAGATGATTCGGAAAGATAACGAGTAGGCCTACAACTTTCATTTTTTAAGTTGTTCAATTTGAAATCGTTAAAATGGGTAAAAATGGTCATCTTTGTGACTGATGTGTATTCGGAGGCAATCGGAAGGCTTCGGACATGCACGCACACAAGTGTAGTGTTCTCGATAATAAAAGATGTTGTTTTAAGTTACATACATGAATATTATATGATTTGAAGTTCATGATTAATAAATTAAGTTATTAACATGTATAAGATAATGTGAAGGTTCAAGTTAACAAACTAAGTGCGAACTTGAATATCGTAATTGTAAAACTTGATTATGATTGTTTAAAAGGCTATATATGTGTGATATGCATGTTGTGAGTTTACATTCATGTTATGTGGTTAGCCATTGAGTAATATTATAAACCAAGTTGTAAGTCGAACTTAAGTGAATAGTTCAACAGTTAAACATAGTAGTTATAAAAACTAATCGATGTCGTATACATAATGTAATGTGTAGGACGTTGAGGAAGTGAATTGTAATTATATTTGTAGCTTGTGCAAGAGGCAAGTATCCTATCCCTAACTTATTGATTTAGCAAGTTTCCTAAATTCTAATTTATTCATTTATTAAGTCGTAGACTTGTGTTTCTATATCGAGTAAGCTCGTGTTCTTAATTGTTCCAGTTCGAAATTCATATTACATATTGTAACTCTTTTAAAAGCATGATTCAGTTATACAATACTCATTCGATTGTATACTCTTGAGATTTATTATTCAAGTTGAATATCGATGTTATTGTTGAACCTTAGAGGACTAGTGAACCCCTATTGATTCGACTAGTCCATAGTTGATGAATGTTCTAAATTTTAAAATACTTATTGAGCTTATCCAAACCAAACTTCCTTTCGTGCGGACTCTGATGTCAAAATTAAGATGAACAACCCTGTAAAAGGGGATTATTTACACTTTAGCGTTGAGATATTGTGCACAGTATGGTACTAAGGGCTGATCCCCCTAAGTACGAGAAGTAGAGTCCATAGTCTTATGACTATTAATGGTTTAAAGTATAAACACTTTATAACCTAGGACATAGTTCAAGGTCTTATGACCCTCAGATGTTATTTTGATTCCTGTTATTTATCCTCGAGTCAAAAGTTGAGTTTCTTTATTCAGATGTCTTTGATTCACTCGCATGTTATTATATTGTTGTCATATATTATACTTATGGGCAATCGTGCTCACTCTTGCGTAATAATAACATTGCAGTTAAGAACGAAAGGTTCGACGAGCCTTCTACTAGCAAAGACAAGGGCAAGGTCAACAAGTGATGAAGACTTGTTGTTTATTCTTATATGTTTATGTTTCAGACTTATGTTAAAGTTGTGTAAGCCTTATTTATTTTTTTATATTTCGCACAGATGTTTAAGGTTAGTATGACCTGGGATTGTATTTATTATTCGGATGTTATAACCCCATAAGGGCAGGATTTATTTCTATCTATTTCATGATTTGCATTTATTATGGGTAGATAGATAGATGATATTTGTACAGTGAACACCAAGTCCCATGGAAATTGAAGTACCCGGATTTGGGGGTGTCACACATACAATAAAACCTTGCTTGAACAATTAAGTCAAAGTTACATTATTTTCAATAATGAACTTCAATAAGATATTTGTTCAAAATGGAAACTAGAGTACTTGCTCATTTAATAACAATATAGAATAAGATAACATGCATAAATGTAAACAAGAAAGGATAGAACAACTTGCCTCGTGTGTTAGTTACACAATTAATACTCACGCTTCTCGAATACCCTACACATACCATTAGAATTGTAATGCCGATTAGCTACACTAACATTAACTTAACAGGTTAAATTCCATCTTAGTTCAAGTTTTGACCATCATCATACACAGTTCTAAAACCACAAGTTTTAGTAAAGCAATATAACACTTATTCAACATCTCTAGACTTTATCAAACAATAACATAAAATTTTCACAACTTACTTTTCATTTTGAAATCATCAAATACATGTTAAGAATATGCTATAGCAACTTGTTACGTGTCTAACACATAACCATCATCATTAGACCAAATCAGATTGGGTTTTAAAGACTAAACAAACAAATAAAGTAAACTGCCTCTGCTCAGAGTCTGGCGCAGTTGCGCTTCCCTAAGCCTTTGCACCAGCGCAGCTACACTGGTGCTCGACTCAGGAAGCTAAGCAGGCGCAGCTACGTCGTTCCTCCCTTTGCTGCCGGCGTAGCTGCTCCGGAATGCAGACAGGAATGTTGTAGGCTGCTCTCTGCTGAACTGTTCTTTCCCAAAATTCCAATAAACGGCAATTCACAGCTACCCAAGAAATATAAATAATATATATGCAACAACACATGCATAACATGACTCCAACAACAAAAACCATCTAAGCAACCAAAATCAAAGGTTTTTAAATCCAAATTTTGCTATTTTCCAAAACTCATACATTTAACTAAATAATTCACCATGGATTCAACTTTCAACCAAATCAATCCATAACACATGCATTATTTTTTTTTTTAAAGATAATATCATAAACAACTCTCAATTTGCAGATTAAAACATAACTAAATCATCAATTTTCACTCTAAAAATCAACCAAAATATATAAACTTCATAAGAACATAAATTCTTCATTTAAAACTTGTTTTTATAATATTTTGATTTCTGAAAATCGTTTATAGCATACATATAATGAATTATAAACATCTACTAATTCATATAACACTTATCTAACCAAATTATCAACTACCAATTCCAATTATCATGAAAACTCAAATTACACAGAACTAAACTATGAATATCCATGCAGAACAATAATTAAATTAGATTATACCTTTTAGAAGAAGAAGATGGTGATGATGATTATGGGTTTTGATTTACCAAAGCTTTCTCCTTCTTCTTCTTCTTTCTTCTTCTCTCTTTTCCCTCTTTTTTTTCTCTTCTCTTTAACTTCTCTTACTTTGATAGTCTAATCTTAACGTATAATATAATATACATATAACTGATAGATATATAATATAATTATATAATATTTAACTGACATCTCTATTAAGTATACATATCAGTTACTAATTTTCAAAAATCAAAAGCCATAAGGCTTGTTTGGCAAAACTTTTTTTTTTTTTAAATAGATTTTTAGAACTAAGGTCTTGTTTGGTAAAACAAAATAAAATAGACTTAAGGGCCTTGTTTAGTAAAACTAAATTAAAACCCTTTTTAATTTATTTAATAGCTCTTTTACTATATAGTTTAAATGTCATATTTTATTTAATTAAATCTCACTATCTCAATTTAATAAAATTAAAGCTAACATCAATTAATTAAATACAATTGCCACATAAATTAAATTGCTACACAATTATAATTTACTCATTAATCATAATTCCATGTAACAAATTAGTAAATCTCTAATTTAATTATTTAAATTAGATTAGACATTACTATAATTATTCATTAAATTCTTAGTAACAAATACCACATAATATTCATCTAATTTAATTATCTCAATTAAATTAGAACTACACTACAAAATTATTTACACGTCAATTTAATCAACATATTGCACTTAATTAAATTACTCCATAACATAATCACATCAATTATTTATTCAACTCAATAAGTAAATCAAATAAAATATTTATTTAATCTAATAAATATTTAAAATTAAAATACAAATTCTCGTTTGTTACAATCTTCCCTCCTTAAAAGGATTTTGTCCCCAGAATCACAACTAAAAAAAACTCATTCGTCACATTCTTCCCCTCTGAAAAAGATTTTGTCCCCAGAATCGTTATACAAGAAAATTAAGCAAATAGTTGGGGATAAGTTTTCATCACAACATCCTCGAGTTCCCACGTAGCTTCTTCAGCATTATGGTTCCTCCAGATCACCTTAACAGAAGGTATCACTTTATTTCTAAGTACTTGCTCTTTCCTGTCAACTATCTGAACAGGAACCTCCTCATATGTTAAGTCTTTATCAAATTGTAATGGCTCATACTCTATCATATGCTTGTAATTGTGTTTGTATGGTCGCAACACAGAAATATGGAAAATATTATGAACATGATCTAACTACGGAGGTAACCCAACCTCGTAAGCTACCTCGTCAGCCCTTCGCAGTATCTCAAAAGGTCTAATAAATCTGGGACTCAATTTCCCTTTCTTGCCAAATTGAATCTTCCCCTTCCAAGGAGATACCTTCAAGAAAATGAAGCTTCCTACTTCAAACTCTCGATTTTGACGATGATAATCGGCATACTTCTTCTGTCTGTCTTGAGAAGCTACCAATCTCGTTCTGATCAGCTTGACGATCTCAGCAGTTTGTTGAACCAATTCCGGTCCCAACAGTTGTTGTTCACCAACCTCATCCCAGCATAATGGAGTCCTGCATTTCCTACCATACAATGCTTTATAAGGTGGAATGCCAATACTTGCATGGTAACTGTTGTTGTAGGCGAACTCCACCAATGGTAGATGATCATCCCAACTTCTCTTGAAGTCCATAACACAAGCTCTTAGCATATCCTCTAAAGTCTGAATCTTTCTCTCGCTCTGGCCATCAGTCTGAGCATGGTACGCTGTACTCATTAGCAATTGCGTTTCCAAGCACTCCTGTAGTCGCTTCCAAAAATTTGACATGAAACGGGATCCCTGTCTGATACAATTGACACCGGAACACCGTGTCTAGAAATAATTTCCATAATGTACAACTTCGCCAACTGATCCAAGTTGAATATAATCTTGATAGGTAAGAAATGTGCTGACTTCGTCAGTCGATCAACTATAATCCATACTGCATCATAACCCTTCTGAGTCGTTGGAAGACCAACCACGAAATCCATCGTGATTTTCTCCCACTTCCATTCCGGAATCTCCAGCGGTTGTAACATTCCACTTGGTCTCTGATGTTCTGCTTTGACTTTTTGACATGTTAAACATTTTGCAACATATTCAGCCACGTCTCTCTTCATATTCGGCCACCAGATATGCTGTCTGAGATCCTGGTACATCTTCGTAATCCCAGGGTGAATCAAATATCTTGAACAATGAGCTTCGTCCATAATTTCCTCTTTAACTTTTGGTACTGGCGGTACCCAGATCCTCCCTTCAAACCGTAGCAGTCCATTATTATCAATCTTGACCTTTATCTCTTCACCATCGATTACCCTTATTCGGATCTTCTCACACTCCTCATCCTGTAGTTGTGCCTCTTTCACCTTGTTCACCAAGGTTGAACTAGTAGTTACTTGAAATAATTTCTCATCCGATTCCTTCGGATACTTAACTTCCAGCTCCAACTTAGCCATCTCACTTACCAACTGTTCCTGAGCAGTTAATAATATTAACTTCTCCCGACCCTTTCTGCTTAAGGCATCGGCAACAACATTAGCTTTACCTGGATGGTAAAGAATCTAGCAATCGTAGTCCTTAATAAGCTCCAACCATCTCCTTGGGCTCATATTCAAATCTTTCTGTGTAAAGATGTACTTCATACTCTTATGATCTGTGTATATCTCACACTTTTTACCATATAGGTAGTGTCTCCATATCTTCAAAGCAAACACTACTGCCGCCAATTCCAAGTCATGGGTCGGATACCCTTTCTCATAATCCTTCAGCTGACGTGATGCATAAGCAATGACTTTGCCATTCTGCATCAGCACAGCCTAATCCTTTATGTGAAGCATCACTGTATACCACGAAATTTTGTTTACTATCCGGCAAAGACAACATAGGCGCAGTTCTCAACCTCTTCTTCAGTTCTTAAAAACTTTCCTCACACTTTTCTGTCCAAAAGAACTTCACCATCTTCCGAGTCAAATTCGTCAACGAAGTTGCGATTTTGGAAAAGTTTTGAATAATTCTTCTATAGTAACCTGCCAATCTCAAGAAACTCCTCACTTCTGACGGTGTCTTCGGCTGATCCCAATTCATCACAGCTTCAACCTTCGAAGGATCTACTGAAATCCCATCTTTGTCAATCACGTGACCAAGAAATTGCTCACGTTCTAACCAGAATTTTCACTTTGAGAACTTCGCATACAACTTCTCCCGTCTCAGCAATTCCAATATCAGCCTCAAATGCTCAGTGTGTTCCTCCTTAGTTTTGGAATAGACCAAAATGTTATCTATGAACACCACTATGAACTTGTCCAAAAACGGCTTAAACACCCTATTCATTAGGTCCATAAATGTCGCAGGTGCATTCGTTAGACCAAATGACATCACCAAGAACTTGTAATGTCCATACCGAGTTCTAAATGTCGTCTTCAGTATATCCTCTCTTCTTACCTTCAAATGATGATACCCACTTCTCAAATCTATCTTTGAGAAGTATCTGGCACCCTTCAATTAATCGAACAAG
This sequence comes from Panax stipuleanatus, assembly GCA_020205555.1. Taxonomy (NCBI): domain Eukaryota; kingdom Viridiplantae; phylum Streptophyta; class Magnoliopsida; order Apiales; family Araliaceae; genus Panax; species Panax stipuleanatus. Next base: position 68,782,742 of record CM035121.1, read on the forward strand.
TCATCGATCCTAGGTAAAGGATACTTATTCTTGATCGTGACTTTATTCAACTCCTTATAATCAATGCAAAGCCGCATCGATCCATCCTTCTTCTTTATGAACAATACCGGCGCTCCCCACGGTGACACGCTCAGCTGAATATATTTCTTGTCCAGCAATTCCTGCAGTTGAACCATCACCTCCTTTATCTCTACTAGAGCCATTCTGTACGAGGCTTTCGATATCGGAGCAGTTCTCGGTGCTAAGTCGATCACAAACTCTATCTCTCTATCCGACGGAAGTCCTGGAAAATCACTCAGAAATACATCTATAAACTCCTTAACCACTGATATCTCTTCCAACTTTGGATTCTCCTTACGAGTATCCACTATGTAGGTTGAGTACCCTACACAACCTTGCTTCAACAACTTCTTGGCTTGCATAATCGTCAAAAAACTTGCTTGTTTAGGCGATTTACTGCCATAAAACACTACCTTCGATGAAGTCGTAAGGCTTACAAACTTCTTCTGGCAATCAATTACCGCCCCATGATTAAAGAACCAATCCAAACCTAGTATAACATCGAATTCCACAAGTTTAATTGGAATCAAATCTACCATCAACTCATGACCCTTAATGACCAATCTACCGTTCTTGTGTACAAATCTGACAAGAATAATCTCCCTATTCGCAATCTCTATGTTCAAGGGGTAAACTAATTACTCTTTAGGTAAGTCTAAAGTCCTAGAAAAGTTATCAGATATGAATGAACAAGTAGCACCCGAATCAAATAATATATAAGCATTAATACTATTTACCGAAATAATACCTAACACCACATCTTTTGACTGCACGGCATCCTACACGGTCATATTGAATGTTCTGGCAGTGGGTTGACTCGTCTGCGGTGGTCCAACAATAGCCAAAGTGCTGTCGCTGCTATTTCCTCTCCTGCCTGTCGACCCTCCAGCTGGCTTCTTTGGGAAATCCCATGCCATATGATCCTTAGACCCGCATGTAAAACAAGCTCCCTTCTTTGGGTTAGGATAATTTTGCGCAATGTGGCCTTCCTAACCACAGTTGAAACATACTCGCCTTCCCCTCAAGCACACTCCAGTGTGATTCTTCGCGCATGTAGCACATGCTTTAAATCTTCTCTTCTGCTGGCTTCCCTGTTGACTCCCAATAGATGTGTTGTCGTTCCACTTTCTTTTCTGGTTGGTACCACTACCACCAGCCTTGTTCTCAGTCTCATTTTCTTCTTCTTCTGGTCTTGATTGTATTTGGTTAACGCACCGCTTCCACCTTCTGCGATGATCGCCTTCTCCAACACTGCAGCAAACGTGTTCAGCTGGAACATGGAGACTTTACTATATAACCAGGGCTTCAATCCATGATCGAATCTTCTCGCCTTTCTTTTGTCAGTACTGACTTGGTATGTTGCAAACCTTGCCAGCTCGTTGAATTTTGCGGCGTACTCTGGCACCGTCATCGCTCCCTGTTTTAGCTCTAGAAGCTGAACCTTCATCTGGTTCTACGAGCTTTTCGGAATGTACATTTCAAAGAACATCTCTTTGAATCGGTACCATGCTATCACACCTTCCCCTCCTCGAATCTTGTTGGCCTGCCACCAGTAGCTAGCTTCTGACTTCAGCATGAATGTCGCAAAAGCCGTCTTCTGGTCGTCATTAATTCTGGCCACATCAAAGACCTTCTCCATTTCCATCACCCACGTTTGGGCCTCTATCGGATTCACTGATCCCTGAAATTCTGGCGGTCCTACCGCTTTGAATTCCTTGAACGTCGCTGCTTGAACTTGCGGCTGATTCGCAAGTGCTCCCATCAGTAAATTCATAAATTATTGAACAGGATTGGCATTCGCCCCATCGTTGTTGTTGTTGTTTATAGAATCCTCTTGTTGTTGACGTGCAGGTCTTCTTCTAGGGGGATCTTTCTGTTAAGACATAATCTTATTAGATTAATCATCTCTTAAATATTGAAGTTCAAACTTAAACATTTAAAATAAATCAATTCACACTTGAACACATAGCACGTCAACAAACTTTGATATGTTATTCATTCATAGTTTTTAAAACATAGAATAGATAGAATCTATACTATTTACATTATCTTTTCTGAACTGAAATAAGTTACAGGATAACATCATTATCTTATCCCATTATTATCTCAAATTATGGGATTTACATTATTTACTACACAAAAAAACACATAGTTATTCCTCTACTATCTAGGCATATTAAGACGTCGCACAGCCTCTCCACGTTCTTCTTCCATCACCCGAAACACCGTTCTACGATCCACCATATACCACGACAAATCCTTGAACTGAGCTGGGTAATAAAAGACACGATCCTGGGTCCTATCTATAGCTGCATGAAATGCATAGTCCGTCTCCTTCAGCTTGGCCTTCTTCGCTTGAACCTTGTCTTCAGCTCGATCTGCACGTAGAGTAGCCTTCAAACACGTATCCCCTGCTCTGGCACATTTCGCTGACTCCTCTTTAATGTCATTTTTTTTAGTTTTGCTAGCTCAGCCAGTGTATCATCCCTCTCACTATCCACATGAACTAGATCCCACTTCAAGTTTCCAAGCTGATCGTCCAGTTCTTGAATCATTTCCTCTTTCTGCTGTATGGTGGCCTGACCCATATCCACCAGCTCCTCTAGCTCTCTAACTCTACTATGCATCTCAATATTGCAGTCGTAGACTTCCTCGTACATCACAGCGCTGATAGAGTTAGGTGAAAATTCCTCTTCAGGATCCTCCTCCTCATCCTCTAACTCATCCTCGTCATCTCTGTCAAAGATTGGCTCATGCTCCTGACCCACTACTGTGATCAATAGAGATGGCTCTCTCTGAACCAACTGCTCCTTCCAAACTGTATAGATGTCTCGGGGCTCCTCATCCCTAGCCATCTGGGGTAACTCCTCCCTAGCCTAACTGGACTCTCCAACATTCTTCATCTTGACACAAAATTTTGAATTTTTAATTATTACGTAATATCGATCGATACTCTTCGAGTACATAAACGTAAAAACATAGCACGTAAGGTAGTTTATTATCTTAACTATCATAACTATCTTTTCGACCTCCTATAAGGCTACTTCCTAAGGTTCTCCACCTAAGGTTCATAACCTAAAGCTTTGATACCAACTTGTGACACCCCCAAATCCGGGTACTTCATTTCCACAGGATTTGGTGTTCACTATCTAAATAAAACATAACTAACTGCCCGTAAATAAGGAATGCAAAATAAATCAATAATTTACAACCTTAATATTTAAAATCTTCCTTCAAAAGAGTTACAACCTTGTCGAAAACATTCCCAGGGTTTCTAACCTTTAAACAACGTCAATGCAAAAATTAAAACATCACTCAATAAAATTAAGTCTTATTACAAATCATATCAAATATGAACAAGTCTTCACTTGTTCATCTTGCCTTTTCATTTGCTAGTAGACGGTTCGTCAACTCTCTCAACTTTGGCTAAAATGGTTATATAAATGCAAGAGTGAGCAAACAAAAGCTAACTGAAAATAACAATCAATAGTGATGATATATTATTGAATAGCTTCAACTGAATTGAATAATATTTCTATCATCGATAATCAAGAATTGAATATAGAATTTAGAATTCATCTGAGGGTCATAAGACCTTGAACTATGTCCTAGGTTGTAAGTATTTCTACTTAAACCTTTAACAGTCGTTAGACTATATGGACTCTTAACTCGTAGTTATGGGGATCAGCCCTTCGTACCATGTATTGTGCACAAACATCTTAAAGTTTTCGCATGATAATCCCCTATTATTACGGTTGTTAATCTCAGTATTAATTAACGAGTTTACACCAAAGAAAATTTGGTTTGGATAAGCTCAAAGGATAATTTAGAATTCAACTATCATCAACTAAGGAGTAGTTGAATCAACTTACAATAATTTAGAATTTGATAGCAAAAGAATTATAAAATAACTACGAGTCACAACAATAGACATCATATTCAATAGTAATGCTTTAGAATTAAACTTAAAGCATTTGAAAGATACCATAAAATCTTGCTTGAACAATTAAGTCAAGGTTACATTATTTTCAATAATGAACTTCAATAAGATATTTGTTCAATATGAAAACTAGAGTACCTGCTCATTTGATAACAATATAGAATAAGATAACATGCATAAATGTAAACAAGAAAGGATAGAACAACTTTCCTCGTGCGTTAGCTACATAATTAATACTCATGCTTCTCGAATACCCTACACATACCATTAGAATTGTAATGCTGATTAGCTACACAAACATTAACTTAATAAGTTAAATTCCATCTTAGTTGAACTCGTAATCTTAGTTCAAGTTCTGACCATCATCATAAACAGCTCTAAAACCAAAAGTTTTAGTAAAGCAATACAACACTTATTCAACATCTCTAGACTTTATCAAATAATAACTTAAAGTTTTCACAACTTACTTACTTTTTAATTTGAAATCATCAAATACAAGTTAAGAATATGTTATAGCAACTTGTTACGTGTCTAACACATATAACCATCATCATTAGACCAAATCAGATTGGGTTTTAAAGACTAAACAAACAAATAAAGTAAACTGCCTCTGCTAAGAGTCTGGCGCAGTTGCGCTTCCCTAAGCTTTGGCACCGGTGCAGCTGCACTGGTGCTCGACTCAGGAAGCTCAGCAGTCGCAGTTGCACCATTTCTGCCGTTGCAACCTGCGTAGCTACGCCAGAACGCAGACAGGAACGTTGCAGGCTGTTCTCTGCTACATTGTTCTTCCCCAAAATTCCAAAAAATGACAATTCATAGCTACTCAACAAATATAAACCACATATATGCAACAACACATGCATAACATGGCTCCAACAACAAAAAATATCTAAGCAACCGAGATCAAAGGTTTTTAAATCTAAATTTTGCTATTTTCCAAAACTCATACATTTAACTAAATAATTCACCATGGATTCAACTTTCAACAAAATCAATCCATAACACATGCATTGTTTTCGTTTTTAAAGATAATATCATAAACAACTCTTAATTTACAGATTAAAACATAATTAAATCATCAATTTTCACTCTAAAAATCAACCAAAACATATAAACTTCATAAGAACATAAATTCTTCATTTAAAACTTGTTTTTATAATATTTTAATTTTTGAAAATTGTTTACAGCATACATATAAGGAATTATAAACATCTATTAATTCATATAACACTTATCTAACCAAATCATCAACTACCAATTCCAATTATCATGAAAACTCAAATTACAATGAACTAAACTATGAATATCCATGAAGAACAATAATTAAATTAGATTATACCTTTTAGAAGGAGAAGATGGTGATGATGATTATGTGTTTTGATTTATCAAAGCTTTCTCCTTCTTCTTCTTTCTTCTTCTCTCTTTTCTCTCTTTTCTTTCTCTACTCTTTATCTTCTCTTACTCTGATAGTCTAATCTTAATGTATAATATAATATACATATAACTGATAGATATATAATATAATTATATAATATATAACTGACATCTCTATTAAGTATATATATCAGTTACTAATTTTTAAAAATCAAAAGCCATAAGGCTTGTTTGGCAAAACTCTTTTTTTAAAATAGATTTTTAGAACTAAGGCCTTGTTTGGTAAAACAAAATTAAAATAGACTTAAAGACCTTGTTTGGTAAAACTAAATTAAAACCTTTTTTAATTTATTTAATAACTCTTTTACTACTATAGTTTAAATGTCACGCTTTATTTAATTAAATCTCACTATCCCAATTTAATTAAATTAAAGCTAACATCAATTAATTAAATACAATTGCAACATAAATTAAATTGCTACACAATTATAATTTACTCATTAATCATAATTCTATGTAACAAATTAGTGAATCTCTAATTTAATTATTTAAATTAGATTAGACATTACTATAATTATTCATTAAATCATTAAATCCTTATTAACAAATACCACATAATATTCATCTAATTTAATTGTCTCAATTAAATTAGAACTACACCACAAAATTACTTACACGTCAATTTAATCAATATATTGCACTTAATTAAATTACTCCATAACATAATCACATCAATTATTTATTCAACTCAATAAGTAAATCAAATAAAATATTAATTTAATCCAACAAATATTTAAAATTAAAATACAAAATTCTCATTTGTTACAAAGTATTTCTACTTTAAACTTTTAACAGTCATAAGACTATATGGACATTACTTCTCGTGCTTAGGGGGATCAGTCATTCGTACCATGTATTGTGCACAAACATCTTAATGCTATCGCATAATATAATCCCCTATAAGAGGGTTGTTCATCTCAGTTTGACATAAGAGTCCGCACCAAAGGACGTTTGGTTTGGATAAGTTTCAATAACAGTTCTAGAAGTTAGAACACTCATCAACTATGGACTAGTCAAATCAATAAGGGTTCACTAGCCATTCACTGATTCAATACAATATTGTAATCGATATTTAAATAAAGGATTGAATCTCAACTATATACAATTGAATAATCATTGCGTAGTCAAAGTATTATTTAAAAAGAGTAAGAACACCTCATTTGGAATAATGAACTTGAACAAATTAAGCTTTGAATAGCTAGAAATAAAAATGTGAAACTTGCTTAATAAGAATAATGTTTAAGAACTTGCTCAATGAAAGTTTAGAGTTAGGAAACTTACGTAATTGTAATCAAGATAGGGTAAGGAAACTTGCCTCGTGTGTAAGCTATAAGTTATAATTCACGTTCTCCAATTAACCCTACATACCATTTAAAGTCACAATACCAATTATTTATAAAATAACTAACATCATGAGTATACATTATTTTAACTTATCTTAGCTCTTAATCTAATTATACTAACCACATACACAAATCTTAACTCTTAAACACATTATTAAACCTCACGAACAATAAGTTTAAGTACGCATTCAACTTATCAATTAATCACTAAAACCATCATTGACATATTACTAATTTGTTTTAACATCTCATTATATGATTAATACATTTTCATGTTCATTAGATTATGTTACAAGTACATTTTCTGGACATAAACAAACAATTAAAATTTTCTGGGCAAAACTGCCAACCGGCGTTGCGGTGCAACCAAAAGGCCTGGTAGCTGGCGCTGCGGCATGCCGAATAGCCTTCTAAGAGGCGATGCAGCGTTGCGTCGCAGATTCAGTTCTTGCAGTTCGCGAAGAACACATAACAGAGCCAAAATAAACCCAAAAACTTCACTCAAACAACAAATTAATCATACCCATTAGTTCTAAACTTTACAAAAATATAACCCAACAATTATAGCATGATTTTAACAACTTAAACAACTAAATTTGAACCCATAAATTCTAAGTTCTTGTCTTTTCTTCATTATTAGACATATTTAGCGAATCCAATCACCACGAATTCGTTAATCAACCAAATTAGTCCATTAAACTTGTATGCTTTTCATTTCATAATGTATAAAGATAATCAATCATCAATTTACAGATTCGCATACAGATTAAGCAACAATTTTTATACATATAAGCTAAATTTGTATATTTTTCACTATAAACTCAAAACTCCATTTTTAAACATAATTCCATGGATTACTTCAACCAAATTTGTTTAAAAATATCATATAATGATTTATACATACTATCCAACACATATAAATCATTTTCTCATGCATTAGCCACAAAAATCCATTTACAGAGAGCTAAAAAACCAATTTTCATGAAGAAACTCAAGAACATAAATTAAAGGTTGAAAGTAAGAATTTACCCTTGATTTCTTGTTTAGATTAAGTAAGATGATAGAAACTCTTCTTTAATTCTCCAAATCTTCTTCTTCAATATCAAATTCTCTCAACCTCTCTCTCTCTCTCTCTCTCTCTTCTCTGTTTAGTTTTCCAGACTTGTGTTTTTCAAATAAACTAACATATACGTATATAATATAACTGGCTTATACGTGGGTATCAGTTAAGCGCATCATGACTCAACTGCTCCCATGTTCTCAAGGCCATGTTTGGTTAGCTCATAAAAGGTCCCTTTTTTAATTTATTTAAGTAACTCACTTATCATATAGTTTATTTGTCACACCTTAATTAACTAACTTCTAATATTTAAATTCCATTAGACTAAAGTCAATATCACTCTTTAAATCAAATTACCACATAATTAAAATTCTTATTTATTAATTATAAATAAATTACTAAATCTCTAATTAATTATTAAAATTAATTAGAACAACATAATAATACTTAACAACTCATTACTTTAATAATCCCAATTAAATTAGAACTTCGAACCATAAAATTATGCAACATTAATTTAATTAATATATTACATTTATTTAAATTAATCTACAACAATTCCATCAAATATTTATTTCACTCAACAAATAAATCAACAAAATATTTATTTAATTCAATAAATATTTAAAATTAAATACAAAAATCTTATTCGTTACGCATTCCTTCCCTCCTTAAAAGGATTTTGTCCCCAGAATCACGACTCAATTAATTCATCCCGTTACATTCCCCCCTACAAAGATTATGTCCCCATAATCGCTACACACAGATTAAGCAAATAAGTGAGGGTAATTTTTCATCATCTAATCTTCGAGTTTTCACGTAGCTTCTTCAGCATTGTAGTTCCTCCAGATTACCTTAACAGAAGGTATTACTTTATTTCTGAGCACTTGTTCTTTCCTGTCAACTATCTGAACAGGAACTTCTTCGTAAGATAAATCTTTTTCAAAGTGGAGGGGTTCATATTCTATAGCATGCTTGTAATCGGGCTTGTATGGTCGTAACACTGAAACATGAAAAACATTATATATATGTTCTAACGTCGGAGGTAAGGCTTCCTCATACGCGACTTCTCCAACTCTTTGCAACACTTCAAAGGGTCCAATGAACTTCGGGCTCAGTTTTCCATTTTTGCCAAATCAGATTTTTCCCTTCCAGTGAGATACTTTCAAGAAAATGAAACTACCAGATTCAAATTCTCGATTCTGTTGATGTTGATCAGCATATTTCTCCTGCCTATCCTGGTCAGCTATCAACCTTGTCCTGATCACCTTGACGATCTCGGCGGTCTATTGTACTAATTTTGGTCCTAGCAATTGACGTTCTCCAACTTCATCCTAATATAATGGAGTTTTACATTTTCTGTAATATAATATTACGTAAGGCGACATGCCAATATTTGTGCGGTAACTGTTATTATAAGCAAATTCCACCAACGGTAGATGATCATCCCACTTTCCCTTGAAGTCCATGATACAAGCTCTTAACATATCCTCCAATCTCTGGATCTTCCTTTCGCTCTGCCCATCGGTCTGAGGATGATATGTCATACTCATTTTTAAATGCATTCCCATGCATTCCTGTAGTGGCTTCCAGAAGTTTGATGTGAAACGTAGATCTCGATCGGAGACTATAGACACTGGAACACCGTGCCTTCAAAAAATCTCCTTAACATACAATTTCGCCAACTGATCTAAGGTAAATCTGATCATGATCAGTAAGAAATGTGCCGATTTCGTCAGTCGATCCACGATAACCCAAACTGCATCGAAACCTTTCTAAGTCGTTGGAAGACCTACTACGAAATCCATTGTGATATGTTCCTATTTCCATTCTGGTATCTCTAGCGGTTGCAGTAATCCACTCGACCTCTAATGTTCTGATTTAACCTTTTGACATGTTAAACACTTGGCAACACAATCAGCAACGTCCCATTTCATATTGGGCCACCAGAAATGCTTTCGGAGATCCTGGTACATTTTGGTACTCCCAAGGTAAATCAAATACCTTGAGCTATGAGCCTCGCTTAAAACCTCTTTATTTACCTCTGGAACTAGTGGAACCCAAATTCTTCCCTCGAATCTCAATACCCTTTGTTATCCACTTTAAATTTTAACTCTTCACTTTCAGAAACTCTTTTCCTTATTTTCTCATATTCCTCATCATGACGTTGCGCTTCCTTAACCTTATCCACTAAAGTTGGGCCAGTTCCCATTTGGAATAGTTTCTCTTCAGACTCCTTTGGATATTTCACCTCCAACTCTAGTTTTGGCATCGCTGAGATTAGCTCCTCCTAAGCAGTTAACAAAGGCAGTTTCTGCCGATCCTTTCTGCTTAAGGCGTCGGCAACAACACTCACTTTACCCGGATGGTATAAAATCTCGCAGTCATAGTCCTCTATCAATTCCAACCATCTCCTCTGACGCATGTTCAAATCCTTTTGTGTGAAAATATATTTCAGACTTTTATGATCTGTATATATATCTCACACTTCTCCCATAGAGATTGTGCATCCATATCTTCAAAAAAAACACTACCGCCGCCAACTCCAAATCATGGGTCGGATACCCCTTCTCGTAGTCTTTTAATTGACGCGACGCATACGCAATGACCTTTCCGTTTTGCATAAACACACAGCCTAGTCCTTTATGGGATGCATCATTGTACACCATAAAATTTTATGTGTTATTCGGAAGAGACAACACAGGTGTCATGCTCAATCTCTTTTTCATCTCTTGGAAACTTTCCTCACACTTCTTCGACCAAACGAACTTCACCACTGTCCTAGTCTAATTCGTCAATGGAGTCGCGATTTTGGAAAAATCATGAATGAATCTTCTGTAATAACTTGTTAGTCCTAGGAAACTCCTAACTTCTGACGGTGTCTTCGGCTGATCTCAGTTCATCATAGCTTCAACCTTTGATGGATCTACCAAAATTTTGTCCTTGTCAATCACATGTTCAAGAAATTGCACACGCTCTATCCAGAATTCACACTTTGAAAATGTAGCGTAAAACTTCTCTCTTCTTAACGCCTCCAATGTTACATTCAGATGTTCCACATGATCCTCCTTGGTTTTGGAATACACCAGAATATCATCAATGAACACCACCACGAATTTATCTAAGAATGGCTTAAACACCCTGTTCACTAGATCCATAAAAGCAGAAGGAGCATTCGTTAAACCAAATGATATCACTAGAAACTCGTAATGACCATAACGAGTCATGAACGTTATCTTCGGTACATCCTCTTTTCTTACCATCAACTGATGATACCCACTTCTCAGATCCATCTTCAAGAAATACCTAGCTCCCTTCAACTGATCAAACAAGTCATCGATCCTTGGCAATAGATACTTATTCTTAATCGTAACCTTGTTCAATTCTATGTAATCAATGCAAAGCCACATCGATCCATCCTTTTTCTTAACGAATAATATCCGGCGCTCCCCACGGCTATACACTCGATTGCATATATTTCTTGTCCAAAAGTTCTTGCAGTTGTGCCATTAATTCTTTCATCTCCACCGGAGCCATACGGTACGGGGCCTTCGATATTGGGGCAGTCCCTGGTGCTAGATCAATCACGAATTCCACTTCTCAATCTGGTAGAAGTCCTGGAAAATTATCTAGAAATACGTCTACAAAGTCTCTAACAATAGGTATCTCCTCCAGTTTTGCATTCTCCTCTCGAGTATCGACTATATAGGTTAAATACCCTACACAACCTTGTCTCAACAACTTCATAGCCTACATCATCGTCAGACAACTCGCTTGTCTAGGCGACTTGCTGCCATAAAATACTACCTTTGACAGGGTCATAAGGTTAATACACTTCTTTTGACAATTAATTATTGCCCCATAATTGAATAGCCAATCCATTCCCAAAATAACGTCAAATTCCTCAAGTTTAATCGGAATTAGATCAACAATCAACACGTTTCCCTTAATATCCACCCTACAGTTCTTGTGTATGAACCTAACAAGAATTACTTCCTTATTCGTAATTTCTATGTTCAAAGGGTAATCTAATTCCTCCTTAGGTAAATCTAAATTCTTAGCAAACATCATTAGATATAAATGAACAAGTAGCACCTGAATCGAATAATACATAAGCATTTATATCATTAATCGGAATGATACCTGACACCACATCCCTTGACTGCACAGCATCATGCACTATCACGTTGAAATCCTCCCCTTAAGGGATTACAACATCTGAATACATAAATAAATCTCAAGTTGAAAAAACCTTAAACATCAAATGCGGCAACATAATCAAATACATAAGTCTTAACACATCAAAGTCATAAACATAACATTCTCAAATAAAATAACAAGTCTTCAACACTTGTTAACCTTGCCCTTGCCTTTGCTAGTGGAAGGCTCGTTGGACCTTTCGTTCTTAACTGCAATGTTATTATGCAAGAGTGAGCACGATTTTCCACAAGTATAACAATATAACAATAATAATAACATGCGAGTGAATCAAAGAATTCTGAATAAGAAAAACTCGTCTTTTGAGTAAAGAATGAATAACAAGAATCAAAAATACATCTTAGGGTCATAAGACCATGAACTATGTCCTAGGTTGTCAAGTATCTCTACTTTAAACCTTTAACAGTCATTAAGACTATATGGACTCTACTACTCGTACTTAGAAGGATCAGCCCTTAGTACCATAATTTGCACATCATCTCAATGCTAAAGCATAAATAATCCCCTATAACAGGGTTGTTCATCTCAGTTTGACATCAGAGTCTGCACCAAAGAAAGTTTAGTTTTGATAAGCTCAATAACAGTTCTAGAATTTAGAACGTTCATCAACTATGGGCTAGTCGAATCAATAAGGGTTGGCTAGTTTTACAAGGTTCAACAATAACTGACAATCACATTGAATAATGAATCTCGAGAGTATACAATTGAATAAGTATTGCATACTGAAGTAATGCGTTACAAGATTATAATATCTCATACAAATCTTGACTTGAATAAACAATAATAAGAACTTGATTGATATAGAAACATAAGTTTAGAACTTGTTCAATGAATAACTTTGAATTTTGAAACTTGCTCAACAATAATAAAGTTTAGGAATCTTGCATAGTAAAAGGTTTGAGTTTAGAACACTTGCCTCGTGCACAAGCTACAATTATAATTACAATTCACTTCCTCAACGTCCTACACATTTCATTACGTTTATAATACCGATTAGTTTCATAACCATTACGTTTAACGGTTGAACTTCTCATTTAAGTTCAACTTAACAACTTGGTTAACAAATCTTAACTTGTTGACTAACCACGTAACATGAATCCGAATCCACAACATGCATATCACACATGTATAATCTTTTAAAGAATCATAACCATACCTTACGACAACAATATTTAAATTCACACATAACTTGTTAATATGAGACTTCAAATTGTCTTATACATGTCAACAATATGTTATATTATTGTGTTATAAGCTTCACATGTCATCGGGTTTATTACATTCAGTTAGCTCATCATGTTAGGGGTAAAAACTACACAAAGCAAACATTCCATTCTATACCCCCCCGTCGGGGCGGGGGCTGGCTCGGTAGGTGGCCTGCCAGGGCTAGTGTTCTTAGGCAAAAGGGCCCACCGGGGCTGGGGTCCCCTGAACAGTGAAGTGCAGTTCGCGAACTGCACTATTCATAGCCCAATTAAATCCAAATTAAACTAACACGATAATTTTTAATGCTACCCGTGAAGTATAAACTTCACATAACATGTACTAACATATATGGCATGTATTTAACACTTTAGATTACGAAATCATTCAAATTAGAACACATAAATTCATAATTTTTGGTATTTTGCAAAGTTTCGAGAGAAATCATAAAATTCATCATTATTGTGACGCCCCCAAATCCGTGTAACATCGATTACAGGACATGGTGCTCATGGTACAACATACATCATCATCTATCTAAGTAAACTCCAACAGTAATAATAATAATAATATAACTATTACGTACTTACTCAAAATAAAATCCCAAGTCTTTACAACCTTTAATAAACCACCATTTAAACTTAGCGTTTATCGCTACATTACATCATATGTGGAAATATAAACTTATTACATAAGGTATCTAGCATCATTTCATCTTAGACTTCCCCTTGTCCTTGCCTGAGCCCTCAGCCTTCACATCCTTAACTGAAAGGTGTAAGCAAGAATGAGCACAAATTGCCCAGCAAGTATATAAAGAAGTTTGAAAACATACATCAGGAGTAGAAACATCTAAATAGCTATAACAATTGAAAGAATTATCAAGTGTTAAACAGGAATATCAAGAATAAGAGTTTAAGATTTCTCAATATCATACTAAGGGGTGTAAAATACCCTGAACATTACTTTGTTTCATCAAAAACCATCAGACGGTTTAACAATCAAATAGATTGTAAACGGTCTCCGCAAGTACTCCAGGTGATCAGCCTATTGTACCCTACATTGTGCACAAGTATAAAGTTTAAACTGCATAAGCATAAATGGGACTATATGCCCGACATCTGTTTGCCCGTTTATTCGGGTGGTTCATCTTAGTATTCATGCGAGACCGCACCAAAACAATTGGATTGGTAAACATTAAATAGCTTCAAAGGATTTGAATTATATCACTTTTCATCAATAATAACTAGCCGAAACAAAAAGGCTAGAAAGCATTCTTAGAAACAGTTCTTCAAATAAACAGAACTTTAAAGCATAACAGTTACAGTAATAACTGAGTAGTCAACAATAAAACTTGCATGATAATTGAAGTTATAGAATTTTATGATAAAGGAACTTGTGCAAATAGGTAAACAATCACACATCCGAAGCTTACCCTCGCTGCAATCAAATGATTAAGGGTTGAATAATTTCTTAACGAAAATAAGGTTAAGAACTTGCACAATCAAATCTGAGTAAGGAAACTTGCCTGATACGCCTGCTATCGTTAAAGCTAGCAATTAACCTTCACATAACCTAATCATATGTGTCACGTTAAGAAATTAGGTCCTCGAACTCTAATTTGAAAGTAAAGGGTTTCCTTTAAATTTAATGTTATTATTAAACTATCATGTGTTCTATCATCAAGCTAATTTAATCATATAACATGTTGCGTCATATAGGTAAAGTGGTTCAATATGAGAATCTGAGTAAAAATAAGTTTCTAGAATTTTTTTTGATCCGACCCGACCCGACCGGGATGACCCGAACCGACCCGGACCGGCGCAGCTGCGCAGCCTCAAGCCGTGTTACCGGCGCAGCTGCGCTGCCTGGCAAACCCGGAACCCAACTTTGAGTGGCGCAGCTGCGCAGCGTTAAGCCGTATGAACGGCGCAGCTGCGCTGCTCTTCATGCCCAGAAATATTTTTTTCCTGCCGAGCAGCCTACTTCCCAATTTAATTCCCACTTGTTTACAGGTTGTATGACCATGATATTTGGACACCATACCCTCCATACATCACAGTATTTTACAAAAATACAACATACATGAAACTAACATGTTAAGACCTCGATCCAGTAGCCTAGATAAGCTTGCCAGACTGCCTTCCAGACTTAATTTTTTTTTGGAAATTCCCAGAATTCTGCAGATTTTTATACCAACATGCTTGCTTACGAAATTCATAACTTGCTCATTTTAACTCCGTTTCTTTTGAAAATTGGTTAGGTGAGACATCATACTACATAGTATTTTACAAAATTAACACATACAACCAACGAGTCACAGAAGCTATGATTCCAAGGCTCCGAAAAACCCAAAAAGTCACAGATTCTAAGTTAACCCACTTTGACAAAAATTCATGATTTTGATTCTAGCATGCAAGGACTTGGTTCCTATTGTCCATAACATATATACTAACATAAATACACGTGTTACAATAATCAAACTCACTAACTTTTCATGTTTTGAGCAATTTGACATCTAAGAGGTATTTTAGAAAACACTTAGCATGCATGGCATAAATTTATACGATTCAATGTGTAAGAGACATGAATTAAACTAGAACTTTCGTTCTCTACATCCACATATCAGTAACCAACATGAACATAGCCTCACAAAATCAAAACAAATCATTTACCATGGCTATACATGCTTTTTCTTACTATTTTCTTAAGAACATATGAAAGAGAGTTCATGCTTACCTTTTTGGACGAATTTCTTCCTTGTTTTAACTCTAATAATCCTTCCCCCTTGTTAGTTTAGACTCTCCAAAACTCTAGAAATCGTCACAACACTCAAACTCTCATTCTCTTGATTTTTTTCTTCTCTTGGTGGAATTTTATAAAAAGGAAGGAAGTATAGAGGTGGAGAGTATATATATATATATTATAAGCATTGGTTTCCCTTGCCTCTTCCATTCCCATCTCAGGAGTTACACAAACTTGCAACAAATACACAATTAAAAGAAAGAATTAACTTGGGAGTTAGAGAAAATGAAAGAGTTCTTGGTTTAAAGAGGAGAATGAAGTACTCCCTCCTTAATATCATTGTTATATACATATATACTCCTCCATGTTGTCCTATTTCAATTGTCACCAAGTCCCACCAGCTGCTGACTAATTAAAATATTAGTATTTTAATCATTTAATCAACTAATATATCATTTTGACCATTTTGCCCCCTGTAGCCGAACGTTGCTATACTTATATTGATTCCTACTAAAGTCGACGTCCTGGACGTCATGGGACTATCCGTTTCGTCAAATTCCTCTCCGAAATTCGTGGTTGACTTTTTTTCCGGAAAAAGTCAACCGGTTGACTTTGACCTAAAAAGTCAACCGTGACACATTTTTGTGGTTATAGTCTATCCTGACTAATTTCGACGTTCCGAACTCAAATACACAGTCCGCTTCTCTAAATTCCGCTCCGAACTCAAAATTATGATTTAAAGCCATCCCACGAAATTAATAGAATTAATTCCATACTTAACCAATTTAAATAGTTGAATTAAACTGAACCAACCATTTAAATACTCCTAATCACATATCATAAAATAACACATGTATGTATAACACAGATACATCTAATAAAAGAAAACACACAAGAATTTCACATAAATTCGTTTATTAATAATTGTTAAATGACATAATAACCTCGGATATTACATTCACCCTCCCTTATAAGGATTCCGTCCCCGGAATCTTTACACATCAAACAAAAAGACTAGGGTAATTTTTCATCATTTTCTCCTCGAGTTCCCACGTAGCCTCTTCGGCGTTGTGGTTCCTCCATACTACCTTAACAGAAGGTATTATCTTATTTCTCAACACTTGTTCTTTTCTATCAATTATCTGTACTGGAACCTCTTCATAGGTTAAGTCCTTTTCGAACTGAATGGGTTCATACTCTATGAAGTGCTTGTAATCCTGCTTATAGGGTTGTAAAACTGATACGTGGAACACGTTGTGTATATGTTCTAACTCCGGAGGTAAAGCTATTTTATAAGCTACCTCACCGACTCGCCTTAACACTTCAAAGGGTCCTATGAATTTGGGGCTAAGTTTTCCCTTCTTCCCAAATCTCATTTTCCCTTTCCAAGGTGAAACCTTTAGAAACACAAAAGTGCCGACGTCGAAGTCTCGTTGTTGCCGATGTTGATCAGCATATTTCTTCTGTCGATCCTGAGCTGTCACTAATCTCACTCGTATAGTTTTGATCACATCTGCAGTTTGTTGCACTAATTCTGGCCCTAGCAATTGACGTTCTCCTACTTCATCCCAACACAATGGCGTTATGCATTTTCTTCCGTATAAAGCTTCATAAGGTGGCATCCCGAAGCTCGCGTGGTAACTGTTGTTGTATGCGAATTCCACCAACGGTAGGTGGTCATCCCAACTTCCTTTGAAGTCCATAACACATGCTCTTAGCATGTCCTCCAATGTTTGAATAGTTCTTTCGCTCTGCCCGTCTGTTTGAGGATGATACGCAGTGCTCAACCTCAGTTGCGTTCCCATGCATTCTTGAAAGCTTTTCTAAAAATTAGCTGTGAACCGCGGATCGTGATCTGACACAATTGATACAGGTACACCGTACCTGGAAACAATCTCCTTGATATAAAGCTTGGCCAACTGATCCAAGGTATATCTGATCTTGATTGGCAAGAAATGCGCTGACTTGGTCAATCGATCAATGATTACCCAAACTGCATCGTAACCCTTCTGTGTATTTGGAAGTCCTACCATGAAGTCCATCGTGATATGCTCCCATTTCCATTCTGGAATTTCTAAAGGTTGAAGTAACTCGCTCGGTCTCTGATGTTCCGCCTTAACTCTCTGGCATGTCAAACACCTGCTGACGCACTCCTCGATTTCTCTCTTCATATTGGGCTACCAATAATGTTGGCGAAGATCCTGATACATCTTTGTGCTACCCGGGTGAATTGAGTAACTTGAGCTATGAGCTTCCTGTAAGATTTATTCCTTTAATTCAGATACCGCTGGCACCCAAATTCTCCTTTCAAACCTTAATAATCCATCACCACCCACATTGAACTTAAGCTCCTCTCCGTCTGAAATTCTTTTCCTCACCTTCTCGCATTCTTCATCGCTGTTTTGTTCTTCCTTGATTTTTTCCAATAGAGTCGGTCGAACCTCCATTGCGAACAACTTCTCATTTGTCTCAC
This sequence comes from Panax stipuleanatus, assembly GCA_020205555.1. Taxonomy (NCBI): domain Eukaryota; kingdom Viridiplantae; phylum Streptophyta; class Magnoliopsida; order Apiales; family Araliaceae; genus Panax; species Panax stipuleanatus. The sequence continues at coordinate 68,801,215 of CM035121.1, forward strand.
TTGGACTCTTTACCTCGAGTTCCAAATTGTCCATTTCCTTAATCAACTCCTCTTGAGCCGTTAGCATTGCCAACTTGCCACTGCCCTTTCTGCTTAGCGCATCTGCGACCACGTTAGCTTTTCCCGGATGATATATAAGATGTCGCAATCGTAATCCTTTATTAGTTCCAACCATCTTCTCTATCTCATATTCAACTCCTTCTGCGTGAAGATATACTTCAGTCTTTTATGGTCCATGTATATTTCACACTTTACACCATATAAATTGTGCCTCCAAATCTTCAGGGAAAATACTACCGCTGCCAATTCCAGGTCATGGGTAGGATATCCCTTCTCATAATCCTTCAACTGACGCGATGCGTGCGCAATAACTTTACCATGTTGCATAAGCACACAGCCAAGTCCTTTGTGCGACGCATCACTGAAAATTACAAAATCACCAGTATCGTCTGGTAAAGATAACACCGGTGCCTCACTCAATCTTTTCTTCAGTTCCCAAAAACTTTCTTCACACTTCTCCGTCCAGACAAATTTTACAGACTTCTTCGTTAAATTCGTCAACGTTCCTGCTATCTTCAAAAAATCTTGGATAAACCATCTATAATCGCCTGCCAATCCTAAGAAACTTATTACTTTAGTTGGTGTCTTTGGTTGTTCCCAATTCTGCACCGCTTCCACCTTTGCTGGATCCACGGAGATTCGTTCTTATCGATCACGTGACCCAGAAATTGAACTTTCTCCAACCAAAACTCGCACTTTGAAAATTTTGCGTATAACTTATCCTTCCTCAATGCCTCCAATACCAACCTTAAGTGTTCAGCATGATCCTCCTGAGTCTTGGAATAGATCAGGATATCATCTATGAACACGACCACAAATTTATCTAAGTATTGCTTGAATACCTGATTCATCATGTCTATAAATGCTGCCGGCGCGTTCGTTAATCCAAATGACATCACCAGGAACTTGTAGTGACCGTAACGAGTCCTGAATGCTGTCTTAGGAACATCTTCCTTCCTCACCCTCAACTGGTGATATCCAGTCCTCAAGTCGATCTTGGAAAAATACCTCGCTCCCCTCAACTGATCGAACAGATCATCTATCCTAGGTAACGGATACTTGTTCTTTATCGTCACTTTGTTCAACTCTCGATAGTCGATACAAAGTCTCATCGATCCGTCCTTCTTTTTCACAAATAAAACTGGTGCTCCCCAAGGAGACACACTCGGTTGAATATACTTTCTATCCAATAATTACTGCAACTGTACCATCAGTTCCTTCATCTCTGCCAGTGCCATTCTGTATGGGGCTTTCGAAATTGGGGTCGTTCCCGGTACTAAATCTATAACGAATTCGACCTCTCTATCCAGTGGAAGTCCTAGTAAATCTTCAGAAAATACATCCAAAAATTCATTCACTACTGGTATCTGTCCCATTCCTACACCTACTTTCTGTGTATCGACGATATGGGCCAAATATCCTACACATCCCTTCCTTAGCAACTTCCTCGCTTGCATCATCGTCAGACAACTCGAGTGTCTCGGCGACTTACTCCCGTAGAACACTACCTTAGACTTATCTGGAGTCATAAGGTTTATACACTTCTTCTGGCAATCTATCATCGCTCCATGGTTAAATAACCAATCCATTCCTAGAATTACATCAAATTCCCCTAATTGAATCAGAATTAAATTCACATGCAACTAATACCCCCTGATATCTACAACACAATTCCTATAGACATGGCTAACGGGAATAACTTCCTTATTAGTAACTTCTATGTTCATAAGATATTCTAGTTCTTCTTGGGGTAAGTTTAATCGTTGGGAGAATTCATACGATACGAAGGAACAAGTAGCACCCGAATCAAATAATACGTAAGCAGATATATCATTGATCGGAATGATACCTAAAACCATGTCCTTGGATGCAACCGCATCCTGAATCGTTATGTTGAAAGTCCTTGATGTTGGTCGATTCTGAGTTGGTGGTCCAGTAATTATGAGATTTCCACCGCTTGGTCCTCTTCCTCCATTTCCTCCTGCTGAATTCTTCTTTGGGCAATTCCTTGCCTGATGGTCCAATGCTCCACAGTTGAAACATCCATTTCTCTTTGGTGCAGAGCAATTGGGAGAGATGTGCCCCTCTTGCCTGCAATTGAAACAAACATTCTTCCCTTTTAGACATGCACCCGAGTGATTCCTCCCACACTCCTTGCACGCCTTAGTTCTCTTCTTTGCTTCACCTGCTTTTCCCCCAGAGTTTCCTGAGTTGAAATTGTTATTGCTGTTGTTGTTGTTCCACTTCCTCTTGTTTGCACCACTGCTGCTGCTACCTTCCCCGCGATTCCCTCCTTCATTCTTCTTCTTTTTCTCCTTATTAAACTTCATTAGGGCTTCACTTTCGCCCTCAGCAATTATAGCCTTCTCCAGGAGAGTCGCGAAGCTGTTCGTCTGCAACACCGAAAGTCTATTGTATAACCATGGTTTGAGACCCTGCTCAAACCTCCTCGTTTTCCTCTCCTCAGTGTTGACCTGATGAGGCGCGAACCTCGCCAGTTCGTTGAACTTTGCGGCGTACTAGGGTACGGTCATATCTTCTTGCTTCAGCTCCAAGAATCGCATCTCCATACGACTCTGCATACTCGCAGGGAAATAGTTTTTGAAGAAGATGTTCTTAAACCCTTCCCAAGGTATCACACCTTCTCCCGCCCTGGCCTGGTTTGCCTCCCACCAGAAATTGGCTTCACCCTTCAGCATGTAAGTGGCGAAGATTATTTTCTGATCATCTCCTACGCGGGCGATAGCGAACGCCTTTTTGATTTCCTTGACCCAAGTTTGGGCTTCAATAGGTTCGGTGGTTCCTTTGAACTGAAGTCTTTAAAGTGTGCCACCTGGCCCGCTGGAGGGTTATTGGTATTCGGGGTTCGATTCTGTAATGCCCCAACTAACATGTCTACAAACTGTTGCATGGGGCTCGGTGGACCCCCAGCATTATCGCCTGACCCTTCTGGTACTTGACGACGTCTTCCTCTAGCCATTTATCTGTTTAAATAAACTTAATGTTATCATCTCATAACTTATTCCTACAACATATATAATTCATATAAAACTTAATCATCACATCACATATTTAAATAAAAGCATATTTATTTAAAAAAAATCATAATCACAAGGTATCTCATCACCTTATAGCATTATGCCATTTACATCTCTTTAACCCAAAACACTTGGAAAAATCAGAAACCAAGTTTTATTCATAGATACGCGTTCTATACGCTAGTAGTAATAGTTTAACACGAACAAACTAAAGACCCCGCCTAATGGCGTCTTCATGCTCTTCATCCGCTATCTCCAGCACCAGCCCACGGCTTATGGCATGTCTAGACCGGTACTCCTCACGTGGAAAGTGATACACCCTATGTTGGAACATCCCATGTGCTGACTTAAACGCGTACTTCATTCTATCCATCCTAACCTTCTTATCTCTTACTTCTCCTTCTAACTCGCCTGTTAGCTTCTCGGCCTGAACACGGCCTCTCCTCTCATCTCCCCAGAATGTGGTAATGATCTGCTTGTCAGTTTGGAGACTCTGTATCCTCGTCTCTAACCCATTAATGGTATGTCCCATGTGGGTCCTGATAGCTTCTTTCTCATCCTTTAGCCTATCCGCCTTCTGACCTGCTGTTCGCAGCTTGTCAGCTAGATCCCCATTCCTAATTATCAGGTGTTGCACCAATGCCCCTGCTCCCCTTGATACAGCTCCTCCAACTCATGGACCTTGTCGTCCAATTTAGTAATCCTATCCATCAACTCATCCAACATAGTATCCTCAGGTGCTTCTTCAGAGTCCTCCTCGGGCTCCTCTTCCTCTTCAGGATACTCCTCTGGGTCTGACTCAGCTGCTGCCTCAGCTATGGGCTCCGGTACAGCTATCACCAACTGCTCACTCACGACGTGAATATCTCTAACCTCCTGTTCTCCTGACATCCTACAATCAAGACAAACAACTCGATTAGTATTTTAAAATAGATATTGATTTTGTTTTGTAGAAAAATAGATTTGACACAACCCTTAGAACTCTACATGAGTTCATCTCCTTATATCCTCCACTAACTTCCCTAAGGTTATAGTCTCAGGTTCCCCACCTAAGGTTTATAACCTACGGCTTTGATACCAACCTGTGATGCCCCCAAATCCGTGTAACATCGATTACAGCACATGGCGCTCACGGTACAACATACATCATCATCTATCTAAGTAAACTCCAACAGTAATAATAATAATAATATAACTATTACGTACTTACTCAAAATAAAATCCCAAGTCTTTACAACCTTTAATAAACCACCACTTAAACTTAGCATTTATCGCTACATTACATTATATGTGGAAATATAAACTTATTACATAAGGTATCTAGAATCATTTCATCTTAGACTTCCCCTTGTCCTTGCCCGAGCCCTTAGCCTTCACATCCTTAACTGAAAGGTGTAAGCAAGAATGAGCACAAATTGCCCAGCAAGTATATAAAGAAGTTTGAAAACATACATCAGGAGTAGAAACATCTAAATAGCTATAACAATTGAAAGAATTATCAAGTGTTAAACAGGAATATCAAGAATAAGAGTTTAAGATTTCTCAATATCATACTAAGGGGTGTAAAATACCCTGAACATTACTTTGTTTCATCAAAAACCATCAGACGGTTTAACAATCAAATAGATTGTAAACGGTCTCCGCAAGTACTCCAGGTGATCAGCCTATTGTACCCTACATTGTGCACAAGTATAAAGTTTAAACTGCATAAGCATAAATGGGACTATATGCCCGACATCTGTTTGCCCGTTTATTCGGGTGGTTCATCTTAGTATTCATGCGAGACCGCACCAAAACAATTGGATTGGTAAACATTAAATAGCTTCAAAGGATTTGAATTATATCACTTTTCATCAATAATAACTAGCCGAAACAAAAAGGCTAGAAAGCATTCTTAGAAACAGTTCTTCAAATAAACAGAACTTTAAAGCATAACAGTTACAGTAATAACTGAGTAGTCAACAATAAAACTTGCAAGATAATTGAAGTTATAGAATTTTATGATAAAGGAACTTGTGCAAATAGGTAAACAATCACACGTCCGAAGCTTACCCTCGCTGCAATCAAATGATTAAGGGTTGAATAATTTCTCAATGAAAATAAGGTTAAGAACTTGCACAATCAAATCTGAGTAAGGAAACTTGCCTGATACGCCTGCTATCGTTAAAGCTAGCAATTAACCTTCACGTAACCTAATCATATGTGTCACGTTAAGAAATTAGGTCCTTGAACTCTAATTTGAAAGTAAAGGGTTTCCTTTTAATTTAATTTTATTATTAAACTATCATGTATTCTATCATCAAGCTAATTTAATCATATAACATGTTGCGTCATATAGGTAAAGTGGTTCAATATGAGAATCTGAGTAAAAATAAGTTTTTGGAATTTTTTCTGACCCGACCCGACCCGGATGACCCGGACCGACCCGGACCGGCGCAGCTGCGCAGCCTCAAGCCGTGTTACCGGCGCAGCTGCGCTGCCTGGCAAACCCGGAACCCAACTTTGAGTGGCACAGCTGCGCAGCGTTAAGCCGTATGAACGGCGTAGCTGCGCTGCTCTTCATGCCCAGAATTCTTTTTTCCTGCCGAGCAGCCTACTTCCCGATTTAATTCCCACTTGTTTACAGGTTGTATGACCATGATATTTGGACACCATACCCTCCATACATCACAGTATTTTACAAAAATACAACATACATGAAACTAACATGTTAAGACCTCGATCCAGTAGCCTAGATAAGCGTGCCAGACTGCCTTCCAGACTTAGAAAATTTTTGGAAATTCCCAGAATTCTGCAGATTTTTATACCAACATGCTTGCTTACGAAATTCATAACTTGTTCATTTTTACTCCGTTTATTTTGAAAATTGGTTACGTGAGACATCATACTACATAGTATTTTACAAAATTAACACATACAACCAACGAGTCACAGAAGCTATGATTCCAAGACTCCGAAAAACCCAAAAAGTCACAGATTCTAAGTTAACCCACTTTGACAAAAATTCATGATTTTGATTCTAGCATGCAAAGACTTGGTTCCTATTGTCCATAACATATATACTAACATAAATACACGTGTTACAATAATCAAAGTCACTAACTTTTCATGTTTTGAGCAATTTGACATCTAAGAGGCATTTTAGCAAACACTTAGCATGCATGGCATAAATTTATACGATTCAATGTGTAAGAGACATGAATTAAACCAGAACTTTCGTTCTCTACATCCACATATCAGTAACCAACATGAGCATAGCCTCACAAAATCAAAATAAATCATTTACCATGACTATACATGCTTTTTCTTACTATTTTCTTAAGAACATATGAAAGAGAGTTCATGCTTACCTTTTTGGACGAATTTCTTCCTTGTTTTAACTCTGATAATCCTTCCCCCTCGTTAGTTTAGACTCTCCAAAACTCTAGAAATCGTCACAACACTCAAACTCTCATTCTCTTGATTTTTTCTTCTCTTGGTGGAATTTTATAAAAAGGAAGGAAGTATAGAGGTGGAGAGTATATATATATATATATTATAAGCATTGGTTTCCCTTGCCTCTTCCATTCCCATCTCAGGAGTTACACAAACTTGCAACAAATACACAATTAAAAGAAAGAATTAACTTGGAGTTAGAGAAAATGAAATAGTTCTTGGTTTAAAGAGGAGAATGAAGTACTCCCTCCTTAATATCATTGTTATATACGTATATACTCCTCCATGTTGTCCTATTTCAATTGTCACCAAGTCCCACCAGCTGCTGACTAATTAAAATATTAGTATTTTAATCATTTAATCAACTAATATATCATTTTGACCATTTTGCCTCCCGTAGCCGAACGTTGCGATACTTATATTGATTCATACTAAAGTCGACGTCCTGGACGTCATGGGACTATCCGTTTCGTCAAATTCCTCTCCGAAATTCGTGGTTGACTTTTTTCCCTAAAAAGTCAACCGGTTGACTTTGACCAAAAAGTCAACCGTGAGACATTTTTGTGGGTACAGTCTATCCTGACTAATTTCGACGTTCCGGACTCAAATACGCAGTCCGCTTCTCTAAATTCCGCTCCGAACTCAAAATCATGATTTAAAGCCATCCCACGAAATTAATAAAATTAATTCCATACTTAACCAATTTAAATAGTTGAATTAAACTGAACCAACCATTTAAATACTCCTCATCACATATCATAAAATAACACATGTATGTATAACACAGATACATCTAATAAAAGAAAACATACAAGAATTTCACATAAATTCATTTTTTGATAATTGTTAAATGACATAATAACCTCGGATATTACAGTTATAGATTCGTTATAACTTTGAATCTGTCCGTTTGAATTTTGTTTTGTTCGTTTAAACATGCATAATCATAATCAAATATCAATTTAAAGTTTAATAAATAATTAAAGCACAAAAAATTGTACATAAGGGCCATATTCATGTTCTTCATACTCTATAATTTTTAATTTCAAAATAGAACATAATTACATGAAATTGATTTCTTTAAAGCATACATAATTGATGGAAATCATGTTATAAACATATAATAACACATATATAATCATATCATGCGTTAATCACCCAAAATAGTTATTCACAAAGAACTTGAAAACAGTTTTCATGGAGAAAATATTATAACGTGAATTTAAAAGCTTGGGTTAAAGAGATTACCCTTGCAACCTCTGTTAAGATTGATGTAAACTTCTTTTACTTCTTCAATCCTTCCATACAACTTCTCTCAAATTCTCTCAGCTCTCTTTGTATTCTTAACTGATGAAATAATGTGAAGTCTGATATATGAATGAACTATTATTAATATAAATATACGTATAAACTTAATCGATGAAATCATGGGTAGCAGTTAAGCGCATCAGGCCTTAACTGCTCCCATGTTCCTAAGACTTTGTTTGTTTAACATGCAAAAGACTCCCTTCTCCTTATTTTAATTAAAGCGTTTATTATATAGTTTATTCGTCACACTTTAATAATTCAAATAATATTATTTAAATTCAATTAAATAAAATATGATACTACACATTAAATCACATCATCACATAACTAAAATTCTCATTTATTAATTATGTGAAATCATTAAATCTCTGATTAATTATTAAATTAATTAGAATAACATCATGCTTATTAAATAATTTATTTAATCGAATAAACTTAATTAAATACATATTTGAACTATAAAAATTCTCCATATTAATTTAATCAATGTAACGCATATAATTAAATTAATCTATCGCAATTCCATCAAATAATTATTTAACTCAATAATTAAAACATCGATAACTCAATAAATAAATCATCAAAAATATTTATTTAATTCAATAAATATTTAAATTAAATTACAAAATTCTCGTTCATCATAAGTTTCGCACTCTTTTTTCGAATATCGACTATGTAGGCAAAATACCCTACACAACCTTGTCTCAACAACTTCCTGGCCTGCATCATCGTCAGACAACTCGCATGTCTAGGAGACTTGCTGCCATAAAATACTACCTTTGACGGGGTCATAAGGTTAATACACTTCTTCTAACAATCAAGTATTACCCCATAATGGAATAGCCAATCCATTTCTAAAATAACGTCAAATTCCCCAAGTTTAATCGGAATTAGATCTACAATCATCACGTTTCCCTTAATATCCACCCTACAGTTCTTATGTATGAGCCTAACAGGAATTACTTCCCTATTCATAATTTCTATGTTCAAAGGGTAATCTAATTCCTCCTTAGGCAAATCTAAATTCTTTGCAAAATCATAGAATATAAATGAATAAGTAGCAGCCGAATCGAATAATACATAAGAATTTATATCATTGATCGAAATGATACTTGACACCACATCCCTTGACTACACAGCATCCTGCACGGTCACGTTGAAAGTCCTGGCGGTGGGTCGGTTTGACGGCGTTGATCCAGTGATAGTCAAAGTGCTACCACCGTTGTTTCCCCTACTACCACCTGCTCCTGGTCCTCCTGCTGCCTTCTTGGGACAATCCCAAGCCAGATGATTCCTTGATCTGCAAGTGAAGTAAGCACCCTTCTTAGAATTAGGGCAATTTGGTGCAATGTGGCCTTCATGGCCACAATTATAGCAAACCCTTTTTCCCTTCATACATACCCCCACGTGATTCTTTCTACAGGTAGTACAAGCCTCCACCCCCTTTTTCTGACTTCCCTGTTGATTCCCTGTAGTCACACTGTCATTCCACCTCCTCTTCAGATTATTGCCACGACCACCATTATTGCCACTAGCCTTGTTGTTCTCATTTTCATTCTTCTTCTTCTTCTGTTCCTGATTATACTTTGTCAGAGCATCGCTCCCACCTTCTGCGATGATTGTCTTCTCCAGAACTGCTGCAAACGTATTTAGCTGGAACATTGAAACCTTACTGTACAACCAAGGCTTCAATCCTTACTTAAACTTCCTAGCCTTCCTTTCATCCGCATTCACCTGAAAAGTTGCAAAGCTTTCCAACTCGTTAAATTTTACGGCGTATTCTGGCACAGACATGTTATTTTGCTTCAGCTCCAAGAATTAGACCTCCATCTGATTACGCTAGCTTTTTGGGAAATACAACTCGAAGAACATCTCCTTAAACCTATCCCACGTAATTACACCTGTCCTCCTCTAACCTTATTTTCTTGCCACCAAAATGTTGCCCTCCGATTTCAGCATGAACATCGCGAAGGCAGTTTTTTGGACGTCATGGACCCTAGAAACGTCAAAGACTTTCTCCATCTCCATATTCCACGTCTGAACTTCGATCAGATTTATGGATCCCCTAAACACTGGTGGTCCTACCGCTTTGAAATCCTTGAATGAAGTAGCTTGAGCTTGCGGCTGATTCGCAAGTGCTCCAGCTAACAGGTTTACCAACTGTTGAACAGGATTAGCGTTGGCATCATTGTTGTTGTTATTAGTGGATCCTTCCTGAGGTTGCTGACGTGTTTGGCATCTTCTTCGCGGCATTTTCTGTTTAAGATATATGCTTATTAGATCATTACTCAATTTCTTAAGTATTTAAGACTTAGCTTAAACATTTTAAGATTATCACTTAACACATAATATTTTAAATAACTCTGATATTTTATTCATTCTAAATTTTAAACATAGAAAAGATAGCATCACTGCTATTTACATCAACTGTCCTGAGATAAAAGAAACTTCAGGACTAAATCATCATATTCCATTATTTATATCCACACTGGAATTTACATTATTTACTACCATAGTTATTTACATAACTTATTACTCTTCCTATCACGACCTACTAAGACATCAAACAACTTCTTTGTGCTCTTCCTTCATGATACGGAACATCGTCCTACGATCCAACATGTACCATAGTAAGTCCTTGAACTGAACTGGATAGTAGAGAACTCGATCATGGGCCCTATCAATCACTGTCTGAAAAGTGCAGTCTGTCTCCTCAATCTTAGCCTTCTTTGCCCATTCATTATCTTCAGCGAGATCTGCACGTCGAGAAGCCTTCATCCAAGCATCTTCTGCTCTAACATGCTTCGCTGACTCTTCTCTCAAGTCACTCTTTAGTTTCTCTACCTCAGCCGACAACTCTTCCTTTTGACTCTCTGCCTGAACTAGCTTCCATTCCATGTCTCCAAGACGTTCATCAAGATTCTCAATCTCGTCATCCTTCTATTGTATGTTAGCCTGACGTATATATGCCAGCTCCTCAAACTCTCCAACTCTATCCTGTAACTCTATGTTACGGTCGTGTAACTTATTGTACATCTCAGCTGCAATAGAATTAGGCGAAATCTCATCAAGATCCTCATCCTCTTCTTCAGCCTCTACCTCTATCTCCTCAGAGTCCTCCTCCAAATCAAACTCAGGCTCATGCTCCTGACCCACAACTTTGATCAACGGAGATTGTAATACCCGAGAATTTCTCAATATTATTAAATAAATATATTAATGGAAATGAGAATTTATTTGAATATAAATGATTTTGTGTTATGAGATGAATTAATTCAATTATATATAATTGAATAATTATAATAATTGAGAAATTGGTGGAGTTTGTGATAAACTCGTTGATTGCCTTGTGTGGCACAGTGACGTAATATAAGAATGATTATATTAATTTAAGCGAACAATTAATCTATATTAATTGTTAATCGAAGAATATTAATTAACTGTTATAAAATACTAATGAGGATTGATTAATAATATGTGATTATTATTGCAAGAAACATAATAATAATGAGCAACGTGTTTATAAATATAATAAGATTTATATCAAAGTGATAGTTAATCATATAAAGGTTAATTAAATTGTTATGGAGGTTAACAATTATATCGATTGATGTAGGATATGTGTATATTATTAATTAATATTCAATTTATAAGATGAGAAATTATATGTGCAAGCATGCGAATTAAATGTATAGTAACTATATGTTATGATATGTGTAGGTGACAAATGATGTGTGGATATACATTAAAATAATGTATCATGGATCTATTATAAATAATTGTTGAGTAATACAATTTAATAATATATGATATAATGTAATGTGGTAGTATCCGATTGTATTATATCGGTAAGATAAAATGTACATAGATTATATGTATTCAAATTGCATTTATTACATTGTGGGGAGAACATTGTAATTATAACCTAAGAGTACATATAATATATAACATAAGTGTAGCATATAGTCCATTTGTAAGAATGCTGAGATTTGCTTGGCTTGTCCCAATATAATAGTCACTCTCCTTTCCCTCATTCACGTGCACAGCCATTATGGCCTAAGCCTATTGCTTCTCCTTAAACTCAGTAAATTTCCATAGCCTTGTAGCAATGATGAGCAAGGGAGTGGTTTTAATGATGGATTCTAACAACTAAATACCTACCATTCTATAACCTTCATGCAATTTGACAATCCGTTAGTTTGATTTGGGAGTTAGAAGCTTGGACTGTGTATTCAATCTTCTATATAAAGGAACTCCCTGCACCTTCATTTCATTGCTGAAATATTTCTAAGAGAAGAGAGTATACTGTGATTGCCTATTTAGTTCAGAAGGAATTTCTATAATAGCATCAGCAAGCTTACTCCATAACAGAGGTATAAATCCTCTTCGTGTCTTCATTTTCATTTTCTGTCAAAAGAACTCCATTGTTGTTCTCTGAGTTTTGTTGAAATTCTTGATTATGCCAAATTGGTTCATGATTGGTTTGTAGAACCCTTATATTGTTGTTATATGAACATACACACATGATGGAACCACTGAATAGTCTTTCATTTCCATTGTTCCTCTTCAATTTCTGTAAATACATGAAATTCATAAATTAGTTAGAGTTCATGAAATTGGGAATTGATAATTGCTATTGACTGTTATATAAGCATATATGTATGTGTTAGTAAGTTAAACAAGTCTGGGTATGTTGAAATCGATGAAATGGGAGGTTTTGGGTCGGTTTTCGCTGCAGTATGAACCGCAGAAAACTGCCTCGACGCCGCAGCCCGCGCCGCAGCGCCACACGCGCCGCAGCCCACGCCGCAGCGCCGCACGCAGCGCCACTCGCGCCGCAGCGCCAGTATTAAGCTGCTGTGCCGCGCCGCAGCGCCAGCCTCTGTGTTCAGTTTTCTGCATTCTGCAACAAAACTGCTATGCACCAATTGTTTGATTTTTGTTTAAACAAGCATGGGAGCATGATTAACACATATATAAACCTAATGAGGCAATGTAAGCATGTTTTAGTATATTAGCATGCATGGTTAACCAAACGACACATAGTTTGGAAACGAATTTAAAGTTTCATAAACGACGTTAACATATATAGAGCATGTTTACATACTGACCTTGCAAGCACGTTAGTACCACCTAGAGACACATGAAGTGCATGTTAGCTTATCTATATTGGTTCCGTAATAAAATGTGAACATGTGAACCTAACTAGTGCTCATTCCTAACAAAAATATAAGTTTGAAGGTGGATATGATCATGTAAATGCTATATAGTCATTTTGATGTTATGAGCATGTTTAGATAACTTTGAAATATACGAATGAAGCCTTAACTTGTGTTTATATAGTTCGTAAGGAAGCATGAACATGTTAGGCTCTATTAGTAAGATTCACCAATAGAAATACAAGCCTTGCACATGAGCATTAACACGATATGTGGAGATTTAAATTCTGATATTTATGGCCACATGTGATAGTACTCTTAGACTCATTCATGTGTCATGCATATATATATACCATGATTGGTTGCCGTGATTAAAGTTTAGCATAAACAAAGCATGTTTTCAAGATAATAACAATGCTAGCTACATATATGCAATACGAGTACTCATGAGCATGACTAATACAAGTTATATGAATATCTTATGTGTTTAAAAGCAATCATGTTAGACCATATGAGTTCGTGTCCTTGAATGGCTTTAAGTATTAACTTAAGAACCTATACCATGTACGATTGGATTTGGAAAAGTTATACAAGCATGAAAGTATCCTTTAAATATGAATACATGCTACGCAATATTATATGATGTTACTTGAACCCGATTTTGACGGTTAACTTAAGGAGATGCCGTAACTTGCTAAAATGAAATATATTTAGTATTGATTGTGGTCTTATGTGATATTAATAATATGCAAGCATGTTTGCTAATTGTTGAGATCTTATATAATATGAGAATGCGTTTAAACTCTAAAGAAGGAACGTTAAGGATAGAAATTATATTCTATATAACTGTGTAGCTAGGTAAATCTTAGCTTATGTGTTGATCGTATATTCAAAGAGAAAATGTGAAGTTAAATTATATGACTAATGAATATCATATATATACGTAACTGTATTACGATAGGAATTCGAAAGTGTTGATTGCTTTTCGTGGATAAACTACGCTAAAGGCAAGTTCTCTTACTTACACTCTTTTAAAGTGCAAGTATCCTAACCGACGCATTTACTTTATGCAAGGAAATCTATGATTGTGAAAGTTTCCTAACTTATACTCTTTTACTATGCAAGTATCCTATCTTGTGTATTGCGAACTAGTTTCCTATTTAATCGGTTGAATCGAATTAGCATACTTGAACTCTTATTTCATTAAAGCTATTATTCATGTTGAACTTAGTATTGTTCTTGAATATTGTGAAAGTGTCTATGTCATTTGATTCGGCTGGACTTATGTTATAGAAAAGCAACCCAAACTAATTGATTGGTGCGGGATCCTATATTTGACTGAGAAGAACAACCTTTTTTGAAGGAAATATATAATTGTCGGAGAACCGACGTGCACACTTGAGTATGGTTGATTGTTATGCATAACAAGGGTACTTTAGGCTGATCACCTGTTGTACCTGTTTTTGTTGGATTTTCAGTTTATTACTGTCAATTCTAGTAGAAGTTCATAGTCCGTAGTGACTACTCAGTATTCAATTATTTGAAATCTTGAATTGACTTATTATTGAATCATATTGATATTATCCTGTCCTTAGAGACTGATGTTGAGAACTGTGGATATTCTTGTTATTCTTGAACTATCAAATCTTGTTATACCCTTTCGAGAATTGAGAATCTTATTACTCACCCTTATTGCATATTACTTGCTGGGCAATTTGTGCTCATTCTTGCTTTCCCTAAAACATTTCAGTTAAGGCAGAGCATGGTGAACCTTCGGGCGTTGATAAGGGCAAGGGCAAAGCTACCAACTAGCTTATGTCTGTTATGTTTTAAATATATTAATATTGTATGAAGATGATGTAGTAAGACTGGATTTAATTATGTTTAAGCTTAAGTTAGATTATGTAATAAGTCGTTAACTGATATTATTATGTAATCTATTAAGTACTGTAGGTTGCGAGACTTGGGGGAATAATTATAATAAATCATTGTAAATTATTCTAGAATAGATTTTCCGCTGTGATCGTATGATATTTAATTATTATTATTGTGATGTATTACCATGAGCACGTGATGAACCGAATTCGAGAGACCAAGTGGCGGTCCTGGAATTTGGGGGCGTCACAGGTTGGTATCAGAGCCGTAGTTATAAACCTTAGGAACGAGTGTCCTTAGACTATAACTTAGGTGAACTTAGAAGTTAGGAAGGAGATAAAACTCATGTAGAGTTTTCCTTGAGAGGCTTAGTCTGTTATGAAATGTAACTTCATTCTATACAATGAACTTATATTTTATTTAACATTCTAATGGAGATGCTATTTCGTGTCTTGTGTTTGTGATTATAGGATGACAGACACAGGTGTACCTAGTAGAGTTGCAGAGGAGGAGTCCAGGGATATACACGTAGTATACGAGGCACCTCTAGAGGCTACACCAGTGCAGGCTGTTGCACCATTCGAGTCTGACGACGAGGACGAGATTGAGATAGAGTCTGATCTAGAGGAGGAGCCGATGGAGGATGAGCCAGTAGAGGACTCTAATGAGGCTACTATAGAGGAACAGATGTTAGGCGAGTACGAGGAGCGTATTCTAGAGTTAGACTGCAGAGTCCAGGAGCTGGAGGCAGAGGCCCACGAGAGAGAGTCTGAGTTCCAGAAGCTGAGGGACGAGGACCACCAGAGGAAGCTGGCTATGCAAGAGTTAGAGGTGGAGATTGCCTACCGTAGGGAGGCAGGGATCCAGATGGGGACTCTATTTCACAGTTCAATGGCTAGGAATGTAGATTTGGCAGAGAAGCTAGAAGAGGTTGAGCAGAGGGAGCTGAGTGAGAAAACTGAGAAAGAGGCACTCCGTACTTAGCTAGAGTTGGAGGTGATGGATAGGTTACACTTCGAGGAGAAGTGGGAAGCGTCCAATGAGAGAGCTGACGACCTTGAGGACGAGGTTAGGTGCAAGAAGAGAAAGATGAACAAGATGGGGTATGTGTTCCGTTCAGCTTTTGAAAGGGTGATTGATGGTGTGTACCACTACCCGGCAGAACAGGGACAGACTCTACATACCTTGAGCCGAGAGCTGGTTGCGTATATAGCACAGTTGGAGTACAAGAGCGCAGTGGAGCGCGGGATGATGGGATGAGATTTCCTTAGTCAGTCTAGTGGTAGTAATAGTTGTGTCTTTATGTATTGTATATACTATGTTGTAATCCCGATCTTTTGTGTAAGATGTGGGATGATGATGTAAACCCCGAGTTAGCTTTTGTTAGAGGGGTAGTATGGTAGTAGGTTGGTATATTCCCCGTCTTTTGTGATATTAGGGGATATATGTGATGACATTTATAGCAGTATGCTAGGAAATCATGTAATGAAAATGAAATGGCATATGAATATAAATGGAGTTGATTTTAGAAACGTGTTATAAATTTATTCTTTTAGTATTAAAAGAAATACTTAAGTAATATACTTGAATAATAATAAAATGAAAAAAATTGTGATGCAGATAATGCCGCCCAGACGTAGATTGACTGCACCCGAAGAATCCGTTAACAATGAGAGAGAACAAGTAGACCCGATCCAGAAACTGGTAGACTTGTTAGGAGAAGCCTTAAGGGGAAGGAACAATGAACCCGTTCGCCCGAACCCTCAAACTGTGTCAGTAACAACCTTTAAAGACTTTAAGAGTGTAGGACCCCCGGAGTTCGAGGGAACTACCGACCCAATCGTCGCACAAACGTGGATCAAAGAGATCGAAAAAGCTTTCACTATAGCTAGCGTAGGCGAAGATCAGAAGACGGTGTTTGCCACGTACATGATGAGGGGAGAAGCGAACTACTGGTGGGAGGCTAATCAACAAAGAGCTGGAGAAGGGATAATAGCTTGGGATAAGTTTAAGACACTGTTCTTCGAGAATTACTTTCCGAAAAGTATGAAGAATAGGATGGAGGTGAAATTCCTAGAGTTAAAACAAGGTGAAATGACGGTGGCGCAATACGCGGCTAGGTTTAACGAACTAGCGCGATTTGCGGAGCACCAAGTTGGTGATGAAGAGAGGAAGGCTAGACGCTTTGAACAAGGGTTGAAGCCATGGCTGTTCAATAAGGTATCAGTTCTTCAAATTGATTCCTTTGCAGCATTACTGGAGAAGGCAATCATTGCGGAAGGTGACAGTGAGGCCTTAAGTTTGTATAACAAAGAAAAGAAAGGAAAGAATACTGGAGGAGAGAATCGTACGGGAGGAAGCAGTAGCGGAGGAAGCAACTTGGGAAAGAGAAAGTGGGAGAACAACAACAACAACAAAGACAACAATAATAATCAATCAGGGAATTTTCGTGGAGGTTTCAAGAAGAGGGCTGAAGGATGCCCGAAGTGTGGGAAGAATCACCAGGGCGAGTGCTGGAAGGGACGTGGCACTTGCTACAACTGCGGACAGGAAGGGCACATCTCGCCCAACTGTTTGAAACCGAAAAAGATACAAGGATGCTTTGCTTGTGGCTCGACGGAGCACCGAATTAAGGACTGCCCAAAGAAGGGAAGTGGCGGGGGTAGTAATCAGCAAGGAGGCAACAAGCTGATGATCGGTGGACCGGCACAATCCAACCGCCCAACCGCCAGAACCTTTAACATGACCGTCCAAGACGCAGTGGCTGCGAAGGATGTGGTGTCAGGTATAATCCCAATCAATGATATAAATGCTTATGTATTATTTGATTCGGGTGCCACCTGTTCTTTTGTATCTGAAGAATTTGCTAGTAGACTTAGTACACCTCGAGAACTATTAGAAAATCCTTTGATCATAGAAGTTGCTAATAAGGAAGTGATCCCTGTAGAATACGTTTATCGAAATTGTCGCGCAAATATTAGTAAACATGAACTGAGCGTAGACTTGATTCCTATTAGACTGGGAGAATTTGACGTAATACTGGGAATGGATTGGTTGTATAACCATGCTGCGATAATTGACTGTCAGAACAAATGTGTGAACCTTCAGACTCCGAGTAAGTCTAAGGTAGTGTTTTATGGTAGCTCATCGCTTAAGCAATCGTGTTGCGTTACGATGATGCAGGCCAAGAAATTGTTAAGGAAAGGATGTGTAGGATATTTAGCTTACATCGTTGATACTCGGAAAAAGGGAGTAGAAATTAAGGATATATACGTAGTTAATGAATTCCAAGATGTGTTTTCGGACGATCTGCCTGGTCTTCCGCCAGACAGAGAAATCGAATTCGTAATAGACTTCGCACCGGGAACGGCACCGATTTCGAAAGCTCCATATCGTATGGCGCCAGTAGAAATGAAGGAATTGATGATACAATTACAAGAATTGTTGGATAAGGGTTACATTCGACCGAGTGTTTCTCCATGGGGAGCACCAGTACTATTCGTTAAGAAGAAGGACGGATCGATGAGGCTCTGTATCGATTATCGAGAATTGAACAGAGTAACGATCAAGAACCGGTATCCGCTACCGAGGATAGACGACTTATTTGATCAACTGAAGGGAGCAAAGTGTTTCTCAAAGATCGACCTACGAACAGGATATCATCAACTGAAAGTGAGGGACGAGGACATACCAAAGACTGCGTTTCGAACCCGTTATGGACACTACGAGTTTTTGGTAATGTCATTCGGATTGACTAATGCTCCGGCAGCATTTATGGACTTGATGAACCGAGTTTTCAAGCCATACTTGGATAAATTTGTAGTGGTTTTTATCGACGACATTTTGATCTACTCAAAGACAGAGGAAGAACACGCCGAACATCTAAAGATTATTTTGGAGGCACTAAGGAAGGAGAAGATGTATGCAAAATTTTCTAAGTGCGAATTTTGGATGGAGAAGGTTCAATTCTTAGGCCACGTGGTGGATAAGAATGGAATCTCTGTAGACCCTGCGAAGGTCGAAGCAGTAAGTAATTGGGAACAACCGAGAACACCGACGGAGGTGAGAAGCTTTCTAGGGTTAGCTGGGTACTATCGAAGATTCATCCAAGATTTTTCTAAGATAGCAACCCCGTTGACCAATTTGACTAGAAAGACGGTGAAATTTGTATGGACCGACAAATGCGAAGAAAGTTTTCAAGAACTGAAAAGGAGATTGAGCGAAGCACCTGTGTTATCATTACCAGATGATGCGGGAAATTTTGTGGTGTATAGTGATGCATCGCACAAGGGGCTTGGCTGTGTGCTCATGCAACATGGCAAGGTTATTGCATATGCGTCACGACAATTGAAGGATTACGAAAAACGATACCCCACTCACAACTTAGAGTTAGCGGCAGTAGTTTTTGCGTTAAAGATATGGAGACATTATCTATACGGAGAAAAATGTGAGATATACACGGACCACAAAAGTCTGAAATATATCTTCACACAGAAGGAGTTAAACATGCGGCAGAGAAGGTGGTTAAAATTAATCAAAGACTATGACTGCGATATTCTTTATCACCCGGGAAAGGCAAATGTGGTTGCCGACGCTCTCAAGCAGGAAAGGAAGGGAGAAGTTGTTTAATTTGACGACTCAGGAAGAGTTGATAAGAGAGATGGAGAAATTGGAGATAGAAGTGAAAGGACCAGAAAAGTCTGGTGAGAAGTTAATTGTAATGGAAGCTTGTCCGACGTTGTTGGATAGAGTAAAGGAAGCTCAGGAAAAGGATAAAGAGTGTGAGAAAATCCGAAAGAGGATCACAGAAAATGAGGAAGAAAAATTTCGAATGGATAAAGACGGTATTTTGAGATTTGAAGGGAGAGTGTGGGTACCAGCGGTAACCGAGTTGAGGGAAGAGATTTTGCACGAGGCACACAATACGACATATTCCGTTCATCCGGGAGGCACAAAGATGTACCAAGATCTAAGGCAACATTTTTGGTGGCCCAATTTGAAACGGGAAGTCGCGGAGTGCGTCAGTAGATGCTTGACTTGCCAACGCGTTAAAGTAGAACATCAGCGGCCGAGTGGTTTACTACAACCGTTGGAAATACCAGAGTGGAAATGGGAGCATATTACGATGGACTTCGTGGTAGGACTTCCAGTTACGCAGAAAGGTTATGATGCCATTTGGGTTATTGTGGATCGACTTACCAAGACTGCACATTTTCTACCAATCAAGATCCGCTACAGTTTGAACCAATTAGCGAGTCTGTATGTAAAAGAGATTGTTTCACGACATGGAGTGCTGGTATCAATTGTCTCTGATCGAGATCCGCGCTTCACGTCTAATTTTTGGAAGAGTTTGCAAGAAAGAATGGGAACGCAGTTGAGGTTGAGTACAGCTTACCATCCTCAGACAGACGGACAGAGTGAGCGAACAATACAAACGCTGGAGGACATGCTTAGGACTTGCGTGATGGATTTTAAGGGAAATTGGGACGACCACCTACCCTTAGTCGAATTTGCGTATAATAATAGTTACCATGCGAGTATCGGCATGCCACCGTATGAAGCTCTTTACGGGAGAAAATGCAGAACGCCATTATGTTGGGACGAAGTCGGAGAACGACGAATACTCGGACCAGAGTTAGTTCAACAAACCGCAGACGTGGTGACAGTGATAAGAGCTAGATTAGTAGCAGCTCAAGACCGCCAGAAGAAATACGCAGATTTGCATCGGCAGGACCGAGACTTCGAAATCGGCAGTTTCGTATTCTTGAAGGTATCTCCATGGAAGGGAAAAATCCGTTTCGGCAAGAAAGGAAAATTGAGTCCAAGATTTATAGGACCATTTGAGATACTGAAGCGAGTGGGCGAAGTGGCATACAAAGTTGCGTTACCACCCGAGTTGGAGCACATCCACAACGTATTTCACATTTCCGTGTTGCGACCGTACAAGGCCGACTACAAACATGTGATTTCTTACGAGCCCATTCAAGTGGAGAAGAACTTGGCGTATGAAGAAATTCCTGTCCAGATATTAGATAGGAAAGAGCAAACTTTGAGAAATAAAATTATTTCGTCTGTAAAAGTACTTTGGCGTAACCACGATGTCGAGGAGGCAACGTGGGAATTAGAAGATAGGATAATGAGGGATTATCCCCATTTGTTTGCGTAACCTTGTAGCAATTCCGGGACGGAATTTTTATAAGGGGGGGAGGATGTAATACCCGAGAATTTCTCAATATTATTAAATAAATATATTAATGGAAATGAGAATTTATTTGAATATAAATGATTTTGTGTTATGAGATGAATTAATTCAATTATATATAATTGAATAATTATAATAATTGAGAAATTGGTGGAGTTTGTGATAAACTCGTTGATTGCCTTGTGTGGCACAGTGACGTAATATAAGAATGATTATATTAATTTAAGCGAACAATTAATCTATATTAATTGTTAATCGAAGAATATTAATTAACTGTTATAAAATACTAATGAGGATTGATTAATAATATGTGATTATTATTGCAAGAAACATAATAATAATGAGCAACGTGTTTATAAATATAATAAGATTTATATCAAAGTGATAGTTAATCATATAAAGGTTAATTAAATTGTTATGGAGGTTAACAATTATATCGATTGATGTAGGATATGTGTATATTATTAATTAATATTCAATTTATAAGATGAGAAATTATATGTGCAAGCATGCGAATTAAATGTATAGTAACTATATGTTATGATATGTGTAGGTGACAAATGATGTGTGGATATACATTAAAATAATGTATCATGGATCTATTATAAATAATTGTTGAGTAATACAATTTAATAATATATGATATAATGTAATGTGGTAGTATCCGATTGTATTATATCGGTAAGATAAAATGTACATAGATTATATGTATTCAAATTGCATTTATTACATTGTGGGGAGAACATTGTAATTATAACCTAAGAGTACATATAATATATAACATAAGTGTAGCATATAGTCCATTTGTAAGAATGCTGAGATTTGCTTGGCTTGTCCCAATATAATAGTCACTCTCCTTTCCCTCATTCACGTGCACAGCCATTATGGCCTAAGCCTATTGCTTCTCCTTAAACTCAGTAAATTTCCATAGCCTTGTAGCAATGATGAGCAAGGGAGTGGTTTTAATGATGGATTCTAACAACTAAATACCTACCATTCTATAACCTTCATGCAATTTGACAATCCGTTAGTTTGATTTGGGAGTTAGAAGCTTGGACTGTGTATTCAATCTTCTATATAAAGGAACTCCCTGCACCTTCATTTCATTGCTGAAATATTTCTAAGAGAAGAGAGTATACTGTGATTGCCTATTTAGTTCAGAAGGAATTTCTATAATAGCATCAGCAAGCTTACTCCATAACAGAGGTATAAATCCTCTTCGTGTCTTCATTTTCATTTTCTGTCAAAAGAACTCCATTGTTGTTCTCTGAGTTTTGTTGAAATTCTTGATTATGCCAAATTGGTTCATGATTGGTTTGTAGAACCCTTATATTGTTGTTATATGAACATACACACATGATGGAACCACTGAATAGTCTTTCATTTCCATTGTTCCTCTTCAATTTCTGTAAATACATGAAATTCGTAAATTAGTTAGAGTTCATGAAATTGGGAATTGATAATTGCTATTGACTGTTATATAAGCATATATGTATGTGTTAGTAAGTTAAACAAGTCTGGGTATGTTGAAATCGATGAAATGGGAGGTTTTGGGTCGGTTTTCGCTGCAGTATGAACCGCAGAAAACTGCCTCGACGCCGCAGCCCGCGCCGCAGCGCCACACGCGCCGCAGCCCACGCCGCAGCGCCGCACGCAGCGCCACTCGCGCCGCAGCGCCAGTATTAAGCTGCTGTGCCGCGCCGCAGCGCCAGCCTCTGTGTTCAGTTTTCTGCATTCTGCAACAAAACTGCTATGCACCAATTGTTTGATTTTTGTTTAAACAAGCATGGGAGCATGATTAACACATATATATAAACCTAATGAGGCAATGTAAGCATGTTTTAGTATATTAGCATGCATGGTTAACCAAACGACACATAGTTTGGAAACGAATTTAAAGTTTCATAAACGACGTTAACATATATAGAGCATGTTTACATACTGACCTTGCAAGCACGTTAGTACCACCTAGAGACACATGAAGTGCATGTTAGCTTATCTATATTGGTTCCGTAATAAAATGTGAACATGTGAACCTAACTAGTGCTCATTCCTAACAAAAATATAAGTTTGAAGGTGGATATGATCATGTAAATGCTATATAGTCATTTTGATGTTATGAGCATGTTTAGATAACTTTGAAATATACGAATGAAGCCTTAACTTGTGTTTATATAGTTCGTAAGGAAGCATGAACATGTTAGGCTCTATTAGTAAGATTCACCAATAGAAATACAAGCCTTGCACATGAGCATTAACACGATATGTGGAGATTTAAATTCTGATATTTATGGCCACATGTGATAGTACTCTTAGACTCATTCATGTGTCATGCAGTATATATATACCATGATTGGTTGCCGTGATTAAAGTTTAGCATAAACAAAGCATGTTTTCAAGATAATAACAATGCTAGCTACATATATGCAATACGAGTACTCATGAGCATGACTAATACAAGTTATATGAATATCTTATGTGTTTAAAAGCAATCATGTTAGACCATATGAGTTCGTGTCCTTGAATGGCTTTAAGTATTAACTTAAGAACCTATACCATGTACGATTGGATTTGGAAAAGTTATACAAGCATGAAAGTATCCTTTAAATATGAATACATGCTACGCAATATTATATGATGTTACTTGAACCCGATTTTGACGGTTAACTTAAGGAGATGCCGTAACTTGCTAAAATGAAATATATTTAGTATTGATTGTGGTCTTATGTGATATTAATAATATGCAAGCATGTTTGCTAATTGTTGAGATCTTATATAATATGAGAATGCGTTTAAACTCTAAAGAAGGAACGTTAAGGATAGAAATTATATTCTATATAACTGTGTAGCTAGGTAAATCTTAGCTTATGTGTTGATCGTATATTCAAAGAGAAAATGTGAAGTTAAATTATATGACTAATGAATATCATATATATACGTAACTGTATTACGATAGGAATTCGAAAGTGTTGATTGCTTTTCGTGGATAAACTACGCTAAAGGCAAGTTCTCTTACTTACACTCTTTTAAAGTGCAAGTATCCTAACCGACGCATTTACTTTATGCAAGGAAATCTATGATTGTGAAAGTTTCCTAACTTATACTCTTTTACTATGCAAGTATCCTATCTTGTGTATTGCGAACTAGTTTCCTATTTAATCGGTTGAATCGAATTAGCATACTTGAACTCTTATTTCATTAAAGCTATTATTCATGTTGAACTTAGTATTGTTCTTGAATATTGTGAAAGTGTCTATGTCATTTGATTCGGCTGGACTTATGTTATAGAAAAGCAACCCAAACTAATTGATTGGTGCGGGATCCTATATTTGACTGAGAAGAACAACCTTTTTTGAAGGAAATATATAATTGTCGGAGAACCGACGTGCACACTTGAGTATGGTTGATTGTTATGCATAACAAGGGTACTTTAGGCTGATCACCTGTTGTACCTGTTTTTGTTGGATTTTCAGTTTATTACTGTCAATTCTAGTAGAAGTTCATAGTCCGTAGTGACTACTCAGTATTCAATTATTTGAAATCTTGAATTGACTTATTATTGAATCATATTGATATTATCCTGTCCTTAGAGACTGATGTTGAGAACTGTGGATATTCTTGTTATTCTTGAACTATCAAATCTTGTTATACCCTTTCGAGAATTGAGAATCTTATTACTCACCCTTATTGCATATTACTTGCTGGGCAATTTGTGCTCATTCTTGCTTTCCCTAAAACATTTCAGTTAAGGCAGAGCATGGTGAACCTTCGGGCGTTGATAAGGGCAAGGGCAAAGCTACCAACTAGCTTATGTCTGTTATGTTTTAAATATATTAATATTGTATGAAGATGATGTAGTAAGACTGGATTTAATTATGTTTAAGCTTAAGTTAGATTATGTAATAAGTCGTTAACTGATATTATTATGTAATCTATTAAGTACTGTAGGTTGCGAGACTTGGGGGAATAATTATAATAAATCATTGTAAATTATTCTAGAATAGATTTTCCGCTGTGATCGTATGATATTTAATTATTATTATTGTGATGTATTACCATGAGCACGTGATGAACCGAATTCGAGAGACCAAGTGGCGGTCCTGGAATTTGGGGGCGTCACAGGTTGGTATCAGAGCCGTAGTTATAAACCTTAGGAACGAGTGTCCTTAGACTATAACTTAGGTGAACTTAGAAGTTAGGAAGGAGATAAACTCATGTAGAGTTTTCCTTGAGAGGCTTAGTCTGTTATGAAATGTAACTTCATTCTATACAATGAACTTATATTTTATTTAACATTCTAATGGAGATGCTATTTCGTGTCTTGTGTTTGTGATTATAGGATGACAGACACAGGTGTACCTAGTAGAGTTGCAGAGGAGGAGTCCAGGGATATACACGTAGTATACGAGGCACCTCTAGAGGCTACACCAGTGCAGGCTGTTGCACCATTCGAGTCTGACGACGAGGACGAGATTGAGATAGAGTCTGATCTAGAGGAGGAGCCGATGGAGGATGAGCCAGTAGAGGACTCTAATGAGGCTACTATAGAGGAACAGATGTTAGGCGAGTACGAGGAGCGTATTCTAGAGTTAGACTGCAGAGTCCAGGAGCTGGAGGCAGAGGCCCACGAGAGAGAGTCTGAGTTCCAGAAGCTGAGGGACGAGGACCACCAGAGGAAGCTGGCTATGCAAGAGTTAGAGGTGGAGATTGCCTACCGTAGGGAGGCAGGGATCCAGATGGGGACTCTATTTCACAGTTCAATGGCTAGGAATGTAGATTTGGCAGAGAAGCTAGAAGAGGTTGAGCAGAGGGAGCTGAGTGAGAAAACTGAGAAAGAGGCACTCCGTACTTAGCTAGAGTTGGAGGTGATGGATAGGTTACACTTCGAGGAGAAGTGGGAAGCGTCCAATGAGAGAGCTGACGACCTTGAGGACGAGGTTAGGTGCAAGAAGAGAAAGATGAACAAGATGGGGTATGTGTTCCGTTCAGCTTCTGAAAGGATGATTGATGGTGTGTACCACTACCCGGCAGAACAGGGACAGACTCTACATACCTTGAGCCGAGAGCTGGTTGCGTATATAGCACAGTTGGAGTACAAGAGCGCAGTGGAGCGCGGGATGATGGGATGAGATTTCCTTAGTCAGTCTAGTGGTAGTAATAGTTGTGTCTTTATTGTATTGTATATACTATGTTGTAATCCCGATCTTTTGTGTAAGATGTGGGGATGATGATGTAAACCCCGAGTTAGCTTTTGTTAGAGGGGTAGTATGGTAGTAGGTTGGTATATTCCCCGTCTTTTTGTGATATTAGGGGATATATGTGATGACATTTATAGCAGTATGCTAGGAAATCATGTAATGAAAATGAAATGGCATATGAATATAAATGGAGTTGATTTTAGAAACGTGTTATAAATTATTCTTTTAGTATTAAAAGAAATACTTAAGTAATATACTTGAATAATAATAAAATGAAAAATTTGTGATGCAGATAATGCCGCCCAGACGTAGATTGACTGCACCCGAAGAATCCGTTAACAATGAGAGAGAACAAGTAGACCCGATCCAGAAACTGGTAGCTTGTTAGGAGAAGCCTTAAGGGGGAAGGAACAATGAACCCGTTCGCCCGAACCCTCAAACTGTGTCAGTAACAACCTTTAAAGACTTTAAGAGTGTAGGACCCCCGGAGTTCGAGGGAACTACCGACCCAATCGTCGCACAAACGTGGATCAAAGAGATCGAAAAAGCTTTCACTATAGCTAGCGTAGGCGAAGATCAGAAGACGGTGTTTGCCACGTACATGATGAGGGGAGAAGCGAACTACTGGTGGGAGGCTAATCAACAAAGAGCTGGAGAAGGGATAATAGCTTGGGATAAGTTTAAGACACTGTTCTTCGAGAATACTTTCCGAAAAAGTATGAAGAATAGGATGGAGGTGAAATTCCTAGAGTTAAAACAAGGTGAAATGACGGTGGCGCAATACGCGGCTAGGTTTAACGAACTAGCGCGATTTGCGGAGCACCAAGTTGGTGATGAAGAGAGGAAGGCTAGACGCTTTGAACAAGGGTTGAAGCCATGGCTGTTCAATAAGGTATCAGTTCTTCAAATTGATTCCTTTGCAGCATTACTGGAGAAGGCAATCATTGCGGAAGGTGACAGTGAGGCCTAAGTTTGTATAACAAAGAAAAGAAAGGAAAGAATACTGGAGGAGAGAATCGTACGGGAGGAAGCAGTAGCGGAGGAAGCAAACTTGGGAAAGAGAAAGTGGGAGAACAACAACAACAACAAAGACAACAATAATAATCAATCAGGGAATTTTCGTGGAGGTTTCAAGAAGAGGGCTGAAGGATGCCCGAAGTGTGGGAAGAATCACCAGGGCGAGTGCTGGAAGGGAACGTGGCACTTGCTACAACTGCGGACAGGAAGGGCACATCTCGCCCAACTGTTTGAAACCGAAAAGATACAAGGATGCTTTGCTTGTGGCTCGACGGAGCACCGAATTAAGGACTGCCCAAAGAAGGAAGTGGCGGGGGTAGTAATCAGCAAGGAGGCAACAAGCGGATGATCGGTGGACCGGCACAATCCAACCGCCCAACCGCCAGAACCTTTAACATGACCGTCCAAGACGCAGTGGGCTGCGAAGGATGTGGTGTCAGGTATAATCCCAATCAATGATATAAATGCTTATGTATTATTTGATTCGGGTGCCACCTGTTCTTTTGTATCTGAAGAATTTGCTAGTAGACTTAGTACACCTCGAGAACTATAGAAAATCCTTTGATCATAGAAGTTGCTAATAAGGAAGTGATCCCTGTAGAATACGTTTATCGAAATTGTCGCGCAAATATTAGTAAACATGAACTGAGCGTAGACTTGATTCCTATTAGACTGGGAGAATTTGACGTAATACTGGGAATGGATTGGTTGTATAACCATGCTGCGATAATTGACTGTCAGAACAAATGTGTGAACCTTACAGACTCCGAGTAAGTCTAAAGGTAGTGTTTTATGGTAGCTCATCGCTTAAGCAATCGTGTTGCGTTACGATGATGCAGGCCAAGAAATTGTTAAGGAAAGGATGTGTAGGATATTTAGCTTACATCGTTGATACTCGGAAAAGGGAGTAGAAATTAAGGATATATACGTAGTTAATGAATTCCAAGATGTGTTTTCGGACGATCTGCCTGGTCTTCCGCCAGACAGAGAAATCGAATTCGTAATAGACTTCGCACCGGGAACGGCACCGATTCGAAAGCTCCATATCGTATGGCGCCAGTAGAAATGAAGGAATTGATGATACAATTACAAGAATTGTTGGATAAGGGTTACATTCGACCGAGTGTTTTCTCCATGGGGAGCACCAGTACTATTCGTTAAGAAGAAGGACGGATCGATGAGGCTCTGTATCGATTATCGAGAATTGACAAGAGTAACGTCAAGAACCGGTATCCGCTACCGAGGATAGACGACTTATTTGATCAACTGAAGGGAGCAAAGTGTTCTCAAAGATCGACCTACGAACAGGATATCATCAACTGAAAGTGAGGGACGAGGACATACCAAAGACTGCGTTTCGAACCCGTTATGGACACTACGAGTTTTGGTAATGTCATTCGGATTGACTAATGCTCCGGCAGCATTTATTGGACTTGATGAACCGAGTTTTCAAGCCATACCTTGGATAAATTTGTAGTGTGTTTTTATCGACGACATTTTGATCTACTCAAAGACAGAGGAAGAACACGCCGAACATCTAAAGAT
Organism: Panax stipuleanatus; assembly: GCA_020205555.1. Lineage (NCBI taxonomy): Eukaryota > Viridiplantae > Streptophyta > Magnoliopsida > Apiales > Araliaceae > Panax > Panax stipuleanatus. Next base: position 68,830,052 of record CM035121.1, read on the forward strand.
TATTTTGGAGGCACTAAGGAAGGAGAAGATGTATGCAAAATTTTCTAAGTGCGAATTTTGGATGGAGAAGGTTCAATTCTTAGGCCACGTGGTGGATAAGAATGGAATCTCTGTAGACCCTGCGAAGGTCGAAGCAGGTAAGTAATTGGGACAACCGAGAACACCGACGGAGGTGAGAAGCTTTCTAGGGTTAGCTGGGTACTATCGAAGATTCATCCAAGATTTTTCTAAGATAGCAACCCCGTTGACCAATTTGACTAGAAAGACGGTGAAATTTGTATGGACCGACAAATGCGAAGAAAGTTTTCAAGAACTGAAAAGGAGATTGAGCGAAGCACCTGTGTTATCATTACCAGATGATGCGGGAAATTTTGTGGTGTATAGTGATGCATCGCCCAAGGGGCTTGGCTGTGTGCTCATGCAACATGGCAAGGTTATGCATATGCGTCACGACAATTGAAGGATTACGAAAAACGATACCCCACTCACAACTTAGAGTTAGCGGCAGTAGTTTTTTGCGTTAAAAGATATGGAGACATTATCTATACGGAGAAAAATGTGAGATATACACGGACCCACAAAGTCTGAAATATATCTTCACACAGAAGGAGTTAAACATGCGGCAGAGAAGGTGGTTAAAATTAATCAAAGACTATGACTGCGATATTCTTTATCACCCGGGAAAGGCAAATGTGGTTGCCGACGCTCTCAGCAGGAAAGGAAGGGAGAAGTTGTTTAATTTGACGACTCAGGAAGAGTTGATAAGAGAGATGGAGAAATTGGAGATAGAAGTGAAAGGACCAGAAAGTCTGGTGAGAAGTAATTGTAATGGAAGCTTGTCCGACGTTGTTGGATTAGAGTAAAGGAAGCTCAGGAAAAGGATAAAGAGTGTGAGAAAATCCGAAAGAGATCACAGAAAATGAGGAAGAAAAATTTCGAATGGATAAAGACGGTATTTTGAGATTTGAAGGGAGAGTGTGGGTACCAGCGGTAACCGAGGTGAGGGAAGAGATTTTGCACGAGGCACACAATACGACATATTCCGTTCATCCGGGAGGCACAAAGATGTACCAAGATCTAAGGCAACATTTTTGGTGGCCCAATTTGAAACGGGAAGTCGCGGAGTGCGTCAGTAGATGCTTGACTTGCCAACTGCGTTAAAGTAGAACATCAGCGGCCGAGTGGTTTACTCAACCGTTGGAAATACCAGAGTGGAAATGGGAGCATATACGATGGACTTCGTGGTAGGACTTCCAGTTACGCAGAAAGGTTATGATGCCATTTGGGTTATTGTGGATCGACTTACCAAGACTGCACATTTTCTACAATCAAGATCCGCTACAGTTTGAAACCAATTAGCGAGTCTGTATGTAAAGAGGATTGTTTCACGACATGGAGTGCTGGTATCAATTGTCTCTGATCGAGATCCGCGCTTCACGTCTAATTTTTGGAAGAGTTTGCAAGAAAGAATGGGAACGCAGTTGAGGTTGAGTACAGCTTACCATCCTCAGACAGACGGACAGAGTGAGCGAACAATACAAACGCTGGAGGACATGCTTAGGACTTGCGTGATGGATTTTAAGGGAAATTGGGACGACCACCTACCCTTAGTCGAATTTGCGTATAATAATAGTTACCATGCGAGTATCGGCATGCCACCGTATGAAGCTCCTTACGGGAGAAAATGCAGAACGCCATTAGTTGGGACGAAGTCGGAGAACGACGAATACTCGGACCAGAGTTAGTTCAACAAACCGCAGACGTGGTGACAGTGATAAGAGCTAGATTAGTAGCAGCTCAAGACCGCCAGAAGAAATACGCAGATTTGCATCGGCAGGACCGAGACTTCGAAATCGGGCAGTTTCGTATTCTTGAAGGTATCTCCATGGAAGGGAAAAAATCCGTTTCGGCAAGAAAGGAAAATTGAGTCCAAGATTTATAGGACCATTTGAGATACTGAAGCGAGTGGGCGAAGTGGCATACAAAGTTTGCGTTACCACCCGAGTTGGAGCACATCCACAACGTATTTCACATTTCCGTGTTGCGACCGTACAAGGCCGACTACAAGCACGTGATTTCTTACGAGCCCATTCAAGTGGAGAAGAACTTGGCGTATGAAGAAATTCCTGTCCAATATTAGATAGGAAAGAACAAACTTTGAGAAATAAAGTTATTTCATCTGTAAAAGTACTTTGGCGTAACCACGATGTCGAGGAGGCAACGTGGGAGTTAGAA